>JABCMI010000089.1:600000-1164185 GCA_026261945.1 Hirschfeldia incana | reverse complement strand
TCTTCTCAGAAAGCTAAAGGTAGATGATTCTAAGATGAAAGCGAGGATTAGCTACTTTCCAATGGTGCTGAATTCAAACAAGCCATCGTATATATGGAATGATGAAGACGTGTTTTGGTTATCTACTGCAAGTAAATCACGAGAAGTGTAGAAGTGTTCTACATGTGGAGTTAATATACAAAATGGATGAAGCAATGCAACTTTCAAAAGATGACGATCAAACTGATGTTGGTCTATCTGATAGAGAAGCTACTGATAGAGAAGCTACTGATAGAGAGGCTACTGATATAGAGACTACTGATAAAGAGGCTCCTGATACAGAGGCTCCTGATACAGAGGCTCCTGATACAGAGGCTTGTGATGAATATGGTACTGAGAAAGATGGTACTGATGGTGTGCTCACATTCTACAATGACGTTGAGATGTATGAGAATTTAGCTGGATATGGTGAGCATGTGTTTGGAGACACAAAAGTAAGACCATCAGTTGAAGTCACACCTGTTGTCTATCAGACTTGGGATGATGGCATGGATTTGGTTCTAAGTCAAGAATTTAGATCTAAGGAGGAAGCACAAGTTCATATTCAGACGGCTTCTCATCAGAAATGTTTTGAGTATGATGTAATTAAGACGGATAGAGTGAGATATGTGATAAAGTGCCGAGGACGGAAACACGGCTGCAAGTGGTTTGTGCGAGTTGCAAAGCTACAGAACTCTGATCGTTGGACGGTTAGGAGTTACATCAAGCAGCATACGTGTTCAAAAGTTACTACAAGAACATTGTCTAATAGAAGGAAAGGCACACCACAAATTGTTGCGGCTATGTTGGCTCAAGATTATCCCGGTAGTTTTGACACACCTGTTCCCAAAACTTTGATCGATTTGGTTCATCGCAGGGTTGGTGTGACTGTATCATACCCAACAGCATGAAGAGGAAAAAGACAAGCTGCTAACGAAGTGCGAGGAAGTCCAGAAGAGAGCTTTTCTTTATTACACAGTTACATGTACATGCTCGAGAAGACGAATCCTAACACAGTAACTCGTGTGGTAGTGGACGAGGCCAACATATTTAAGTATCTGTTTTTGCCTTAGGAGCTAGCATAGAAGGGTTCAGTGCGATGAGGAAAGTCCTCATTGTTGATGCAACACACCTCAAGAATGTTTATGGTGGAGTTCTACTTGTTGCGGTTGCTCAGGATCCAGATCATCACACCTACCCAATTGCTTTTGGTGTTGCAGATGGTGAGAAAAATGATAGCTGGATGTGGTTTATGGAACAGCTGAAGTCAGTGATATCCGATGTCCCGGGATTGGTGTTTCTTTCAGATAGAAACAAAAGCTTGCTCAATGCAGTAGCTGCAGTGTTCCCTCAGGCTTCTCATGGGTATTGTATATGGCATTTGTCTCAAAATGTCAAGGGCCACGTCCGCAACAACAGAGACACACTTGTGCATTTAAGTTTATGGAGTGCGCACACGCTTATACAGAGGCTGAGTTCTTAAATCTTTATCATGCTTTTCGCAGAAAGTATCCAAGTGCAGCTGAGTATCTTGACAAAAATGTTGAAGAGAGGAAATGGGCTAGGTGTTACTTTGAAGGAGATAGGTACAATGTTGACACCACCAATTCAGTGGAATCTTTTAATGGTGTAATTAAAGACGCAAGAAAGTTCACCTTGCTACCAATGTTTGATTTCATCATTTCGAAAATGGCTGAATGGTTTAACAAACATAGGAAGGAGGCAGCTGAAATACCACCCACAGTAAAGCTTGTGCCAATTGTGGAAGAAGAAATGTCTAAAAGATGTGTTGATGCAGGGTATGTTACGGTTGAAGAGTTAAACAGCTTCCATCTTGAGTACAGTGTGAAAGGTAGTGACGGAAAGGTTTATACCGTTGATATGGCTATGATGACTTGCAGCTGTGAACAATTTGATAAAGACAAATTTCCATGTGTACATGCTGTAGCTTCTGCCACATTCATGACTGATAAAGCGGGAAGGCAACTCCATCTTTCTGAGTATTGTAGTAAGTACTATTTGGTTGAGCTATGGGCTTTGGCTTACCACAGGATAATATATCTTGTTCCTCATATGACTGATTGGGTTGTACCAGAAGAGGTCAAAGCACGAAAAGTAGTTCCTCCATATTATGAAGCCAAGAAAGGAAGAGTGCAACATACAAGGTATCCGTCAGCTGGAGAATCTCGTGGAAGAGGAAGAAAAGGCAAAGGTAGCTCCAGAGGTAGAGGCAGAGCCAGAAGAGGAGATACGGCCGAGAATTTTGATTGTGGGAGTGGTTCGGGAGCTCAAGAAGTAGAGGCAGAGGCAGGTGTTGAAGAATCTCGTGCAAGAGGAAGAACAGACAGAGGGAACAGAAGAGGTAGAGGCAGAGCAAGAAGAGGAGGTTTGGCTGCATATTTTGAATGTGGAAGTGGTTCGGGAGAACAAGAGGTAGAGGCAGATTCATGTGTTGAATCTTGAAATTTGGTGTTTTATTGAGACTACTGAGATTACTAGTTTTACTATGTGTTATTCAGTCTACTAGGATTTCTGGTCTTACTATGTGTTTTCGAACTACTAGTATTACTATGGTTTATTATGTGTTATTTTAAAGACCCATATATTATTAATAGTACGTATATTTAGCATATAGAAACTTATATTACCTATTAGTAACCTATATATATAATAAACATGTATAATTCGATGTTTTCAGGATAATATTCTTTAGTTAAGAAAAAAACCCATCAGTTTTGCAAAACACTTCTTTAACTTTCATAGTTGTTGGGTGCATCATAGCCTATAGTAACCAGAATTCATAAAAATACTTAGTTATCTTAATTTGATGATGTAATCATGTTCATTAGTGATATCCATGGTAGAAAATATTTGGTTCTACTAGAAAATATTTCTTTTATTCATGGTTTTACTAAATAAACATCAAATTAGCTAAAGTATTACTATGTGTAACGTAGTATTACTACTTCCTTGAAGACTACTATGTATTAATAAATATATGCATGACGGCTGCACGTGTTACATGTGTTACTCGTTTTTTTCATTAAAAATTCATTTTTATTATTTTACCTGTTTTACATGTGTTACTCGTTTTAGTATTTTATTTTTTTCAGTGGTTTTTAGATATAGTAAACCCAGTATATCTAGTTATCCGAGTTACTCATTTTTGGGCATGGTAAGCCTTGTAAATCCACTAATATGTAACCCAGAATCAACGAGCAAAGAGACCAGATGAAAGACAGAAAGGAAGAGAGCAAAGAAAAGAGGAAATAAGGGGGGAAGGGAGGAACCTCTGGCACCGCCAGACCGGAGTTAGGGTTCACGGCTTTGATGTTAGAAATGGACGAGAGCGTTTGTTAGAGAGAGAGGTTTTTTTTCACAAACTGAAAAACAAACTCTTTTTATTTTAAAATAATAATGTTCTGGTGATTTTTTTTTCCAAAGGATTTTCTCTTTAGTCTTTTCTTCATTCTTTTTCTTTTCATTTTCGTTTATAAACTAAAATGTTAAACTTATGTTGGGATCAATGTAGATTTGGTCGTCATATTATTGCATGTAGGGCTGAGCATTTATTCTATAAATTTGATTCGATTTATTATTCGTTCTGATTCGATCCAAAATTTCGAATATCCGTAAATTTTCGAAGCAAAGCAAATACTAAAAGTTAATATCCGTGAAAATCGAAGCAAATTTTTTTTAAAAAATTTTTGAAAAGTGGATATCCGATCCGATCCGACAATATATAAATACATATATATCTTGATTATATTTAAATTTTTAGATTTAAAAATTATATAACTATTATTCTAACATATGATTTGACAAGTTATGTTCACATTATTACTTATATAAAAGAATTACATGAAAGAAAGAAAAAATGTATGACAACTATAATTTTTTTCTTAAGTTTTGTGTTATTATAATTGTTAATTAAGTTTTAAGAAATTACAAAATATGCCGATTCACTATTTATTTTAATTTTTATCTTCTATATCATGTAAAAATATATTTTACAAAACAAATTTGTGTCAAAATTTTAAGATTATTTATACTAAACAAAACATATGAAATATCCGTAAGTATTCGTAAATATTAACAAATACAATATCTATTTATTTTCCAGATATCTGTTTTTTCGAATATTTGTATTTTTCTGAAACCGAACAAATTAGATATTCGTAACATACGAAACAAATCACAAATAACTTGAAAAACTTGGATATCCAATCTTGTCTTCGTTTCCCAAAAACTCAGTTTCTTCTCCCCTAGTTCACTAATTAGAATCCGGAAAGCTTCCTTCTCATTAGGGCTGGGTGCAAGTCGGGTACTTGGTCTTTTTACCCTACTCACTATTTGACTTGCCTTGTGCGAGTATTAGAATTTTTGGCTTGTACTTGTACTTGATCCGATCAAGTACTTGGTAATCAAGTACTTGCTTATATTTTTAATACTTGCAAATTACTTGGTAATATTTGATACTTGTTTATTTAGGTTTAAAATTTTTAAACTAGATATCCAAAAACTGATAAGTACAATTGAACATGAAATAGATACTTTTATTTTTCATATACTTGTTACTTTATTCAATTCATTCAAGTGTGTGTATATAACTCATTAAAAATAAGTATTATAATATAAAATACCCAATTAAAAATAATTTTCTATATTATTATAGTTACAATGTCAGAAGTAAAACAAGTATTTTAATAGGTCATATATACTTTTAGAACCAATAGAAAGTATAAAACAACTATTTTAGTAGGTCATATATATTTTTAGAACCAATAGCGAGTAATAAACAAGTAACAAGTCGAGTATTATAAAAAATCTTAATACTTGATACTTGATATGTACTTGCAAGTATTAAGATTTCCGGACTTGCTAAGTACTTGATTTTTCAAGTCGAGTACGATTCGAATAGCAAGTATCGACCGAGTATTATCGATGCCCACCCCTACTTCTCATGACCCTTCTGAGCTATTTACACTGTACTCCCTCAAAGTCCTTTTTCGACTATGTTGCTCGTCTGCTAGAATTGCACACAAGCTGTTCGATGGAATGATATCGGAAGTTATAGGTTCCGATATGAATCCGACTAGATGTTCAGAAAACACCTATCAGTAGTTCAAATGCAAAGAATCGTGAATAAGAAATTGGTACCCTAAACGACCAATTTCTTATAAGAAACTATATATTGAAACCTACACGGAAGCGACTAGATGTTCAGAAAACATCTATCAGTAGTTCAAATGCAAAGAATCGTTCCACGGAAGTGTTCGGTAATATCATGAACATGAAGGTTGGACTGGTCTCTTCAGGGGTAATTTGGTCAATGTCATTCGTGTCGCACCTGCTCGGGCCGTTGAGGTAGTACCACAATGAGTCTCACCAAGTATTATTTGTCTTTGAATTGGACTGTCAATTACTAATAATAATAATATCTTTGTTGACTTTTATCTGTGATTAGTCTTGTGTTGGTTGACTATGTCTTATGCCAAAAGGATACTCTTGTGTTAATCCTTTTACAATAAAAATGTTAAAATATTTTAATTCTTTTGGTGTGTGCAGCTTTTTATATTCGAGACAGTGAACAAGAAACTGTCACCAGAACATGGAGAGCAATCAAAGATCCCAATCCAGCTTCGTTACTCGCCGCGGTGCTTGTGCTGGAGTTAGCCAAACCCTCTTGACATACCCTCTCGAGCTAGTCAAGACTCGTCTTACCATTCAGGTTTGGCCCCTCTCTGTTCTCTAAAACATTACATTTGTGAGATGTAATTAGCTATTCTCACAGTTGTTAAAAAAAAAAAAGTTAGCTATTCTCACTCCCTTAGCTGAATGTTTGGGGTTTTAGACTCTTAGAATATGTAATGGTTTAGTTACGGCTTATCTAATCTGTCTTTCAAACTAAATGCAGATTGGTGTTTACAAGGGGATATTCGATGCATTCGTGAAAATAATACGCGAGGAAGGACCCACAGAACTCTACAGGGGCCTTGCTCCTAGTCTTATTGGAGTTGTTCCTGGAGGACCAGGAGTGTCGATGTTGCAGAGCATGCTGGGATCTTGCAGGCTTCACGGGGACTCGATAATGGGAGAGAAAGTAGCTGAGCTTGTTATGGAGATGGCACCGAAGTTGTCGGGTTCTTATGTTCAGATGTATAACATCCATGCAGAGATGGGACAGTGGGAGAAAGCTGCGGTGATTAGGAGAAAGAGGTGAAGAAAGAAGTAGGGCGCCGTTGGGTTGATTTTGATGACAGTGAAGGTTCTTTGACGATGCAAGACTTCTCTTCAGGTGATAAGTCTCATTCGAAATCTGATGAGATTTATAGAATGGTGGAAACACTTGGGGACTGGAGATGAATCTAGAGGAGGTTGCTCTTTCAGAAACGTTACTCGTAGGAAGACACTGAGTGAGACTGTGAGAGTATACATAACTTGATTGTTTGTTTTTTTCCATCTACCTGCTTTGGTTTTGTAAGGACCATGGTAAACCGGTTTGGTATGGTTCTCAGATTTTTGACCTCCTTAACCGGCATATGTAAAGTATCTATCATTTTTGAAACCTTTGCCTTTGTTTTGTTAGGTTAACGAAGCCATAACAGAATATGATGGCTTTTAGTATGAGTTTGGGTGTGTGTTGGACTCTTAGAATTCACGTCTTTACATTTATCATTGTTTTGTTCATATGTGAATGAAAGTAACATTTTTCTTAAGTAGCTTTGAAATTATTTTTAAGCAACTTAAAAAGATGGTGGAAGAGGAGAATGTTTACGTCGTCGATTACCTCATTCTTCAAGTTCTCCAATCAAGCTAATTACAATTTTCATATTTCTTACATTTCGAAATAAGGACCATATATCGAGGTAGAATCTTACATTTTAGTTTACAACAACAGCAAATATATCTTGAGGTTAAAATCATAGATCTTACAACAAATTTTATACAACGATAAAATGCCAGGTTTTGTTCACACGGACTTCCATCAGTGAAGAGCAAAATGACAAAATAAAATTCGTTTCTTTGGAGGAAAACCAAACTAAACCCGGAGGGAATAAAAAAGAATCAATTTTCGAACCGGTTAAAGAATCAAAAATGTGAACCGGATGAGGAGCCGTCATGGCTGCTCATATCCCAGTTATGTTTCTTCTTGTGCTCAAAGTTCTGAAAGCAAGTGGAAGAAGAAACATGTTAAGAGAGACAAATTAAACATAATCTAGAAACCTAACAAACAAAAAAGAACAAACTCAGTAACTACCCTCCATTGTCGCTTGTGAGTTGTGACCCATATGATGAAGAATGGACTCTAGCCGTTTAATGATCTCTCTGAAAGTCGGTCGCTTGGCCGGTTTATCTAGCCAGCATTCTTCTATCAACCTATGGTATACAAAAACAGAACAAACCCAACGGGTTAAGAATATGAACATTAAACCAATCAACGATGCAAAACTTTGATGGTGAAGGAGAGAAAGATTGACTGACGTTTTAAGTCCATGAGGGTAAAGCTTTGATGGAGCTTTGAACAATGGCCGCTCTTTGCTAGCATAAGCTTCTGAAGCTTCACTGTCTTCCTTTTTAGAAAATGGCATTCTTCCTTCAATCATCTAATAATCCAAAAAGGAATCAACGACATGAACAAAGAAAGAGCAAACCAAGAAAAAAAGAAGCTTTTTAACTTACCTCTTGAACGATCAACGCAAAGGAGAAAACATCAGCTTTTGTGTCATATTGCTCGCTAGTGAAAACTTCAGGAGCAATATATCTACCTACAATGTGGATATAACACCAATAAAACTTAATAAATAACATATATAATCAAAGACTCTTGACCAAGAAAAAATGGGTGAGCTTACAAGAAGTGTCTAAACATGTGAACGGCTTGTCTTCTTTAACAGTAACAAGCTTGCTAACTCCGAAGTCTGCAACTTTCAGATGGCCTGAAACATATGTTTCTGCAAAATATAATTGTACCATTGTCAGAAAATACAAGCCCTTGTCCACACGGTTACTTCACATATGAGAGACAAAAGACGATGCTAATATGGACAGCGTGAACTCACGAAGGTTCAAGATCACGGTGGATTATAGGGTCTCCTTTGATCTCATGAAGATAGCTCATTCCCCTAAAAGAAAACCAATAGATAAGAGACTCTTTAGTCTTTATAATCCCTAGGTAACATATATAAAACAAGAAGAAGATGCATACCTTGCAATGTCAAGAGCATATCTAACAGCAGTAGCTGGTTTTAATTGTCCTTTCCTTTTGAGCAACTCGCGCAAATCTCCCTGAGATCTTTTGTATCGAGAAGAGAAATAAAGATTTGTGTGCTAGAAAAAGTCATAACCTAGGCAAGTATTCAGTAACAATCATCATTGGATTGCTTTGAGTTACAGCACCAAGAAACTGCACAATGTTTGGATCCCTATGGTAAGGAACTGGACTCTTAAGACCTTATTACTACCTACAAGATATTGGACTTACACTTAATCCTCATCGCTTAATACTTTCTCATCGAGCTTTTTCACAGCGACTTGAATGCCATACAGTAAGTTCTCTGAATAAAAGGAGCCGAACACATCGTTTAAGAGAGATCCATTAAAGACAAGGACAATGGCTTAGTTATCTCTTTGCTTTGAGTGCTCACTAGGATTCATTTCATATTCAGGAACCTCACGTGGAGTCTTCACGTGCATTGGAGCCATCTGAAATGAGTAAAAAAAAAAATCTAAACAAGAGAAGAGATACAATCAAAACCACATTTAACTTTTAGCTATAGATTCGTACAGCTCCATGAGTCTCAAGAATCTTGATTACATGAACGTTCTTGTAAAATATCGCATCTGCAAGTGGGTGTGTTCGTTCAACAAAATGTATCAGATTTTACAACTACAAAAACCAGAGATCCAAAAAAGTGCTAAAAAAGGTTTTGTTTCTTCCTCACCATCGATCGATCTTTAGGATCGACTTCCGATCGAGAAGAATCTCGACCACATCTCGAGCAGTCCGATCATCAATGTCTCTGTAATTAGCATCGATCCCCGAATCGAGGAGCAGTCCTTGATCTCCTCTCCGTCCTCCAGCACCTCTTCTTCCGAGTGAATCAACGGCTCCGGGATCTTGTCCGGCGCCATCGACGACTGACGCCCGATCGTAAAACGCAGCGTTTGGTAATCATCTTCCATCTTTTCAACTAATTCGAATCCTAAAACCCTGAAAGCTCCTCCATCAACGAACCTTTGGTAATATTCGATTCGTTTGAAACGACATCGTTTTTTCTCTTTCGCCGACGCGTTTCTTTTTTGTTTTTCTAGCCAACCTGGTTTGTTCGAGTTAAAGTAAAGCACCTGTGGACAATGACTTCAAGAGGATAGTTGACAAAAAAAAAAAAAAAAAGGATAAGACATAAGAGAAACATTTTTCAATTCTACTTTAGTTGTCTTTTATATTTTTGTTTTATAATAGCCACTTTAGTAAAGTTGTCCAAGAAAAATACCTAAATGGATAAGGTTTCATGCAAACATGTGCGATCTGATTTATTGGTGTAAGTATACACTAAATAGTTTAAAAGATTGACATCTTTTTCCTCATCACTTTTTCCCCCGTTTCATTTTAGAACATGTGAATTTGTATCAGTTTAGCATTTTTTTTTATTATATGTTATTTTTTGGTCAATTATACATTTAATTATTTTCACATTATTAATATTTCTGTAGATTTAATTCAGTCAACTTTTAATTAGACTTCGTGTTCCCCGACTTAAACTTACATCTAAAAAAAGAAAAAATTTCAGCCCAAATCTCATCAAACATGCTCGATTAATGAAACACTGTATTTTGAAAGTGTCGGAGAGAAAGAGTTTGTTATAACAAATTCATAAGCTGTCATCCTCTTCCCAATGAACAAGAGAGATAAACGACTGAGAAAACAGAGAGAGAGAGTAGATAGGACGATCAAATTTGCTTGAGTTGTGAGAGTGAGGGTTTACAAAGTTGCGAATGCGGTAAACGGTCATGCATACCATTCTGGTGGTGACTTTTCGATCTCATAGAGAATACGATCAATCAGGCTCGTGTTATCTCTTTCAAATTTCTCTATTGGTCTTTGATTGCCTGCTAGTTCTCAAACCTGAAACTAATTCACTCGAACGTTAGTAACCTCATAAGCTTGATTAAAAACCTAAGAAATTGATCGAAAAAACTCTATAAGTGGTATCAGAGCACTAGGTTGGGTTCTAAGGCTAAGAGTTAGATCATATCTGATATGGGAGAAGGAGGATTCACTTATCTTGTGGTTGCATGAGTCATGATCTTTGTGGTTTCGTGTATCTCTTGCTTGTGTGATGTTTCATGTTGGTTCTGCTGTTGTGTTGCAGTAAGTCTCAAGATTTGCTCGGCTCAAGATCGAACCGACTCTCAAGAAGCTTGAGATGGAAAAGTTTGACAGAAATGGAGACTTCAGAATGTGGAAGTTCAATATGATGGGGAAGCTTGAGATCCAAGGTCTTCTAGTGGTGATACATGATGACTTTGTGGTTTGGTCCACCTCTGAAAAACAATAACAAGGTGATAAACCTAAAATCAATCAAAAGAAGTTCAAAAAAAACTTACGAATTAGAAATTTACTTCGTACCTTACATGCTTGAGCGACTCTATCTTGAGGAAGGTCATGCATGACATGAGCAGACTGCTTTTGGCATGTGAAAGTTCCTGGAGAAGTTGTAACAACTCAAGTCTTTTCCTAAGAGGATATATCTGAAGAAGAAGTTCTCTTGTTACAAGATGGATGAAGACAAGTCAATCAGAGAGAATGTGGAAGTATTCTTAAAGTTAATAGTTGATTTAAAAAGTTTAAAGGTTACCATGACAATTGAAGATCAAGCTATACAGCAGCTCTCTAGTCTTCCTGCTGCGTATGAGCCATTGGTCCACACTCTTGAATATAGTACTGGGAGAGACACTCACTATCTCAAAAGTTGTTACCTCAACATATTCAAAAGAAGCAGTTCTTAGACATAAAGGATTACTTAATAAAAAGAAGTCTATTCAGAAGGTTTATATGTTGAGTCAAGAGGAAGATCATTTAACCGACCAGACAATGGTAACAACAAGAAGTATGGCATATCTAAAAGAAGAAGTGATCAATCTAATGTTGACATGAAGCAATAAGTATTGACTTACATACATAAAGAAGGGAACAATTGGCTGAGTTACGGAACGGCTGAGTTATGAATACTGGCTGACCTACGACACGGCAGAGTTATGACATGAAGTAGCTGAGTTATGACACAGCTGAGTTACGACATAAGGATGCTGAGTTATGACGTGAGGCGGCTGAGTTACGACGGAACAACAGCTGAGTTATTGATACGAAAATATAGCTGTTGGAAAGTGTTGACTTTAAGGTGTGAACACAGATTCAAAAATATAGCTGTTAGAACTCAGATCTGTGGAGTGTTTCCACTATCTCCTTCTATAAGTATCATTGTATGTCAAGACAATAAGATTAAGGAAATATTTTCCTCCTTTACTCTCTCTCTCACTCTCTCTCTCTTATGATTCTCACCAATGTTCTTCACTTAATCTCTTCATAAACTCACTAATTCTATCATGGTATCAGAGCACAAGCTCTTGAGACCTAATTCTCTTTCACTTCCGCAAATCTCTGTTCTTTTTCATCTCTGTTAAATCTCTTGTTTGTGCACACCATTCTCTCTCATCTGTTCTTGAACTGTTCTTATACTGTTCTTGATGGATTCAGGAGAAAACTCAAGAATGGTGGTGATTCCAGTCACTCTTAAAGGAGCTAACTATCTACATTGGGCAAGCTTGCTAAGACAGCTCTTGGAGGCAGAGGTCTTTGGGAGATTGTTGAAGAAGGCAGGCCACAAAAGAAGACTATCCTAGGAGAGGATGGCAAAGAAGTTGTTGCTGCTGAGTCTGTTACCAAGAAGAAAGGTCAGGAGGACCAGTTGGTGCTATCTATCCTCCAACACAGAGTTCAGGACAGGATACAATGATGCCAAAGCAAACTTCTCTGGTGATATTGGTGAGCCACATACACACAACACCATGCACCAGACCAGTGAGGTTCTTGGGAGCAAGGAAGGAGTTTCCAGCAGTGGCTCAGCCTTAAGGAACACTCAGGATGAGACCATCAGGAGGTCTGACATTGAGGCTCTCATCAAACTCCTTAAGGACAACTCTGGTAACTTATTTGGTACCTCTTTACATGCTACTGCTTGTGGAACTTCTTTGAATGCTATGACTAATTTTAATTTAGCTAAACCTCAAGTTATAGATTCAGGAGCCAGTCACCACATGATCAGTGATTTGAAATTGATTAAAAACATTGTCCCTGCCTTAGGAAATGTTACAGTAGCTAATGGTGAAAGAGTACCAATTAAAGGAGTAGGTGATCTAGGTTATTTAACAAAGATTCTAAAAGCTTTCTATATGCCTAGCTTCACCTCAAACTTGTTATCAGTTAAAAGAGTTACTAATGACTTGAATTGCAGTGTTACCTTCACTCCTAATGATGTCTACTTTAAGGATATTGAAACTAGTAGGTTGCTTGGCAAAGGTGTCACCAAGGGAGATTTGTACTTGCTTGAAGACACTAAGCTTACTGCCGATTTATCCCATGCTTTAAATTCCATTTCTGATTTCCCTAAAGATGTATTGTGGCATGATAGATTAGGACATCCTCATTCTAGAGCTTTAAACATCATGCTGCCTAGTATTTCCTTTAAAAGTGATTGTGAGGCTTGTATCTTAGGCAAACATTGCAAATCTGTCTTCTCTAAATCAAGTACTATTTATGAAAATTGCTTTGACCTGATTCATTCTGATGTATGGACTGCACCATGTTTATCTAGAGAGCATCATAAGTATTTTGTGACCTTTATAGATGAAAGATCAAAATATACTTGGATCACATTGATGCAATCTAAAGATAGGGTCTTAGAAGCTTTCATAAATTTTCAAAATTATGTATCGAACCATTTCAATGCCAAGATAAAAATTTTGAGATCAGATAATGGAGGAGAATACACTAGCAATGCTTTTAAACAACACTTGGCCAAATATGGGATGATCCATCAAACTAGCTGCCCATACACTCCACAACAAAATGGTGTAGCTGAGAGGAAGAATAGACACCTCATGGAGGTGGCCAGGAGCATGATGTTCCATACCACTATGCCTAAAAGATATTGGGGAGATGCAGTGCTTACAGCTTGCTATTTAATCAATAGAACTCCTACCAGGATTCTTCAAGATCAATCTCCTTATCAGGTACTGAATAAAACCAGACTATCTATAGAACATATGCGTGTGTTTGGGTGTCTTTGTTTTGTTTTGATACCAGGAGAACAAAGAGATAAGCTGTCGGCCAGAAGCACCAAAGCAGTATTTATTGGCTATTCTCCTCATCAAAAGGGCTACAAATGTTTTGTACCAGAGACTAGGAGAGTCTTGATATCAAGGGATGTGAAGTTTGTAGAATCCAGAGGCTATTATGATGGAAAGAGTTGGGATGAGCTCAAAGATCTTTCTCAATCAGCCTCAGATAAAGCAGACAACCTTAGGAGAGTAATGGAGAGCCTGGGAGTCAGTATGCCTTCTCTACCTAGGGTGGAAGCCATTCCAGAAAGTGCACCATCTACTGGTGCTGATAATCTCGATGTCACTCATCCTGATCATGAGGGGGGCAGTGACAGTGTTGAGCACACTGAGCAAGCTGAACCTGTGCAAGTACCACCTGAAGAAAGCTCAGTATCTCATGATCAAGATGAGATATCAGAACCTGAGACACACATGGGCGAGCCAAGTGGAGGAAATGAAGCTGAACCTGAGCAGATACAACTTATACGGGGTACAAGAATCAGGAAACCAAGAGTATACTTCAATGTTGAGGCGGTGGCTCATACTATCAGTGCTGTGTGCTCTCTTGCTCACTATCCAGAGGAGCATCAAGTATTTATCAGTGAATTGGATCAAGAATACATTCCAAGAACATATGAAGAGGCTATGCAACATAAGGAATGGAGAGCATCAGTTGGAGATGAGATGGGAGCCATGGTTAAGAATGACACATGGTTTGAGACTGCACTTCCTAAAGGAAAGAAAGCAGTAACCAGCCGACTCTTATATACTATCAAGTATGGAGCTAATGGCAAACCAGAGAGAAAGAAGACAAGGTTAGTGGCAAGAGGGTACACTCAGGTCTATGGTGAAGATTATCTAGACACCTTTGCACCAGTGGCTAAGCTGCACACTATAAGGATTCTTTTATCACTAGCTGTCAACTTGGAGTGGGATCTATGGCAGATGGATGTAAAGAATGCCTTTCTCCAAGGAGACTTGGAAGATGAGGTGTATATGAGACCACCTCCTGGTCTAGAAGACATGGTGAAACCAGGAAATGTCTTGAGATTAAAGAAAGCTATATATGGCCTGAAGCAATCTCCAAGAGCTTGGTACCACAAGCTGAGTACAACACTCAATGGGAGAGGTTTTGTGAAGTCTCAAGCGGACCATTCTCTCTTCACACTGACTGGCAACCAAGGCATTGTGGTCATCCTGGTGTATGTAGATGATATCATCATCACTGGTAATAACCAGGAAGGTATCTCCTCAACTAAAGTCTTTCTTAAAAATGCTTTTGATATCAAGGATTTGGGAGAGTTAAAGTACTTCCTAGGGATTGAATTGTGCCACTTCCAAGAGGGGCTTTTCTTATCCCAGAGGAAGTACACACTTGATATTTTAAATGAGGCAGGAAACCTTGGAAGTAGACATGCCAAGACACTATTGGAAGAAGGCTACAAGGTGCTGCGAGAGGGGGAGTATGATGACACTCCCTTCATTGATGTCAAGAAGTATAGAAGAATGATTGGAAAGCTCATCTACCTCACTATCACTCGGCCAGATGTATGCTTTGCTGTGAATCAAGTGAGCCAGCATATGCAAGCCCCTAAGATACATCACTGGAAAATGGTGGAGAGGATCTTGAGATACTTAAGAGAAGCACCTGGTCAAGGAGTATGGATGGCGTGTAACAAAAACACTGAAGTGGTTGGTTATTGTGATGCTGATTGGACTGGAGATAGAGTTGATAAGAGATCGACCACAGGCTATTGCACATTCCTTGGAGGAAATCTGGTTACATGGAAAAACAAGAAGCAGAAGGTGGTGTCTTGCTCTAGTGCTGAAGCAGAATACATGTCCATGAGGAAGCTAACTAGTGAGCTCATATGGATCAAAGGATTGCTAAGAGACTTGGGCATTGAGATCACCACTCCTATGACCATGCATTGTGATAACCAAGCTGCAATACACATTGCCTCCAACTCAGTCTTCCATGAGAGAACAAAACATATAGAAGTAGACTGCCACAAGGTGAGACAAGCAGTGGAGCAGCAAGTGATCCTTCCATGCTACACAAGAAGTGAAGACCAGCTAGCTGATATCTTCACAAAGGCAGCAAGTACTAAGGTGTATGAGTCCATTCATCCGAGAATGGGGCTCATAGATCTCTCATGTCACTGATCTCTCCTCCATGAAGTGATCTACTCTTTTTCCATGTAACACAAAAATACTTAATGACCAAAAAAAAAAGAACGACCACATCCAATTTTTTTATTCCAAGACAAGAGTAAAACACAATTGTTCAAACAAGAAACTTTAAAACATGAAAAAAAAAGAGTTATAGTTTGCTCTTTGCCAATGACATCTTAACAGTCACAAAGGGAGAGAGAGTAATTAGCGATCTAAAAACTCCAAAAGTTGCTCTCGAAAAGTGTATACCGACACGGTACGGACGTTCAAAACAAGTTCAGTAATGTCGTTTGACATTATACCGACGTGTTACGGCAGTTCGCAGCCGTCCATTTAGTGTCGGCAAATGTTTTTGGATAGTAAGTTTTCTCTTCGTGGGCTAACGACCACAATTTCGTAAAAACATCATAATCCAGGAAACCGATTAACCTCAAACCGGTGGCATTTAAAACTAACCAAAATATCTATCGCCAGGTAAGAAATTGAGCTTAATATTACTTTAGCCATGCGTCTATCAATAGACAAACTTCTATTGATTCTGTGCAGTTCTACATATAAAAAAACTTTAAAAACTCCAAACGTTGCTCTCAAAAAGTGTATGCCGACACGGTACGGACGTTCAAAACAAGTTCAGTAATGTCGTTTGACATTATACCGACGCATTACGGCAGTTCGTAGCCGTCCATTGCGTGTCGGCAAATGTTTTTGGATAGTAAGTTTTCTCTTCGTGGGCTAACGATCACAATTTCGTAAAAACATCATAATCCAGGAAACCGATTAACCTCAAACCGGTGGCATTGGAAAGGTAATCAAAATACCTATAGTCTGGTAAGAAATTGAGCTTAATATTACTTTGGCCATGCGTCTATCAATAGACAAACTTCTGTAAATTCTGTGCAGTTCTACATATAAATTTTTCTTTTAAAAACTCCAAAAGTTGCTCTCAAAAAGTGTATGCCGACACGGTACGGAAGTTCAAAACAGTTTAAGCAATGTGGTTTGACATAATACCGACGCATTATGGCAGTTTGCAGCCGTCCATTGAGTGTCGGCAGATTTTTTGGGATTGTAAGTTTTCTCCTCGTGGGCTAACGACCACAATTTCGTAAGAACATCATAATCCAGGAAACCGACTCATCTCAAACCGGTGGCATTGGAAAGCTAACACAAATATCTATCGTCCGGTAAGAAATTGAGCTTAATATTATTTTTTCCATGCATCTATCAATAATCAAACATCTGAAGATTCTGTGCAGTTCTACATATTAAAAATCTTTAAAACTCCAAAAGTTGCTTTCAAAAAGTGTATGCCGACACGGTATGGTTGTTCAAAACAAGTTCAGGAATGTCGTTTGACATTATACCGACGCATTACGGCAGTTCACAGCCGGTGTCGGCAAATGTTTTGGGATAGTAAGTTCTGCTCGTGATCGACCACAATTTCGTAAAAACATCATAATCTAGGACACCGATTGACCTAAAACCGGTGGCATTGGAGAGCTAATCAAAATATCTATCGTCTGGTAAGAAATTGAGTTTAACATTACTTTGGCCATGCGCCTATCAATAGACAAACTTCTGTAGATTCTGTGCAGTTCTACATATAAATTTTTCTTTTAAAAACTCCAAAAGTTGCTCTAAAAAAGTGTATGCCCACACGGTACGAAACAATTTACTGATAAAATGGAATTTTTTTGGAATTCAGAATATTTTAAAACAAAAAAAAAATAAATGAAAAATAAAATAGAACATGAGGAAAATAATACACGAACTTAATTTCCTTTGCTGAAAAAATACACGAACTTTTTAGGCTTCCCGAAAAATACACAAATTAATTTTGGTTGTCTAAAAAATACACGAATTTTTGAATTTTGGAGATTTCACACTTCGATTTTAACGGTGTAAACAGTGACTAACGGAATAGTAAGACGCCGTTAGACGCCGTTAAACGACGTTAACCCTGATTAAAAAGTTCATGTATTTTATGGACAACCAAAATTAGTTCGTGTATTTTTCGTGAAGCCTAAAAAGTTCGTGTATTTTTTCAGCAAAGGAAATTTAGTATGTGTATTTTTAAGGAATTTCAAAAGGAGTTTGGATATTTCATATCCTATTCAGAGGCTAAATATCTGGACCCGATACGGATCCGATACGGATCTTAAATTTTATATTTGTAAACTTTTGGTTTGGTTTTGAACTGAATATTTTAGCGTCAGTTCTGATGATTCTTTTAGGTCTAGACATTTTAGCCGAATTCAAAAACTTGAATCAGAAACAGACCCGAAAATATTCGGTCCAAAACCAAACCGAAAGTTTACAAATATTTGTTGGGTCCGAAACCCTTCCACTTGAAAGAATTGAAACCAAAAAGAACTAATCCGAATAGACTCGGGCCTAAGAAAATCGACCCGAACAGATTCAATCTGATAAAATCTTTCTGCTAACAATTTTGTTATTATTTTTGCAATATTTTTTTGTTTTGTTTTTGTAACAGAAATTTTTTTAATTAATATGAAACTTTCAATGTAAAATTTAGAGTTACTTGTGAATTTTTAGATATATATATATGATAGATTTTGACTAAATTGGATCTAACAAATATTTGTAAACTTTTGGTTTGGTTTTGGACATAATATTTTCGGGCCAGTTCTGATTAAAGTTTTTGAATCCGGCTAAAATGTATAGACCTAAAAGGATTCTTTTAGGTATAGACATTTAAGCCGGATTCAAAAACTTATATTAGAATTGATCTGAAAATATCCGGTCCAAAAGCAAACCGAAAGTTTACAAATATAAAATTTCGGATATGTATCATGTGATAGAGAATGTGTTTTTTTTTGTTCAGGTCTTTGGGTTGGGTTTGGGCCGGTTTCTTCGGATCCAGATCTTTCTGATTTAAGATATTTTGATCCAATAAGTATTTATATTTTTTTTGATTCGGGTTCTGGTTTGTTCTTATTAGGCATAGGTCAATTCACATCTATAACTAAACTATTTGTAATTTTTTTTTTAATTTTTGGATCCGTATCGGGTCCAGATATTTAGCTTCTGAATAAGATATGAAATATCCAAACTCCTTTTGAAATTCCTTACAAATACACATACTAAATTTCCTTTGCTGAAAAAATACACGAACTTTTTAGACTTCCCGAAAAATACACGAACTAATTTTGGTTGTCCATAAAATACATGAACTTTTTAATCAGAGTTAACGTCGTTTAACGGCGTCTAACGGCGTCTTACTATTCTGTTAGTCACTGTTTACACCGTTAAAATCGAAGTGTGAAACCTCTAAAATTTAAAAGTTCGTGTATTTTTAGACAACCAATATTAGTTTGTGTATTTTTCGGGAAGCCTAAAAAGTTCGTGTATTTTTTCAGCAAAGGAAATTAAGTTGGATATCGAACGTTGGTTCATTGGAGGCAGAGCGAAGGATTTGACCAACTAAGCTTAAGAATACTAGCTATATCTAGCGTATTTAAAATTATTTATAGATTTTTCTGGGGCAGTTCGCCCATGGCCACGAGGGTATAGAGTGACTGAGCTGGAGAGAAAAAAAAAAACTAGCAGACACTTTAAAAAGAACAACGCCAGCTTGTCCGAATTGCCCTCAAATTCGCTCTTAATTTACAACTTTACCCTCAAAACTCTATTTTGCTCCGTCGTCGCAGTTCTCATTGCACGTAACCGTGTGTATGTAATGCAGCGTTGTATAACAACTAAATCTGTAGAACAGAATTAGCATTACATGAAACACAAACAAAGTGAACATAACCTTTTTAACTTTAATTTCTAAATACGAAAATATTGCAGCGTCACATTATCATGCTGTGTATGGATTTCATCATATAATATAGAAATAGTTTTTTTTTTTTTTCGAAAAATGACTTTCAGTTAAAAACATAAACATTACAAAAATAAGACTTCGGGTCTTAGAGTTTGATAAAGTTTGCACGAAACAGATTTCCTGCAGTAAATAGACTCTATCTAAACAAAGATAGAGACTAGTAATAACCATTAGTGGCGATAAAGGCAGTAGCTAACGAACCACAGCCATTACGACCACGTTTCCCCCTACCTCGCACTGAATTCCATTCCATATTCTGGTACTTGATCGGAGGTTTTGTTTCTCTCCCACCTCTTGTCAAGCTGATAGAGTCAGGAGGCTCAGTCTCAGCTTCATCCGCATTTCCTAACACTGAAAATCGAGAAGAACTCTCAAAAGCACAATGTATAGGTGTTGTGGTCATCAGATCAACAACTAAATATTCAATGACCTTGTTGTTGGTAATATTTTGAGTAGGAGTAGACTGTGGATCTACTAATGTGGTAGGAGAGCTGGCTGTAGTAAGCGGAGCAACTGGCCTCAGTTGATGTGAAGGAGAAGAAAAGGAAAATGTAGTAGTCTTTGTGTTGTCTGTGCGTACCTCAGGAGCGGCAGAAGGAGTTGAAGTAGAGTCATGAGCTGTATTGACCCGATCATGAGCCATATCTATAGGACCTTGGATAGTAGCAGTAGGATCATAGGTGCAGTTGAGTCTTCTGGGCGTTTAACCTGAAGATTGGCGTCTTCAGTTTGGGCATGAAGTGATGGATTGCTCGAAGAACCCCTTTTTTTTTAAGATACTATCAATATCCACTACGGCGACCTCTTTATTAGCAACCGTCGCTTTCACTTGTGAGCTGTATTCGTAAGCCAGTTTTGAAGGTAATAGACACCTTCTCTTTGTGTCCTAGATTACCACACCTTTCGCACTTAGACGGAATCCAAGTGTACTCCACCTCAACAAGAAAGATGTGACCTTGTTTATCATCGAGAGCTATTACCTTAGGGAAATCTTTATCCAGTTCCATCTCCACTAAAACCTTCGCTTCACCCATACTAGTAGGGTCAAGACGAGGTTTATGAGTAAGAATAGGTTCACCAAGACCTGAAGCAATATGACTAATCCCTAGTCGAGAGTAACAACAATCAGGAATCTGTTTCAAGTGTACCCATACCAGTAGTGTTGATACTTCTGTGATTTTGAAGGAGCCTTCTGGTATCCATGGCAGGACAAAAAGCAAGCAGTCGTCTATATGCCAAACTCCTCGCTGAATAACCCAATGACGAGTTGGTTCATACGGGATATGAAACATGTAAGATGACTCACCAATCTTCTTACAACTAATCTTACAACTTCTTCCCTAATTTATTAACCACCGCATGAATCAGACCACCTGATGGTAAAGAACACTTATGGAATTTTCCTATGATGTACTCATCCTTATTTTCAGGACCGAGCTTAAGTACCTTCGATGGAATAGATATCTCAGGAGTACCATCAAATCGATAAGTTAGAGTTGTTGCTCGATAAAGGTTCCGTGATTGGGGACTCAGTCTCGCAACCCACGGAAATCGGAGGGTACCATCAGCTTTTAGCTCTGGGAGCGGAAGTTTCTCAACCGGAGGCATTAGGAAACGAGTTGGAACCTTAGTTTTTGGCTTCGTATTCAGAATCGAATCATTTAAGGTTGGCCACAAAGCAGCTAACTGATTACCCACTTTTGCCAGATCGTTGTCTGTAGGCGTACTTGGAGCCGTTGGCGTTGCGGGAGGTCTAAAGAGAAGAGGTTTTGCCCAAGCACCTCTTGGCGTCACTTGTTTCCGCTCGCAGCGACACCATATCCATACAAATGTCAAGATGATCATGCCCACCACAACGATGAGGGGTATGAGGTAACCAATCATATTGTTTCTTCACCTCACCAAAAACTTGTTCTTCCTAAATCCCAAAAACCTGTTCTTCCTAATTCCTTTTTTTCTGCTAAATTCAAGAGAGTCCAAGCTTAGCCTATTATGCTTAAGCTAATTAGAATAACACAAAATCTATAGACATAAAAAATGAAATCTTGTAAATCTTTTGAATCTCTCTTGGAAAGGAAGACTTTAGATTTTCTAATGAATTAGGCAATATATGTAATTTATACATTTGCCATTTAGTTTACATGGGTCATTTAAGAAATATTAATGAACTACTTTTGAGAGATTTACAGGAATATGTCATTCAGGAAGAATTGATATTAAGATCTTATGTACTTTATGACGCGTGGCCTTTTATTTATATGAAAGCACTCTCGGGTTCATATGGATATTTGAAAAGCAGGCAAGGATACGATATTCAATGAAATTCACTTTTTTTAAAAAGGTTCACACACATAAAAACTTAAGCTTATATTGGATGAATGTAAATTTGATCGTCATTTTAAAAGAACTTTATTGATCATACTCATGATTTTCCCTAAGATATCAGCATTCACCATCAGGATACTACTAACAGTGTGGTATAAGTGCATAACATATAAACAACCAAATATGTAGAACAGAGTTACAATATAATTAAACAAAAACAAAACATTTATATTCGATTGGTTTTACTAAGTTCTTTTTGGTTTTATTAAAGTTTATGTCAATGCGATACTGAACAAATTAAATAAGCTGACGACAAAGAATAGGTCTAACAACATCACTTACGAATAGTACAAACACACAATGACAATTTTTTTAAATAAAGAATAATATGGTTCTTTTATAATCCACCGGTCAAGCTAATACGAGAGAAAGAGTTAGACAATCTCCAGCCAGAAGGTTTAATGTTGAGTGTTGTTGTAGGTGAGAAGCTAAGTCCAAACATTTCCTTTGGCGTCATGTTTGATTCATCAAATCCAACCAAAGCAGCCACAAGAGAAGCACTCTCTTTGCAATGCTCCACGTCTTTAGTGTTGGTCCATGCCTTGTGTGTCACCTGCATGCTCCTCTGCTTTGAGCTCAAGTCAACACCCCATTTCTTGTAAACTTCTTCTCTTTCCTTTCTTCCAAACTTCCTTGGTATTTGCTTACCCAACCATTCTCTCTCTCGTGCTAGCGTTTTAGCATTTTGTTTCCTCACTGTCTCCTGCGAGTCCTTGAGGAAAGATAGCCTCTTGAGCTCCACTTCCATGTAGACAAAGTCTGAAGGATCTCCTTTGAAGAGCAAGAAGAAGTATGTTCTGTGAACCAAAGGTACATTACATACTCCCCAAAGCTCAATGATCTGGCTTTGTTGTCTCTCAAACTCTGCTTTTGTTGTGTCTCTATCATCTGCTCTTTCGAGCTTAGTCTTCTCCACTTCGGTGTCAGACTCATGCCTTGAATGGTGCTTCATTTCCATCTGTTTAAGCCCTGCCATAAACTCATGGAAGCTACCACCGCTAGTCTCTGTGTCTGAATCTTTAGTGCTCTGTGCATCGGTGGAGACAGCAGTGTTGTTGTCTAAATCAAAGGATGCGTTGTTAGATGTGTTGAATGTGAAGCGTCCGCTAGCAGCAGCTGCAACAGCTTTTGTGAACAAGAGACTTTCTCTGCAGCTTCGGCTTCTTCTCATCATCCTCAAGCTGTCTCCTTGACTGGTGTTGAGACTTATTGTGTTAAACGATGGAGATTGATTCTCTTCTGCTGAGTGCATACTCATAAAGTATTCGATTGTCTTCTGCATCTCCTTCACCTTGTTTTTAAGAGCCTCGTATGTAGTTTCATCTTCATCAGAACCTCCATGGACTTGTGCATGTTGCCCTGACTGTTCCTTTGGAGACAAACTTAGTTTTGTCTCTTCCTTCTCTACATATTGATTAGTCTCATTGGCTTCTTCTAGCTTGTTTAAAGTTGGTTCAGCTTTGGCTTCATGTTTAGCAGATAAACTCAACTCTGTATCCATTGTCTTTAAAGATGAATCAGTATCTTCCTTTTTTGACTCCATAGTTTCAGTCTCATTCGCACCACAAGTTCTGCCCAAGTCATCTTGTTTCTGTAAACATTTCCTCTGTTTCTCCACAGATTGCTCTGTCGCTTCTGCTGACTTTTTATAGTTACCTCTTCTTTGGCTTCAGGTTTCGGAGATAAACTCATCTCTGTATCTATTGTGGTTACAGATGAATCAGTATCTTTCTTTTCTGACTCCATAGGCTCATTTTCCACATCTTTGGCTTCAAGTTTAGCAGATAAATAAGAATCAGCATCTTCCTTTTCTGACTCTGTAGCTTCATTTTCATCGGCCATAGGAGATTCACAGTGTTGTTTGTTCTCCAGACATGACTGGTCTTCCTTAGAAAGATTCTGTTCCATGTCTTCTGTCTTTGAAGATTGCTTTTGTTTTTCCACAGGTTCTTCTGTTTCTTGCACTTCTTGTACAAACTTGTGTACAGGTAGCTCATCTTGGGCTTCCAGTTTAGCATTTAAAGATAGATTATCATCTTCCTTTTCTGACTCCATAACTTCTTCTTCCTCACCGGCCATAGAAGATTTGTACTCCTGTTTGGATTCTACAACACATGGCTGATCCTTGGACATCTTCTGTTCCATGTCTTCTTTCTTTGCAGACTGCCTTTGTTTCTCCAAAGATTGCTCTGTCTCTTGAAAGTCTTCTGCTAACTTGTTTAGCTGATCTTGGGCTTCATCTTTAGCATATGAACTCTTCTCTGTATCTATCTTCTCTAAAAATGAACCAGCATTTTCCTTTTTGGACTCCATTCTCTCTCTAGACGTTCAAAACAAGTTCAGTAAAGTCGTTTGACATTATACCGACGCATTACGGCAGTTCGCAGCCGTCTATTGATTGTCGGCAAATGTTTTTGGATAGTAAATTTTCTCCTCGTGGGCTAACGACCACAATTTTGTAAAAACATCATAATCCAGGAAACCGATTAACCTCAAACCGGTGGCATTGGAAAGCTAACCAAAATATCTATCGTCCGTTAAGAAATTGAATTTTTCATTGGGAATATGCCAAAAGAAATTAAAAAAAAAGTTACAAAAGATTCATTTGAGAAGAAAGAAAAAAGAGAAAACTGGACAAACTAGCTCGATTTGATTGGGCTTCATATAACTGTTGGTTATCTTTAGAACCTGGCGGGTTATGACATTGTTTAGGCTATCATATTATATCGGTTTAAAGTCATCATTACTCTAATGTCAGCCTCAGTACAGACAATTTCTCTTGCTTTCCAACCTGATTAAGTGACAGATAGGGTCTCGGGAAAAAAAATTGATTGATAGGACTATCAGTCTCGTTTCACCATAAAATGGATTGTGATTATCCATGGTTTTACTAAAGTTATATTAATGTTTTCAGATCTTCCCTGAAAATCGGCAGCCAAAAAGACAAATGGCAACAAGATTCCTGCTTTTCATTAAACTGTTTTCAAAAGACTGTCTAACGCATAACACTTCAGTCGTCTTTTAAAAGAAAAAAAAGAAGAAGAGAACGTCGTATCATTCTAGCATAAAAATAGTTAGTGGGTGGATAGCTAAGATTCTTATCCGGCCACTTCTTTAACGACGGCTCATGTAGTGGACGAGACACTTGTCACTACAACAAGTAAACAAACATATTAATATCTTTACTATAAGAATCATATGACATAAAATCTAATAATTTTAAACTTACTAGGTTGGGTCTCCGTCTGCGAGAAGGTAGATATACCTATCAATCGTGGGTGAAACATTGTCATGTCTCCATGATGCAAAACTTACTCCCACTGGATCTCTGCCATCATCGCTCTGCTGAACCATGGATCATTAATAAGAAAATACAAAACTTTTTTGAAAAACTATACAAGAAATTACCTCCAATTGAAAATACTCAGTCGAATCACCAAACGGAGCAGCCCAGTTGTGACCATACATGAAATCTGCAACATCCTGATTCCAATACTTTCTTTTTGTAAGGAAAAGTCCTGGAGTCAGCTTAGGGGTCGTTGATTCATATGCGACTAGGAAATCTAAATGATCTTGAATCAGGTGTACTTCAGATGCTGACAACCACTGTTCGCGGGATATAAAGAACAGTATATTCAAATGACTCGCCTCTGCACAAAAAAAGGAGGTTAATACCAGTCAAAACATTCAGTTACATACATAATTAAGTAGTTTACCATTTTCCAGAACAACATCCTGCAAATTGAAGAGTGGAGCAGGTGCATAAGGGGCATATCCGATGGCACAACTTGCTATTTGCAATAAAGCCACCTCCAGATTGGTATTTTTTATCGCGGATGTCTCAAAATAAAGTGCATCTCTGTTCGAGTAACACCATTCACGTGCTTCTGATTCCGTAACCTTGCATGAACAAAACAATTCGCATAGTGAATCTAGTTGTATTTTCAAAAGCTTGGTTTGTTGCGATCAAAAGAAAGACAATAAGTGAAGAAGACATCTTACAGCTCGTGGAAGATGAATGTCAACCTTGTTTCGCAAAACAACATACTTGAACTTATAGGCATCTGGTAGAGCCTAAGAACAAATAAAAATAACAATGATGATCAATCAATATATAGAAACCATATAATGTAAATCTTATGAGTGATTGATTTTATATACATCAACAACGAACTGGTCAATATGCTTGTTGAGACTGTCAAACGATGCTCTGTTGTTGACATCAAAGACAAGAACACAGCAACAGATTCGATCACGTCGATAAGGACTCACGCTGTCCTCGCAAATCTACATGGAAAGAAGAAACTAGTTTATTCATATTCAAAGCTTCCATTAAATAAACTAGCACATATTATTTCCTTACCTTCAACTTCAAGACCCGATTATCAATATTCATCCGTCTTACCAGAGCGCCATCAATCTGAGCCGTAAGCTCACGATTGACAAACCTGAAACATGTTACAACATCGCTTAAAATAATTTGATAAAATAAGACAACAAAAAAAAAACATAAGAACCTCTCAGAATCCGAACCTGTTAATCAAGGATGATTTACCAACCCTGTCCAAATCAAAGAAACCAACATTCAAACACAATATTTGAAAAAGGAAGAACAATGACAAAGATAAAAACAAGATCTGATATATTACCCTTCATCACCAACAACTAGAATCGGTAAAACCATTGGCTGAAGTGTAAGCAAACTGCAAACAAAACAAACACAGAGATATGATTAATTTATGCAATCAAAGCTTTCCATAGCATATCGGATGTAACTCAAATTCGCAAAAGACATCTAACCAATCACAGACACAGTCACAGTGTGGATGGAACTCGAATCAAGCAAGAAATAATGTTCATCTGGAAAGAAACAAGAGGATGAGCTTTGAGGCTGCCTAGATACACGGAGAATCTCTAGATCTCTCCCACCAGATCAAATTCTCTCTCTCTCTCTCTCCCCCACCGTTCGTTGTCGTCGTTCTAGTCAAAGATCTTGACCGATGTGGGGAAGATATTTTTCACTCCTCTGAGTCAATTACGTTTTTGACCTCCTCATTTGATATTATAAAACAAAAAGACTCTAACTTTTAAAAGCTTATTAGATAACTGAAGAAACCTTCTGTTTCCTTCAGACTCTTCCATCACTCACACTTTGATGATGATCATTTGATTCCTAAAGTATTTGCAACTTATCTACCCTACTATAGGGGCTGTTTGTTTCTTCAATTGTAATCTTCATTAATGATCCATCTAGATTTTAAAAGTTGTTTGTTTTTCCATCTAGATGAACCGAACCATTTGAATGAATTTTATGTTTGTTTCTTTTTTTTTCATTCAAATGAGTTTGATAAACAAATTACAAATATATCTTTATTTTGATTTATTCATATATTTTATATTAGTTTCAACTACTTTCCTTTAGTTATTTAGTCTAATATATTTATATTAGAATTATTTCAAAATTAACGAGTTTTTTTTTGCGGTTTTATCATAAAAAAAACAAGATTTTAAGGTTTTAGCGAGAAAATGAAACTTTCGGGTTTGGTGGGAAAAAATGAGATTTTTCGGTTTTGGCGAAAAATACAATTTTTTTTTATTATTTTTGGCGGGAAAACAAGTTTTTCGGTTTTGGCGGGAAAACGAGACTTTTTTGTTTTGGCGAGAAAATCAGACTTTTTGGTTTTGGCGAGAAACAAGTTTTTTTTTGGTTTTGGCGGGAGAATGCCTTTTTCGACTTTGGCAAAAATATGAGATTTTTTTTGTTTTTGGCGGGAAAATAATATTTTTCGGTTTTGGCGGAAAACAATATTTTTTTGTTTTAACGGGAAATTGACATTTTTGATTTTGGCAAAAAAATGAGATTTTTCGTTTTGGCGGAAAATGCAATTTTCGATTTTGGCGGTTTTTTTTGTTTTTTTGCGATTTTCACGAGAAAACGTGTTTTTCTGGTTTTGGCAGGAAATGAAATTTTTTTAGTTTTGGCGAAAAAAAACATGCGGAAAAATGACATTTTGGTTTTGGCGGAAAAACAAGATATTTTTGGTTTTGGCGAGAAAATGTATTTTTCTGGTTTTGGCGGAAAAAACAATTTTCGGTTTTGGCGGAAAAAATGACATTTTTTGTTTTGGCGGGAAAACGACATTGTTGATTTTGGCGAAAAATACAATTTTTTTTGGCAGGAAAACTTTTCGGTTTTGGCGGGAAAACGATATTTTTTTTTTGTTTTGGCGGGAAAATGAGACTTTTTGGTTTTGGCGAGAAAACGAGACTTTTTGGTTTTTGCGAGAAAAAGAGACTTTTTAGTTTTGGCGAAAAAATGTGTTTTTCTGGTGTTGGTGGGAAAATAACATTTTTGGTTTTGGCGGAAAACAAGTTTTTCGGTTTTGTTGGGAAAATTAGTTTTTTGGTTTTTGCGGGAAACAAGATTTTTTTGGTTTTGGCGGAAAATGAGTTTTTCTGCTTTGGCTGGAAAACGAGATTTTTTATTTTGGCGGAAACTTTTTTTTTACGGTTTTTGCGAGAAAACTTGTTTCTGGTTTTAGCAGGAAATGATTTTTTTTTTGTTTTGGCAAAAAAAAACATGCCGAAAAATGAAATTTTTGGTTTTGTTGGAAAAATGATTTTTTTTTGTTTTGGCGGAAAAAAAGATATTTTTGATTTTGACAAAAAAAATGAGATTTTTCGGTTTTGGCGAAAAATATGATTTTTCGGTTTTGACGGAAAAATGCATTTTTTCGATTTGGCTGGAAAACGAAATTTTCGGTTTTACATTTTGAAGAAACCTTCTGTTTCCTTCATAGTCTTCCATCATTCACAATTTGATGATGATCATTTGATTCCTAAAGTATTTGCAACTTATCTACCCTACTATGGGAGCTGTTTGTTTTTTCACTTGTAATCTTCATTCAAGATTACTCTGCGACATTGTCAATAAAACTTTGTTCAATAAAACTGGGTAGTAAGTTTTTTCCTCGTGAACGAGCACAATTTCGTAAAAACCTCATAATCCAGGACACCGATTGACCTAAAACCGGTGGCATTGGAAAGCGAATAAAAATTTCTATCGTCTGGTAAGAAATTGAGCTTAATATTACTTTGGCCATGCGCCTATCAATAGACAAACTTCTGTAGATTATGTGCAGTTCTACATATAATTTTTTCTTTTAAAAACTCTAAAAGTTGCTCTCAAAAAGTGTATGCCGACACGGTACGGACGTTCAAAACAAGTTCAGTAATGTCTTTTGACATTATACCGACGCATAACGGCAGTTCGTAGCCGTCCATTGAGTGTCGGCAAATGTTTTTGGATAGTAAGTTTTCTCCTAGTGGGCTAACGATCATAATTTCGTAAAAACATCATAATCCAGGAAACCGATTAACCTCAAACCGGTGGCATTGGAAAGCTAACCAAAATTTCTATTGTCCTGTAAGAAATTGAGCCTAATATTACTTTGGCCATGCATCTATCAAACATCTGAAGATTCTGTGCAGTTCTTCATATTTAAAAACTTTAAAAACTCCAAAAGTTGCTCTAAAAAGTGTATGCCGACACGGTATGGACGTTCAAAACAAGTTCAGGAATGTCGTTTGACATTATACCGACGCATTACGGCAGTTGACAGCCAGTGTCGGCAAATGTTTTGGGATAGTACGTTTTCTCCTCTTGAACGACCACAATTTCGGAAAAACATCATAATCCAGGACACCGATTGACCTAAAACCGGTGGCATTGGAAAGCTAATCCAAAAATCTATCGTCTGGTAAGAAATTGAGCTTAATATTACTTTGGCCATGCGTCTATCAATAGACAAACTTCTGTAGATTCTGTGCAGTTCTACATATAAATTTTTCTTTTAAAAACTCCAAAAGTTGTTCTCAAAAAGTGTATGCAGACACGGTATGGACGTTCAAAACAAGTTCATTAATGTCATTTGACATTATACCGACGCATTACGGCAGTTCGCAGCCGTCCATTGAGTGTCGACAAATGTTTTTGGATAGTAAGTTTTCTCCTCGTGGGCTAACGACCACAATTTCGTAAAAACATCATAATCCAGGAAACTGATTAACCTCAAACCGGTTGCATTAGAAAGCTAACCAAAATATCTATCGTCTGGTAAGAAATTGAGCTTAATATTACTTTAGCCATGCGTCTATCAATAGACAAACTTTTATAGATTCTGTGAAGTTCTACATATAAAAAAACTTTAAAAATTCCTAAAGTTGCGCTCAAATAGTGTATGCCGACACGGTACGGACGTTCAAAACAAGTTCAGTAATGTCGTTTGACATTATACCGACGCATTACGGCAGTTCGCAGTCGTCCATTAAGTGTCGGAAAATTTTTTTGGATAGTAAGATTTCTACTCGTGGGATAACGACCACAATTTCGTAAAAATATCATAATCCAGGAAACCAAGTAACCTCAAACTGGTGGCATTGGAAAGCTAACCAAAATATCTATCGTCCGGCAAGATATTGAGCTTAATATTACTTTGGCCATGCGTCTATCAATAATCAAACATCTGAAGATTTTGTGCAGTTTTACATTTTAAAAAACTTTAAAAACTCCAAAAGTTGCTCTCAAAAAGTGTATGCCGACACGGTATGGACGTTCAAAACAAGTTCAGGAATGTTGTTTGACATTATAAGGCAGTTCACAGCCAGTGTCAGCAAATGTTTTGGGATAGTAAGTTTTCTCCTCGTGAATGACAACAATTTTGTAAAAACATCATAATCCAGGACACCGATTGACCTAAAACCGGTGGCATTAGAAAGCTAATCAAAATAACTATCGTCTGGTAAGAAATTGAGCTTAATATTTATTTGGCCATGCATCTATCAATAGACAAACTTCTGTAGATTCTGTGCAGTTCTACATATTAATTTTTCGTTTAAAAACTCCAAAAGTTGCTCTCAAAAAGTGTATGCCGACACGGTACGGACGTTCAAATAAAGTTTAGTAATGTCGTTTGACATTATACCGACGCATTATGGCAGTTCGCAGACAAACATTGAGTGTCCGCAAATATTTTTGGATAGTAAGTTTTCTCCTCGTGGGCTAACGACCACAATTTCGTAAAAAATATCCTAATCCAGGAAACCAATTAACCTCAAACCGTTGGCAGTGGAAAGCTAACCAAAATATCTATCGTCTGTTAAGAAATTGAGTTTAATATTACTTTAGCCATGCGTCTATCAATAGACAAACTTCTATAGATTCTGTGCAGTTCTACATATAAAAAAACTTTAAAAACTCCAAAAGTCGCTCTCAAAAGTGTATGCCGACAAGGTACGGACGTTCAAAACAAGTTTAGTAATGTCTTTTGATATTATACCGACGCATTACGGCAGTTCGCAGCCGTCCATTGAGTGTCGGCAAATATTTTTGGATAGTAAGTTTTCTCCTCGTGGGCTAACGACCACAATTTTGTAAAAACATCATAATTCAGAAACCGATTAACCTCAAACCGGTGGCATTGGAAAGCTAACCAAAATATCTATCGTCAGGAAAGAAATTGAGCTTAATATTACTTTAGCCATGCGTCTATAAATAGACAAACTTCTATAGATTCTGTGAAGTTCTACATATAAAAAAACTTTAAAAACTCCAAAAGTTGCTCGCGAAAAGTGTATGCCGACACGGTACGGACGTTCATAACAAGTTCAGTAATGTCGTTTGGCATTATACCGACGCATTACGGGAGTTCGCAGCAGTCCATTGAGTGTCGGCAAATGTTTTTGGATAGTAAGTATTCTCTTGTGGGCTAACGACCACAATTCCGTAAAAACATCATAATCCACAAAACCGATTAACCTTAAACCGGTGGCATTGGAAAGATAACCAAAATATCTATCGTCTGCTAAGAAACTGAACTTAATATTACTTTGGCCATGCGTCTATCAATACACAAACTTTTATAGATTCTGTGCAGTTCTACATATAAATAACTTTAAAAACTCCAAATGTTGCTCTCGAAAAATGTATGCCGAGACGGTACGGACGTTCAAAAGAAGTTCAGTAATGTCGTTTGACATTATACCGACGTAATACGGCAGTTCGCAGCAGTCCATTGAGTGGCGGCAAATGTTTTTGGATATTAAGTTTTCTCCTCGTGGGCTAACGACCACAATTTCGTAAAAACATCATAATCCACGAAACCGATTAACCTCAAACCAGTGGCATTGGAAAGATAACCAAAATATCTATCGTCCGGTAAGAAACTGAACTTAACATTATTTTGGCCATGCGTCTATCAATAGACAAACTTCTATAGATTCTGTGCAGTTCTACATATAAAAAAACATTAAAAACTCTAAAAGTTGCTCTCAAAAAGTGTATGCCGACACGGTACGGACAATCAAAACAGGTTCAGTAATGACGTTTGACATTATACCGACACATTACGGCAGTTCGCAGCCGTCCATTAAGTGTCGGCAAATGTTTTTGGATAGTAAGTTTTCTCCTTGTGGGCTAACGACCATAATTTCGTAAAAACATCATAATCCAGGAAACCGATTAACCTCAAACCGGTGGCATTGGAAAGCTAAACAAAATATCCATCGTCAGGTAATAAATTAAGCTTATATATTACTTTAGCCATGCGTCTATCAATAGACAAACTTCTGTAGATTCGGTGCAGTTCTCCATATAAATTTTTCTTTTAAAAACTCCAAAAGTTGCTCTTAAAAAGTGTTTGCCGACACGGTACGGACGTTCAAAACAAGTCCAGAAATGTGGTTTGACATTATACCGACGCATTATGGCAGTTTGCAGCCGTCCATTAAGTGTCGGCAGATGTTTTGGGATAGTAAGTTTTCTCTTCGTGGGCTAACAATCACAATTTCTTAAAAACATCATAATCCAGGAAACCGATTAACCTCAAACCGGTATTGGAAAGCTAACCAAAATATCTGTCGTCCGGTAAGAAATTGAGCTTAATATTACTTTCGCCATGCGTCTATCAATAGTCAATCATCTGAAGATTCTGTGCAGTTCTACATATTAAAAAACTTTAAAAACTCCCAAAGTCGCTCTAAAAAAGTGTATGCCGACACGGTATGGACGGTCAAAAAAAGTTCAGGAATGTCGTTTGACATTATACCGATGCATTACAGCATTTCACAGCCAGTGTCGGCAAATGTTTTGGGATAGTAAGTTTTCTCCTCGTGAACGACCACAATTTCGTAAAAACATCATAATCCAGGACACCGATTGACCTAAAGCTATTCAAAATATCTATCGTCTGGTAAGAAATTGAGCTTAATATTACTTTGGCCATGCGTCTATCAATAGACAAACTTCTGTAGATTCTGTGCAGTACTACATAAAAATTTATCTTTTAAAAACTCCAAAAGTTGCTCTTAAAAAGTGTATGCCGACACGGTACGGACGTTCAAAACAAGTCCAGAAATGTGGTTTGACATTATACCGACGCATTAAGGCAGTTTGCAGCCATCCATTGAGTGTCGGCAGATGTTTTGGGATAGTAAATTTTCTCCTCGTGGGCTAACGACCACAATTCCCTAAAAACATCATAATCCAGGACACCGATTGGCCTAAAACCGGTGGCATTCGAAAGCTAATCAAAATATCTATCGTCTGGTTAGAAATTGAGCTTAATATTACTTTAGCCATGCGTCTATCAATAGACAAACTTCTGTAGATTCCGTGGAGTTCTACATATAAAAAACTTTAAGAACTCCAAAAGTTGCTCTCAAAGAGTGTATGCCGACACCGTACGGATGTTCAAAACAAGTTCAGTAATGTCGCTTGACATTATACCGACGCATTATGGCAGTTCGCAGCCGTCCATTGAGTGTCGACAAATGTTTTTGGATAGTAAGTTTTTTCCTCGTGGGCTAACGACCACAATTCCGTAAAAACTTCATAATCCACGACTCCAATTGACCTAAAACCGGTGGTATTGGAAAGCTAACCAAAATATCTCTCGTCTGATAAAAAATTGAGCCTAAATTACTTTGAACATGCGTCTATCAATAGACAAACTTCTGTAGATTCTGTGCAGTTCTATATATAAATAAACTTTTAAAACTCCAAAAGTTGCTCTAAAAAAATGTATGCCGACACGGTACGGACGTTCAAAGCAAGTTCAGGAATGTCGTTTGACATTATACCGACGCATTACGGCAGTTCACAGCCAGTGTCAAAAAAATGTTTTGGGATAGTAATTTTTCTCCTCGTAAACGACCACAATTTCGTAAAAACATCATAATCCATGACACCGATTGACGTAAAACCGGTGGCAGTGGAAAGCTAATCAAAATATCTATCGTCTGGTAAGAAATTGAGCTTAAAATTACTTTGGCCATGCGTCTATAAATAGACAAACTTCTGTAGATTCTGTGCAGTTCTACATATAAAAAACTTTAAAAACTCCAAAAGTTGCTTTGAGTGTATGCCGACACGGTACAGACGTTCAAAAGAAGTTCACTCGGATCATGAACACAAGGAGCCGTATGGTTCTCAGAGGAGCCGGGTAGTATTGATTGTCCATAGAGCTCTTCTGTCCCAAACTTTTGAACGTTCCATAACATTTGACCTGAGTAACTGTCCCTGTCTTCTAACTTCAAGATCAAATGATGGTTTGGAGCTTTGGTGTTTTATAGGTCCAGTAACTGGTGCAGTGTTCGGCACATGCAGAGCAGACATGGGTAGCATCTAAAATGGCCGAATGAGAAGATATGAGAGCCTGAGCCAGAAGAGAGTGATGACTTGTGTGCAATGCTGCTGATACATGGGGTGAGAGCTTATCTGAGGTGGAAAATCTTTGTCATCCGGTTCCTTGAACAAAAGCATCTTTTGGACTTCCAAACAATTAGTCAATGTGAAAACTAAGTGTGGCGCTTCACATTGAAAGGGAAAACGACAAGATACATAAATGGACTTAAGTTTCTACTTAGTAATTGCAGAGACGAGTTAACAAAGAAAAAAACAAAAGAGTTTTAGCACTCTTATTAACACACCACGGTTTTGTAATCACTCAACTCTCACTAAGTAACCTTCCACTTCATCAACGAGGCAATGAACTCCATTGTTGAGTATCAGCAACTTCGACAACTCCATCGTTTCATCCTCTGTGATGCCCAGTTTGGTAGATATGAATGAAATTCCAATCTTCTTTGTTGTGCACAGCTCTAGCAGATTCAGTATGGCTTGTGTTCCCGTCTTCTGTAGCAAATCCTCCATGAAGCGATTGATAAACGTATCATGCTCCAAGTTACTCTACATAACCAAACTGTTTAATCAGTACTGTTCATGTGAGAAAACGATTATTTTCAAGTTACCTTTAGCGCTCTCTGGAACTCTTCAAAATCATGTTTTTGATATGCTTCTAAGGAAGCTTTCAGTGCCAAGATCTTAGGGTGGTTCGCGCAGTTGTCTAGGGCAGACTTTAACTCAAACCACTTCCTCCTGCAACATAATCAACAAGAATCAATTTATTACTGGTTTATGAAGTAGCAAAAGAACCATAATACTCATGGAAGCGACTAATTACTCTGATATCATCAACGTGTCCAATGGAGCCAAATTCGAGCCCATCACACTCGCCAGAAGATCAAGCCTTTTGTAAGGAAAGACAAAAGATCAATTGAAATGGTATAAGAATAGTAAGACGCCGTTAGACGACGTTAACTCTGATTAAAAAGTTCATGTATTTTATGGATAACTAAAATTAGTTCGTGTATTTTTTGGGAAACCTAAAAAGTTCATGTATTTTTTCAGCAAAAAAAATTTAGTCTGTGTATTTTTAAAGAATTTTCAAATGGAGTTTGGATATTTCATATTCTATTCAGAGGCTAAATATCTGGACATAATACAGATCCAAAATTTTATATTTGTAAGATCTTAAAAAACGGCCCAAACCCGACCCAAAAACCTGAAAAAACACATTCTCTATCACGTGATACATATCCGAAATTTTATATTTGTAAACTTTTGGTTTGGTTTTGGACCGAATATTTCCGGGTCAGTTCTGATTCAATTTTTTTAATCCGGCTAAAATGTCTAGACCTTCTTTTAGGCCAAAAATATTCTGTCCAAAACCAAACCAAAAGCTTACAAATATTTGTTGACTCCAATTTTGTCGAAATCTATCATACATATCTAAAAATTCACAAACAACTCTAAATTTTACATTGAAAGTTTCACATTAATTAAAAATGTTTCTGTTACAAAAACAAAACTAAAAAATATTGCAAAAATAATAACAAAATTGTTAGCAGAAAGATCTTGTCGGATTGAATCTATTCGGGTCGATTTTATTAGGCCCGAGTCTATTCGGATCAGTTCTTTTTGGTTTCAATTCTTTCAAGTAGAAGAGTTTTGGATCCAACAAATATTTGTAAACATTCGGTTTGGTTTTGGACCGAATATTTTCGGATCAGTTCTGATCCAAGTTTTTGAATCCGGCTAAAATGTCAAGATTAGGTCTAGATATTTTAGGCGGATTCAAAAACTTGGATCGGAACTGATCCAAAAATATTCGGTCCAAAACCAAACCGAAAATTTACAAATATAAAATTTTGGATCTGTATTGGGTCCAGATATTTAGCCTCTGAATAGGATATGAAATATCCAAACTCCATTTGAAAATTCCTTAAAAATACACATACTAAATTTTCTTTGCTGAAAAAATACACGAATTTTTTAGGCTTCCCGAAAAATACACAAACTAATTTTGGTTGTCCATAAAATACATGAACTTTTTATATAGAGTTAACGTCGTCTAACGGCGTCTAACGGCGTTTTACTATTCTGTTAGTCACTGTTTGCACTGTTAAAATCGAGGTGTGAAACCTTCAAAATTCAAAAGTTTGTGTATTTTATGAACAACCAAAATTAGTTTGTGTATTTTTCGGGAAGCCTAAAAAGTTCGGGTATTTTTTCAGCAAAAGAAATTTAGTCTGTGTATTTTTAAGGAATTTTCCTAAGAATAGAGATAAAAACATATATAGAGATGAGAAGATGAAAGGACACATACTTAAAGCATTGTATATATCTCTGGTTGTTGTTGTCTTTGCAGTAGTTTGTAAAAGCGTTGCGGAAGGCAACTGAAGCTTCTGTCCACTCACGTTCTGCCATGTACATCTTGCCACCACACTCATGGAGTAAACCAGTGGCCTTATGATCCATATACTCATGTGCTTTGGGTTTGATGGCAAGCGCCTTTCGGTATAGTTCTTGCATCTATCACTCGTACAAAAGTTCCATCTCAGTCAGTCATCCCAAAAGAAAAGAAAGCATGCATTTACAATGCCACCGGTTTTAGGTCAATCGGTGTCCTGGATTATGATGTTTTTACGAATTGTGGTTGTTCACGAGGAGAAAACTTACTATCCCAAAACATTTGCCGACACTGGCTGTGAACTGCCGTAATGCGTCGGTATAATGTCAAACGACATTCCTGAACTTATTTTTAACGTCCATACCGTGTCGGCATACACTTTTAGAGAGCAACTATTGGAGTTTTAAAAGTTTTTTAAGATTTAGAACTTCACAGAATCTACAGAAATTTGTCTATTGATAGATGCATGGCCAAAGTAATATTAAGCTCAATTTCATAACGAGCGATAGATATTTTGGTTAGCTTTCCAATGCCACCGGTTTGAGGTTAATCAGTTTCCTGGATTATGATGTTTTTACGAAATTGTGGTCGTTAGCTCACGAGGAGAAAACTTACTATCCAAAAACATTTGCCGACACTAAACAGACGGCTGCGAACTGCCAAAATGCGTCGGTATAATGTCAAACGACATTACTGAACTTGTTTTGAACGTCCGTACCGTGTCGGCATACACTTTTTGAGAGAAACTTTTGGAGTTTTTAAAGTTTTTTTACATGTAGAACTGCACAGAATCTACAGAAGTTTGTCTATTAATAGACGTATGGCTAAAGTAATATTAAGATCAATTTCTTATCAGACGATAGATATTTTGGTTAGCTTTCCAAAGCCACCAGTTTGAGATCAATCGGTGTCGTGGATTATGATGTTTTTACGGAATTGTGGTCGTTAGCCTACGAGGAGAAAACTTACTATCCCAAAACATCTGCCGACACTTATTAGACGGCTGAAAACTGCCATAATGCGTCGGTATAATGTCAAACAACATTCCTGGACTTGTTTTGAACGTCCGTACCGTGTCGGCATACACTTTTTGAGAGCAACTTTTGGGGTTTTTAAAGTTTTTTAAGATTTAGAACTGCACAAAATCTACAGAAGTTTGTCTATTGATAGATGCATGGCCAAAGTAATATTAAGCTCAATTTCTTAACGGGCGATAGATATTTCGGTTAGCTTTCCAATGCCACCGGTTTGAGGTTAATCGGTTTCCTGGATTATGAAGTTTTTACGAAATTGTGGTCGTTAGCCCACAAGGAGAAAACTTACTATCCAAAAACATTTGCCGACACTAAACAGACGGCTGCGAACTGCCGTAATGTGTCGGTATAATGTCAAACGACATTACTGAACTTGTTTTGAACGTCTGTACCATGTCGGCATACACTTTTTGAGAGCAACTTTTGGAGTTTTTAAAGTTTTTTTATATGTAGAACTGCACAGAATCTACAGAAGTTTGTCTATTGATAGACGCACGGCTAAAGTAATATTAAGCTCAATTTCATACCAGACGATAGATATTTTGGTTAGCTTTCCAATGCCACCAGATTGAGATCAATCGGTGTCGTGGAATTTTTTTTTTTTTTTTTTTTTGAAATGTGGTTGTTAGCCTACGACACTCAATGGACGGCTGCAAACTGCCATAATGCGTCGGTATAATGTCAAACCACATTTCTGTAGTTGTTTTGAACGTCCGTACCGTGTCGGCATACACTTTCTGAGAGCAACTTTTGGAGTTTTTAATAGAAAAATTTATATGTAGAACTGCACAGAATCTACAGAAGTTTGTCTACTGATAGACGCATGGCCAAAGTAATATTAAGTTAAATTTCTTACCAGACGATAGATATTTTGATTAGCTTTCCAATGCCCCGGTTTTAGGTCAATCGGTGTCCTGGATTATGATGTTTTTACGAAATTGTGGTTGTTCACGAGGAGAATACTTACTATCCCAAAACATTTGCCGACAATGGCTGTGAACTGCCGTAATGCGTCGGTATAATGTCAAACGACATTCCTGAACTTATTTTTAACGTCCATACCGTGTCGGCATACACTTTTAGAGAGCAACTATTGGAGTTTTAAAAGTTTTTTAAGATTTAGAACTTCACAGAATCTACAGAAATTTGTCTATTGATAGATGCATGGCCAAAGTAATATTAAGCTCAATTTCATAACGAGCGATAGATATTTTGGTTAGCTTTCCAATGCCACCGGTTTGAGGTTAATCAGTTTCCTGGATTATGATGTTTTTACGAAATTGTGGTCGTTAGCTCACGAGGAGAAAACTTACTATCCAAAAACATTTGCCGACACTAAACAGACGGCTGCGAACTGCCGTAATGCGTCGGTATAATGTCAAAACAACATTACTGAACATGTTTTGAACGTCTGTACCGTGTCGGCATACACTTTTTGAGAGAAACTTTTGGAGTTTTTAAAGTTTTTTTATATGTAGAACTGCACATAATCTACAGAAGTTTGTCTATTAATAGACGCATGGCTAAAGTAATATTAAGCTCAATTTCTTATCAGAAGATATATATTTTGGTTAGCTTTCCAAAGCCACCAGTTTGAGATCAATCGGTGTAGTGGATTATGATGTTTTTACGGAATTCTGGTCGTTAGCCTACGAGGAGAAAACTTACTATCCCAAAACATCTGCCGACACTTATTAGATGGCTGCAAACTACCATAATGCGTCGGTATAATGTCAAACGACATTCCTGGACTTGTTTTGAACGCCCATACCGTGTCGGCATACACTTTTTGAGAGCAACTTTTGGGGTTTTTAAAGTTTTTTAAAATTTAGAACTGGACAGAATCTACAGAAGTTTGTCTATTGATAGACGCATAGCCAAAATAATATTAAGCTCAATTTCTTAGCGGACGATAGATATTTTGGTTAGCTTTCCAAAGCCACCAGTTTGAGATCAATCGGTGTCGTGGATTATGATGTTATTACGGAATTGTGGTCGTTAGCCTACGAGGAGAAAACTTACTATCCCAAAACATCTTCCGACACTTCTTAGACGGCTGCAAACTGCCATAATGCATCGGTATAATGTCAAACAACATTCCTGGACTTGTTTTGAACGTCTGTACCGTGTCGGCATACACTTTTTGAGAGCAACTTTTGGGGTTTTTTAAGTTTTTTAAGATTTAGAACTGCACAGAATCTAAAGAAGTTTGTCTACTGATAGACGCATGGCCAAAATAATATTAAGCTCAATTTCTTAACGGACGATAGATATTTTGGTTAGCTTTCCAATGCCACCGGTTTGAGGTTAATCGGTTTCCTGGATTATGATGTTTTTACAAAATTGTGGTCGTTAGCCCACGAGGAGAAAACTTACTATCCAAAAACATTTCCCGACAATCAATGGACGGCTGCGAATTGCCGTAATGCGTTGGTATAATGTCAAACGACATTACTGAACTTGTTTTGAACGTCCGTACCATGTTGGCATACACTTTTTGAGAGCAATATTTGGAGTTTTTAAAGTTTTTTTATATGTAGAACTGCACAAAATCTACAGAAGTTTGTCTATTGATAGACGCATGGCTAAAGTAATATTAAGCTCAATTTCATACCAGACGATAGATATTTTGGTTAGCTTTCCAATGCCACCAATTTGAGATCAATCGGTGTCGTGGAATATAATGTTTTACGGAAATGTGGTCGTTAGCCTACGACACTCAATGGACGGCTGCAAACTGACATAATGCGTCGGTATTATGTCAAACCACATTTCTGGACTTGTTTTGAACGTCCGTACCGTGTCGGCATACACTTTTTGAGAGCAATTTTTGGATTTTTTAATAAAAAAAATTATATGTAGAACTGCACAGAATCTACAGAAGTTTGTCTATTGATAGACGCATGGCCAAAGTAATATTAAGTTAAATTTCTTACCAGACGATAGATATTTTGATTAGCTTTCCAATGCCACCGGTTTTAGGTCAATCGGTGTCCTGGATTATGATGTTTTTAAGAAATTGTGGTTGTTCACGAGGAGAAAACTTACTATCCCAAAACATTTGCCGACACTGGCTATGAACTGCCGTAATGCGTCGGTATAATGTCAAACGACATTCCTGAACTTAGTTTGAACGTCCATACCGTGTCGGCATACACTTTTTGAGAGCAACTTTTGGAGTTTTTAAAGTTTTTTAAGATTTAGAACTGCACAAAATCTACAGAAGTTTGTCTATTGATAGATGCATGGCCAAAGTAATATTAAGCTCAATTTCTTAACGGGCGATAGATATTTTGGTTAGCTTTCCAATACCACCGGTTTGAGGTTAATCGGTTTCCTGGATTATGATGTTTTTACGAAATTGTGGTCGTTAGCCCACAAGGAGAAAACTTACTATCCAAAAACATTTGCCGACACTAAACAGACGGCTGCGAACTGCCGTAATGTGTCGGTATAATGTCAAACGACATTACTGAACTTGTTTTGAACGTCTGTACCGTGTCGGCATACACTTTTTGAGAGCAACTTTTGGAGTTTTTAAAGTTTTTTTATATGTAGAACTGCACAGAATCTGCAGAAGTTTGTCTATTAATAGATGCATAGCTAAAGTAATATTTAGCTCAATTTCTTATCAGACAATAGATATTTTGGTTAGCTTTCCAAAGCCACCAGTTTGAGATCAATCGGTGTCGTGGATTATGATGTTATTACGGAATTGTGGTCGTTAGCCTACGAGGAGAAAACTTACTATCCCAAAACATCTTACGACACTTCTTAGACGGCTGCAAACTGCCATAATGCATCGGTATAATGTCAAACAACATTCCTGGACTTGTTTTGAACGTCTGTACCGTGTCGGCATACACTTTTTGAGAGCAACTTTTGGGGTTTTAAGTTTTTTAAGATTTAGAACTGCACAGAATCTAAAGAAGTTTGTCTACTGATAGACGCATGGCCAAAATAATATTAAGCTCAATTTCTTAACGGACGATAGATATTTTGGTTAGCTTTCCAATGCCACCCCGGTTTGAGGTTAATCGGTTTCCTGGATTATGATGTTTTTACAAAATTGAGGTCGTTAGCCCACGAGGAGAAAACTTACTATCCAAAAACATTTGCCGACAATCAATGGACGGCTGCGAATTGCCGTAATGCGTCGGTATAATGTCAAACGACATTACTGAACTTGTTTTGAACTCTTTCAAAATTCTCGGTAGATCTTACATTATTTACATTACACAAGATGTACAGTTCATTTAATGATATTCTAGATAATTTGTTTAAACAAGCGGATATAATAAATCTAAAACCCAGAAAACAGTTTACATTACCTAAGATGTACAATTCATTTAAATGATACTCTAGATTTTTAAAAAGAGATATAATAAATCTAAAACTCAGAAAAATGTTTTAAAACTCTTTTTCAATCTTCCAAAGTTGTCAGTAAATTTTACATTATACAAGATGTACAGTTCGTTAAAGATATTCTAGATATTTTTACAAAACATATATAATAAATCTAAAACCAAGAAAACAGTTTTAATTTTTTTTTCAACTTCCTAAAATTCTCAGCAAATCTTTTATTATTTACATTATCTTTAATATACTTCAATATTTTAAAGCTATTTTACAACAAATTTTGTAAGAAATTGACACACATATATTAAATGTTTCCTGAAGTTTCAGTTATGTTAATGGAAAAAAAAAACAAAAGGGAGGAGCTGTTAAAAAAATGAAATCACGTTGAAGAAAAAAGAAATGGTCAGATTGAGTTTTTATTGGTCAAAGTCTATTGTGTGACACATATGACTTTTGATTTATTGATATAAATTTATTCATGAATTAATGAGGTGGAGAAAAAATATATTAAATAAAGAGAGGTTAGTATAGTAAATTCAAAGAGAGAGGAGTAGTGGAGCATAAAGAGAGGAGTAGAAGAATGGTCTTTTTTACAAAAGAGTATATGGAGTTAACCTCCACATTTAAAAGCTTATTGAATAAGCGAAGAAACCTTCTGTTTCCTTGAGACTCTTCCATCACTCACACTTTGACGATGATCATTTGATTTCTAAAGTATTTGCAACTTATCTACCCTACTATAGGGGCTGTTTGTTTCTTCACTTGTAATCTTCATTAATGATCCATCTAGATTTTAAAAGTTGTTTGTTTTCCATCTAGATGAACCGAACCATTTGAATGAATTTTATGTTTGTTTCTTTTTTTTCATTCAAATGAGTTTGATAAACAAATTACAAATATATCTTTATTTTGATTTATCCATATATTTGATATTAGTTTCAACTACATTCCTTTAGTTATTTAGTCTAATATATTTATATTAGAATTATTTCAAAATTAACGATTTTTTTTTTGCGGTTTTAGAACTGCACAGAATCTACAGAAGTTTGTCTATTGATAGACACATGGCCAAAGTAATATTAAGTTAAATTTCTTACCAGACGATAGATATTTTGATTAGCTTTCCAATGCCACCGGTTTTAGGTCAATCGGTGTCCTGGATTATGATGTTTTTTATGAAATTGTGGTCGTTCACGAGCAGAAAACTTACTATCCCAAAACTTTTGCCGACACTGGCTGTGAACTGCCATAATACGTCGGTATAATGTCAAACGACATTCCTGGACTTGTTTTGAACGTCCATACCGTGTCGGCATACACTTTTTGAGAGCAACTTTTGGAGTTTTTAAAGTTTTTTAAGATTTATAACTGCACAGAATCTACAGAAGTTTGTCTATTGATAGATGCATGGCCAAAGTAATATTAAGCTCAATTTCTTAACGGGCGATAGATATTTTGGTTAGCTTTCCAATGCCACCGGTTTGAAGTTAATCGGTTTCCTGGATTATGATGTTTTAACGAAATTGTGGTCGTTAGCCCACGAGGAAAAAACATACTATCCAAAAACATTTGCCGACACTAAACAGACGGCTGCGAACTGCCGTAAGGCGTCGGTATAATGTAAAACGACATTACTGAACTTGTTTTGAACGTCTGTACCGTGTCGGCATACACTTTTTGAGAGAAACTTTTGGAGTTTTTAAAGTTTTTTTATATGTAGAACTGCACAGAATCTACAGAAGTTTGTCTATTAATAGACGCATGGCTAAAGTCATATTAAGCTCAATTTCTTATCAGACGATACATATTTTGGTTAGCTTTCGAAAGCCACCAGTTTGAGATCAATCGGTGTCGTGGATTATGATGTTTTTATGGAATTGTGGTCGTTAGCCTACGAGGAGAAAACTTACTATCCCAAAACATCTTCCGACACTTATTAGATGGCTGCAAACTGCCATAATGCGTCGGTATAATGTCAAACGACATTCCTGAACTTATTTTGAACGTCCATACCGTGTCGGCATACACTTTTTGAGAGCAACTTTTGGAGTTTTTAAAGTTTTTTAAGATTTAGAACTGCACAAAATCTACAGAAGTGTGTCTATTGATAGATGCATGGCCAAAGTAATATTAAGCTCAATTTCTTAACGGGCGATAGATATTTTGGTTAGCTTTCCAATGCCACCGGATTGAGGTTAATCGGTTTCCTGGATTATGATGTTTTTACGAAATTGTGGTCGTTATCCCACAAGGAGAAAACTTACTATCTAAAAACATTTGCCGACACTAAACAGACGGCTGCGAACTGCCGAAATGCGTTGGTATAATGTTAAACGACATTACTAAACTTGTTTTGAACGTCTGTACCGTGTCGGCATACACATTTGAGAGAAACCTTTGGAGTTTTTAAAGTTTTTTTATATGTAGAACTGCACAGAATCTGCAGAAGTTTGTCTATTAATAGACGCATGGCTAAAGTAATAGAAAGCTCAATTTCTTATCAGATGATAGATATTTTGGTTAGCTTTCCAAAGCCACCAGTTTGAGATCAATCGGTGTCGTGGATTATGATGTTATTATGGAATTGTGGTCGTTAGCCTACGAGGAGAAAACTTACTATCCCAAAACATCTGCCGACACTTCTTAGACGGCTGCAAACTGCCATAATGCATCTGTATAATGTCAAACAACATTCCTAGACTTGTTTTGAACGTCTGTACCGTGTCGGCATATACTTTTTGAGAGCTACTTTTGGGGTTTTTAAAGTTTTTTAAGATTTAGAACTGCACAGAATCTACATAAGTTTGTCTATTGATAGACGCATGGCCAAAATAATATTAAGCTCAATTTCTTATCGGACGATAGATATTTTGGTTAGCTTTCCAATGCCACCGGTTTGAGGTTAATCGGTTTCCTGAATTATGATGTTTTTACAAAATTGTGGTCGTTAGCCCACGAGGAGAAAACTTACTATCGAAAAACATTTGCCGACAATCAATGGACGGCTGCGAATTGCCGTAATGCGTCGGTATAATGTCAAACGACATTACTGAACTTGTTTTGAACGTCCGTACCGTGTTGGCATACACTTTTTGAGAGCAACTTTTGGAGTTTTTAAAGTTTTTTTATATGTAGAACTGCACAGAATCTACAGAAGTTTGTCTATTGATAGATGAATGGCTAAAGTAATATTAAGCTCAATTTCATACCAGACGATAGGTATTTTGGTTAGCTTTCCAATGCCACCAGTTTGAGATCAATCGGTGTCGTGGAATATAATGTTTTTACGGAAATGTGGTTGTTAGCCTAAGACACTCAATGGACGGCTGCAAACTGCCATAATGCGTCGGTATAATGTCAAACCACATTTCTGGACTTGTTTTGAACGTCTGTACCGTGTCGGCAGTATGCCGACACGGTACGGAAGTTCAAAACAGTTTAAGCAATGTGGTTTGACATTATACCGACGCATTATGGCAGTTTGCAGCCGTCCATTGAGTGTCGGCAGATTTTTTGGGATTGTAAGTTTTCTCCTCGTGGGCTAACGACCACAATTTCGTAAGAACATCATAATCCAGGAAACCGACTCATCTCAAACCGGTGGCATTGGAAAGCTAACAAAAATATCTATCGTCCGGTAAGAAATTGAGCTTAATATTATTTTTTCCATGCATCTATCAATAATCAAACATCTGAAGATTCTGTGCAGTTCTACATATTAAAAATCTTTAAAACTCCAAAAGTTGCTCTCAAAAAGTGTATGCCGACACGGTATGGTTGTTCAAAACAAGTTCAGGAATGTCGTTTGACATTATACCGACACATTACGGCAGTTCACAGCCGGTGTCGGCAAATGTTTTGGGATAGTAAGTTCTCCTCGTGATCGACCACAATTTCGTAAAAACATCATAATCTAGGACACCGATTGACCTAAAACCGGTGGCATTGGAAAGCTAATCAAAATATCTATCGTCTGGTAAGAAATTGAGTTTAACATTACTTTGGCCATGCGCCTATCAATAGACAAACTTCTGTAGATTCTGTACAGTTCTACATATAAATTTTTCTTTTAAAAACTCCAAAAGTTGCTCTCAAAAAGTGTATGCCCACACGGTACGAACGTTCAAAACAAGTCCAGAAATGTGGTTTGACATTATACCGACGCAACGCATTATGGCAGTTTGAAGCCGTCCATTGAGTGTTGCAGATGTTTTGGGACTGTAAGTTTTCTCCTCGTGAGCTAACGACCACAATTCTCTAAAAAAAACATAATCCAGGACACCGATTGACATAAAACCAGTGGATCAAGCGTCACTTCAGTCAGATAAAACCTAGGATGCAAGCTCTGTTTCCATGAATAAAACAAGAAAAGAAATCAACTTTCAATCAGACCAAACCAGATCAGATCAATCAACAAACTGAACAAACTTACGTGCCGGTGCTTCTGAACGGTGCTTGGCCGCTTCTTAGGCCGGCGACCAAAAGCCGCCATGAAAATCCTCCTCGATCTCCTTCTTCAAAGCTTCACGGAGAACTTGTGTCGCTCATTCGTCGTCTCCCCTTCCACCACCCTCGTCGACTCGTTTCACTGCGGCGGCGAGGGATTCACTATCTTGACACCGCAGCAGCGACCGAAGCTCCCCACGATGAAACAAGAAGATCGAGCGAAAAAGAGGAGAGAACCAAAGCAAACCGATCACGCTCATCCTCTCTCCTCTCATCTACCCTACACGTGCCCCAAACGACCGTTCATCCCGAGACCAAGAAAGATGTCTCTCGACCACATCCACAAAATCATAAATGTCCCTGGACCACATCCACAAAATGAATATGTCTCTCCCGACCACATCCACAAAATCATAAATGTCTCTCGACCACATCCACATGTCTCTCCCGACCACATCCACAAAATCATTTTAGCCAGTACACAAAGTTCTAGTAAAAACATAGTAAAAACATAAGAAGAGTTTCTCCTGCATTAAACATAAGTTCTAGTAAAAACATTAAGTACACAAAGAGTTTCTCCTGCGTTAATATGCCAGTACACAAAGTTCTAGTAAAAACATAAGAATAGTTTCTCCTGCGTTCTAACAATAGAAATACCAAAAAAAAAAAATCAAACTCAACAACTAAGAGCCTCAAGAAGCAACAAGATCACTTGTTATTAGCTGCTTTCCTCTGACTATCAGAACGACGATACTTAGGTTTTTCTCCATTGATCAAATCTGAAACAATCCAAGCTGCATCAAAATCTCTCTTGAAACTTGTGCTGGCATCTGAAGGATGAGCAAGCAAAATCTTTTTCCCACCTTTTTTCAAATTCACCATTGTATCCCGAAACTCACAATCACCAGTTACCAACAACACCGTATCAGAAAAGCCAGGCTCAATGTGGAGAAGGAGGTTATCGAGGGCTCTTTTAAATAGGTATCTTGTCACAATTAGGTCAGGAGTCTCTTCCTTGGCCAACCATCTGCGTTTACAAATACGCCTCATAACATGATGGTTGTCCTTAACAAGAGAAATACAGCGATAACATAGAGTGTATCTCTCTTCTGCACTAATCCATAGTGTTCTTCGATCATTGAACTTCGGGTCTACACCACCACCAACAAAAACCATGGTATTTAGTTTCTTCTTAATCCAATGGAGACCATTATCGATTCTTCTTCTTAACGACTTGATATCACAAATAGGCAATGGGACCATATTTAAGTCCCACACCAAATCGACTGTACCCTCTGAAAATAGTTAAGGAGAAAGACATTATAACTCACATAATGAGAGAGAATTAAGAGAGAGATTAGAGAATAGTACCCAGTTTGCTAGTGCTTTTTACATCTAGGGATGGCTCAATGGGAAGACTCCAAGAAGGTATATAATGACCAAGCCCTTTTTCCAGTTCTTCAAAGTACCAAAAAGCTTGGGCTGACCTAGCCAATCCTGGAAGACTTTCGACATACCGCTGGCTAACTGCTGAGAGGATAGTATAACCATATGTACGCAAATCATTTATTACACCCAGGAAGTCTCTGTCATTGCTAACCAACAAAATAGGACTTTTTCTTGATTTACTCATAATATCCTTCAGAACATCGCTTAGCATATGATGAACCAACTTTCTGTCAGCCACCTCTTTCACTCTGGTGTATCTATCAGAACCATCCCCACCAGGCACCTTTATCATCCAGTTACTACATTCGTCACATCTAAAATCTCTCGGGGGAACTTCATAAAAGCTCACTGTGCATCCATGTTGCTGGATTCTGTGTCGTCTACTCCTAAACCCAAGGCGAGATTCACTGGAGATAACTATCTTGGAAAGGTAATAATTGGAATCAAACTTCTTTACCCCTTTATTCACAGAGCTGACCAGTGCACCATCAGATATGCTTGAGTCGATATTTTCTGGATCCCAATACATCCTCATCGAAATCTGTCCCTTTCTAGCATCATCATCATCATCAGTGTTTCTCTCTCTACTGCTCTTCTTTCTTTTACTTGACTCGTCTTCTGTGTCATCATTGTTTCTCTCTCTACTGCTCTTCTTTCTTTTACTTGATGAACCTTTATGCTCCTCTTCTGTGTCATCATTGTTTCTCTCTCTACTGCTCTTCTTTCTTTTACTTGATGAACCTTTATGCTCCTCTTCTGTGTCATCATTGTTTCTCTCTCTACAGCTCTTCTTTCTTTTACTTGATGAACCTTTATGCTCCTCTTCTGTGTCATCATTGTTTCTCTTCCTTGATGATTGATGATCACGCGTAAATCTATCTCTTCCCCCGTTCGTTCGCACTGGACTTCTACTAACACTTTTGCTAAGGCTTCTCCTAATAAGCCTGCCTAATTCCTCACCCTCTGGGCTTTTGCTACGTCTGTTTGTCAAGTTCTTCACTTGGCGGCTACCTTTAGCAGGACTTCTTCCCACATTCCTTCTAAGACTTATGCTCGGGCTCTTACTTAGACTCCTCCTGGGACGTATATTTGTGCTCTTACTTGTTTTCCTCTTAGGACTCAAGTTCCAGCTCCTGCACATCAACGTTTTTTAGTAAGATTTCATATGGGAGTAGAATAAAATAACTCTTTCGCTGAGGTGTTATAAGAGATGGGAAACTCCACCTAGATATGCGAGGATGATCATCAACAAAATCATGTTGCCTATCAGAAACGTGGTCTGATGCATCATCATCCTTGTCGAGTAAATCAGGCCCCTCCTTGTCCTGGTAAAGTGATTTAGCTTCTTTTTCAAACTCTGGTGGAGAAATACCTGGTTGAATATTGCAGTCAACAACAGTGTATAACCAAAACATAATTAAAATTGCCTATAGAAAAGTTGGTAAAACGATGCTTAAACGAAAGGCTTATTGATACAAAATATATTATATGATCAAATGGCACACAAAGCATTATGTCTAACTATTGAAACATGCCATTACGAAAAGAGCAAAAAGAAAATCAGAAAACTGATGTTTGGGGGAAGCCAGGAATGAAAGCTAAAACTCAGAGATTACCTGTTCTATTCGAGACTCTGGGTTTCCTCGTTTTCCCCCCAATATCAGCATTAACATCACTATCACTGTTCCCTTCTTCCGATATAAGATTGTCTGGGGACCTGAAAGGTTGCAGAACAAAGTGAATAACTTATACACAAAGCCAGTTAAGACTTAGTACTAGTTGCTCCCGCACATGCTCCTCAAAACAGAAAAGACCTACTCAATTGGACTTCTACTGATTCTTCTTCTTCTTCCTCTAACAGGACTCCTGCTGATACTTCTCCTAGATGATCGAATCGGACTCCTGCTCACACTCTTCCGAGATGATCTGACTGGACTCCTGCTCACTGATCTCCTACGTGATCTAATAGAACTCCTGCTAGCTCTTCTCCTAGGTGATCTAATAGGACTCCTATGGAAGAAGAATAAAGATAACATAAGATTCCATATGGGAGAAGAATAGAGATAACTTTTTAGCTGCCGTGTTGTTATAAGAGATAAGAAACTCCACCTAGATTTGCCAGGATGATCATCAACAAAATCATGTTGCCTATCAGAAATGTGGTCTGATGCATCATTGTCAAGCAAACCCGGCCCCTCCTTTTTGTCTTGGTGAAGTGATTCAGCTTCTTTTCCAAAATCTAGTGGAGAATTACCTGGTTGTAAATTGTAGTCAACAACAGTGTAAAAGGAAACATTATTAAACTGTCTATAGAAGTTAGGAAGAAAATGATCAACACGATGCTTAAAACGAAAGGCATATTGAAACTGAAATATATGATCAAATGGCACATTTACCATTATGCCCGTCCATTGGACGTGACATTACAAAAACAAAATCAGAAAAACTGATGTTTCCAGGAAGCCAGGAAAAGAAGCTAAAACTAAGAGTAAGTTTTAGAGATTACCTGTTCTATTCGAGACTCTGGATTTTATCGTTTTTCCCCCTATATCAACATTAACATCACTTTCGCTGTTGCCTTCTTCCTCTGTTAGATTGTCCGGGGACCTGAAAGGTTGCAGAACAAAGTGAATAACTATGATACTCAACCAGTTAATACTTAATACTACTTGCTCCGGAACATGCTCGTCAAAACAAAAAAAAGAGCTACTCAAGCAAATGACTGTTGATTATTACGTACGAGCGGAACAAAATTTAATCATGCTTAGATCCATAAAAAAAGATTTCCAGAAACATAAGCTAACATGACTCTCACTATACACTAAACCCCACAAGTTAAAACCGGTAACTGTGATTAAAGCATTAAAATTCTCCTAATAAGTAACCAGCATGCACACGGAAAATTTTACTAATAAGTGTACAAGACTTGCAAACCTTCTTGATTTGCGTTTCGTTCTCTTATCACGTGTCCTCTTCTTTTTCTCATGGCGCTTATCTCTTCGTTTAGACCGCCTGTGCTTATCTTTCTTTGAACTTCTTTTCTCTTCTTCCGCCTTTCATGGCTCGAGGAACTAAGGTCTGAAGACGAATCTGAATCTGACTCGCTATCAGATTCTGAGGAATCCGTCTCATAATCTGAGGAGCTTTCAGACTCAGATGATGAGTGTCTCCGCCTCTTCTTTCTTCTCTCTCTTGAAGATTTCTGGTGCCTACTCCCTTTTCGATCATCAATCGTATTCTTCTTCTTGTCTGCATTGACAAATCATGGCATGGTGAGGATTGGTTATGACTGCAAACTCAGACAAATGTAGCAGTAACCAATAGTAGAATATTTGTACCTCCAGAATATTCTCCACATCGGATTATCTTCACCGTGACGGTAGGTTTACCATCGTCGTCTCCCAAGCGTTCAATTTTCTTAAGTACCTCTTTCCCTTGAATAAGCTTTCCAAAGACAACATTCTTCCTGATGAGAAATTTAACAGTCAGAAAGGACGCAATGCTAGATGAAAAATACACAGTTACTGAAATGATGGATTAGATATTACAAAAAAAAAAAGAGTAAAGTAACACAAGACCTGTCAAGTTGGTGATTTGGCTTGAAGGTAATATGAAAGTGTGATCCCAACTTGTCACGTTCAGCAACAGCCATGGATAAAAGACCAGCCTCGTCATGCCTTAGTTTTGGTGACTCATCTGGTAACATCAGAAATTGCTTTTGCAATTCAATAAAATATTTCAAAAATTAAGAAAAACATATCATCTTAACAATATGACAAGCACCAAATATTCAGTAAGGCAATGCCTTCAAAATGAACTTCTAGTTAATGCAATCTTAACTTATGAACATCAAGAAAAGAGATATCAGTACACACAGACAATTGACTTCCAGCTTCTCAAATGTTGCACGGAGAAATGAAAAGAGATAGCTAATAAAAAACGTAATGGTAAACCGACCTGGAAATTTTCCAGCATATATGTTTTCCCCACCAGTACCTGAAAGTGGATGAAATATACAAAATTGTTCAGATGATAAGATTTTTTTATATGTTGACTGCAGAATCAAAAATTGTATGCAATCTTATGAATTCTATCACATTTTTACAGTAATTATCAGATAAGTGTAACTGCTAGCTCTACTTGATGACTGTAGGTCAGAAGCCAAACTTAATGATAAATGTACATACCATCTCGATTCACAAAGTCGCCAGCCTGGAAAAAAAAAAGTCAACAGAGGCTGTTAGACCAGCAGAAACCATGCATTTGTTCGTACATAAAGTGTATTCTTTGCATGAGAAGACCTAAGTTTGAGCATGAACAACTAGTAGTTCAACCTTAAAACTATATCACATGAAAAGCAAGCAGGTGTGGCGATCAGACATGTATTCCTACAGTATAAAGAACAGCAACGAACTAAAAAACGAACATCCAAACAATGTTGAAAAAAGAAGCCAAAAGTACAAGACCGCAACATCATATCGATAAATTTATAGTTGAAAGATGCAGAAAGAAACCTGTGCTGAGGAGCCTTTCAGTATTCTGTGGAAAAGGGATCCTTTGTAATGTAAAGGTTTTCCACTTCTGGGTCCGATGCCTTTCTCCCCTATATAATAAGATTTTATAAAGAAGGGAAATAAAAAAAATAAACTTATATACAGCTGAGAAGTAACAGGCGTAGCCAGAGAGGAAACAAACCTGTGCATAGTGCACGAAAATTCTCAGATGTCTTGGGAGCGACTTCAGGGAAAAGCTAAAGAAACAAAGTTCAAATGTTTAAGAGTTTAGCTTTGACAAGAAAAAACACAAGTGAGGGAAGCCAAACACCATGGTACCTCAAAAACCATAGTCTCAGCTGGATCTCCATCAATGCATACATCCATATAAACCTGCGGATTCTTCTTTTCCGCCATCTCCTTGGTATGGCGCTCCAGCTATCCAAAGTTAAAACCTGTAAAAAGCCAGAGAACACAAAAGAGACTTGAATATCAAATAGTCATGACGAGTACCACAACAGCAAACCCGCGATTTGTTTTCACTTTCTTAATAAAACTGAAAAACTAAAAACCCACACTACAAGATACTTAACAAACCAGCAAACCAACTTCTAGATTCATCAAATAATGATTTTTTTGTTGCATATATGAGATTCCTATGAGCTCAACAATGTACAGGATCAAATAAACAGCGACCAGCTAGAGTAAATCATGAAGCAACCCACCAAAACTACAATTCTAGAGAAGACAATGCTCACAAGTACTCAAAAATAACACGAAGAAAAAAAAACTCCCACAAGGGTTTATGCCAACAAAATACACTAACAAAATCGACCGAATCAGTGACGAATTGTGCAAATCACGAAGGACACATTATAGAAATGGGAGTTTCAACATCAGATTCCGGCAAGAAGACTGCAAAATAGGCGACTTACGAAGAGCAGAGAACAAAAGAATCGCTTAGGGGAGGAAACGCCGAGCCACGAGCATTGGCGGATCTAGAAAATAATCTGAGTAAATTAATTATTAGTAAATATTTCATTTAATAATATTAAATATATTTAATTTTTATTTTTCAATAAGAAAAAAATCTAGAAGAAAAATAATATGACTAAAACTGAATGAAGAAACAAAAACAATTTACTGATAAAATGGAATTTTTTTGGAATTCAGAATATTTTAAAACAAAAAAATTAAATGAAAAATAAAATAGAACATGAGGAAAATAATAAAACATAACACATGGCCAATAAAATTCAGAAAATAAAGGAAACATAAGAAAAAAGGTAAATATCAGAAAAGTTAAGAAAATAAAATGGTGCAAGGCAGCAGATGGATATCGAACGTTGGTTCATTGGAGGCAGAGCGAAGGATTTGACCAACTAAGCTTAAGAATACTAGCTATATCTAGCGTATTTAAAATTATTTATAGATTTTTCTGGGGCAGTTCGCCCATGGCCACGAGGGTATAGACTATAGAGTGACTGAGCTGGAGAGAAAAAAAAAAACTAGCAGACACTTTAAAAAGAACAACGCCAGCTTGTCCAAATTGCCCTCAAATTCGCTCTTAATTTACAACTTTACCCTCAAAACTCTATTTTGCTCCGTCGTCGCAGTTCTCATTGCACGTAACCGTGTGTATGTAATGCAGCGTTGTATAACAACTAAATCTGTAGAACAGAATTAGCATTACATGAAACACAAACAAAGTGAACATAACCTTTTTAACTTTAATTTCTAAATATGAAAATATAGCAGCGTCACATTATCATGCTGTGTATGGATTTCATCATATAATATAGAAATAGTTTTTTTTTTTCGAAAAATGACTTTCAGTTAAAAACATAAACATTACAAAAATAAGACTTCGGGTCTTAGAGTTTGATAAAGTTTGCACGAAACAGATTTCCTGCAGTAAATAGACTCTATCTAAACAAAGATAGAGACTAGTAATAACCATTAGTGGCGATAAAGGCAGTAGCTAACGAACCACAGCCATTACGACCACGTTTCCCCCTACCTCGCACTGAATTCCATTCCATATTCTGGTACTTGATCGGAGGTTTTGTTTCTCTCCCACCTCTTGTCAAGCTGATAGAGTCAGGAGGCTCAGTCTCAGCTTCATCCGCATTTCCTAACACTGAAAATCGAGAAGAACTCTCAAAAGCACAATGTATAGGTGTTGTGGTCATCAGATCAACAACTAAATATTCAATGACCTTGTTGTTGGTAATATTTTGAGTAGGAGTAGACTGTGGATCTACTAATGTGGTAGGAGAGCTGGCTGTAGTAAGCGGAGCAACTGGCCTCAGTTGATGTGAAGGAGAAGAAAAGGAAAATGTAGTAGTCTTTGTGTTGTCTGTGCGTACCTCAGGAGCGGCAGAAGGAGTTGAAGTAGAGTCATGAGCTGTATTGACCCGATCATGAGCCATATCTATAGGACCTTGGATAGTAGCAGTAGGATCATCAGGTGCAGTTGAGTCTTCTGGGCGTTTAACCTGAAGATTGGCGTCTTCAGTTTGGGCATGAAGTGATGGATTGCTCGAAGAACCCCTTTCTTTTAAGATACTATCAATATCCACTACAGCGACCTCATTATTAGCAACCGTCGCTTTCACTTGTGAGCTGTATTCGTAAGCCAGCTTTGAAGGTAATAGACACCTCTTCTCTTTGTGTCCTAGATTACCACACCTTTCGCACTTAGACGGAATCCAAGTGTACTCCACCTCAACAAGAAAGATGTGACCTTGTTTATCATCGAGAGCTATTACCTTAGGGAAATCTTTATCCAGTTCCATCTCCACTAAAACCTTCGCTTCACCCATACTAGTAGGGTCAAGACGAGGTTTATGAGTAAGAATAGGTTCACCAAGACCTGAAGCAATATGACTAATCCCTAGTCGAGAGTAACAACAATCAGGAATCTGTTTCAAGTTTACCCATACCAGTAGTGTTGATACTTCTGTGATTTTGAAGGAGCCTTCTGGTATCCATGGCAGGACAAAAAGCAAGCAGTCGTCTATATGCCAAACTCCTCGCTGAATAACCCAATGACGAGTTGGTTCATACGGGATATGAAACATGTAAGATGACTCACCAATCTTCTTACAACTAATCTTACAACTTCTTCCCTAATTTATTAACCACCGCATGAATCAGACCACCTGGTGGTAAAGAACACTTATGGAATTTTCCTATGATGTACTCATCCTTATTTTCAGGACCGAGCTTAAGTACCTTCGATGGAATAGATATCTCAGGAGTACCATCAAATCGATAAGTTAGAGTTGTTGCTCGATAAAGGTTCCGTGATTAGGGACTCAGTCTCGCAGCCCACGGAAATCGGAGGGTACCATCAGCTTTTAGCTCTGGGAGCGGAAGTTTCTCAACCGGAGGCATTAGGGAACGAGTTGGAACCTTAGTTTTTGGCTTCGTATTCAGAATCGAATCATTTAAGGTTGGCCACAAAGCAGCTAACTGATTACCCACTTTTGCCAGATCGTTGTCTGTAGGCGTACTTGGAGCCGTTGGCGTTGCGGGAGGTCTAAAGAGAAGAGGTTTTGCCCAAGCACCTCTTGGCGTCACTCGTTTCCGCTCGCAGCGACACCATATCCATACAAATGTCAAGATGATCATGTCCACCACAACGATTAGGGGTATGAGGTAACCAATCATATTGTTTCTTCACCTCACCAAAAACTTGTTCTTCCTAAATCCCAAAAACCTGTTCTTCCTAATTCCTTTTTTTTTCTGCTAAATTCAAGAGAGTCCAAGCTTAGCCTATTATGCTTAAGCTAATTAGAATAACACGAAATCTATAGACATAAAAAATGAAATCTTGTAAATCTTTTGAATCTCTCTTGGAAAGGAAGACTTTAGATTTTCTAATGAATTAGGCAATATATGTAATTTATACATTTGCCATTTAGTTTACATGGGTCATTTAAGAAATATTAATGAACTACTTTTGAGAGATTTACAGGAATATGTCATTCAGGAAGAATTGATATTAAGATCTTATGTACTTTATGACGCGTGGCCTTTTATTTATATGAAAGCACTCTCGGGTTCATATGGATATTTGAAAAGCAGGCAAGGATACGATATTCAATGAAATTCACTTTTTCACACACATAAAAACTTAAGCTTATATTGGATGAATGTAAATTTGGTCGTCATTTTAAAAGAACTTTATTGATCATACTCATGATTTTCCCTAAGATATCAGCATTCACCATCAGGATACTACTAACAGTGTGGTATAAGTGTATAACATATAAACAACCAAATATGTAGAACAGAGTTACAATATAATTAAACAAAAACAAAACATTTATATTCGATTGGTTTTACTAAGTTCTTTTTGGTTTTATTAAAGTTTATGTCAATGCGATACTGAACAAATTAAATAAGCTGACGACAAAGAATAGGTCTAACAACATCACTTACGAATAGTACAAACACACAATGACAATTTTTTTAAATAAAGAATAATATGGTTCTTTTATAATCCACCGGTCAAGCTAATACAAGAGAAAGAGTTAGACAATCTCCAGCCAGAAGGTTTAATGTTGAGTGTTGTTGTAGGTGAGAAGCTAAGTCCAAACATTTCCTTTGGCGTCATGTTTGATTCATCAAATCCAACCAAAGCAGCCACAAGAGAAGCACTCTCTTTGCAATGCTCCACGTCTTTAGTGTTGGTCCATGCCTTGTGTGTCACCTGCATGCTCCTCTGCTTTGAGCTCAAGTCAACACCCCATTTCTTGTAAACTTCTTCTCTTTCCTTTCTTCCAAACTTCCTTGGTATTTGCTTACCCAACCATTCTCTCTCTCGTGCTAGCATTTTAGCATTTTGTTTCCTCACCGTCTCCTGCGAGTCCTTGAGGAAAGATAGCCTCTTGAGCTCCACTTCCATGTAGACAAAGTCTGAAGGATCTCCTTTGAAGAGCAAGAAGAAGTATGTTCTGTGAACCAAAGGTACATTACATACTCCCCAAAGCTCAATGATCTGGCTTTGTTGTCTCTCAAACTCTGCTTTTGTTGTGTCTCTATCATCTGCTCTTTCGAGCTTAGTCTTCTCCACTTCGGTGTCAGACTCATGCCTTGAATGGTGCTTCATTTCCATCTGTTTAAGCCCTGCCATAAACTCATGGAAGCTACCACCGCTAGTCTATGTGTCTGAATCTTTAGTGCTCTGTGCATCGGTGGAGACAGCAGTGTTGTTGTCTAAATCAAAGGATGCGTTGTTAGATGTGTTGAATGTGAAGCGTCCGCTAGCAGCAGCTGCAACAGCTTTTGTGAACAAGAGACTTTCTCTGCAGCTTCGGCTTCTTCTCATCATCTTCAAGCTGTCTCCTTGACTGGTATTGAGACTTATTGTGTTAAACGATGGAGATTGATTCTCTTCTGCTGAGTGCATACTCATAAAGTATTCAATTGTCTTCTGCATCTCCTTCACCTTGTTTTTAAGAGCCTCGTATGTAGTTTCATCTTCATCAGAACCTCCATGGACTTGTGCATGTTGCCCTGACTGTTCCTTTGGGGACAAACTTAGTTTTGTCTCTTCCTTCTCTACATATTGATTAGTCTCATTGGCTTCTTCTAGCTTGTTTAAAGTTGGTTCAGCTTTGGCTTCATGTTTAGCAGATAAACTCAACTCTGTATCCATTGTCTTTAAAGATGAATCAGTATCTTCCTTTTTTGACTCCATAGTTTCAGTCTCATTCGCACCACAAGTTCTGCCCAAGTCATCTTGTTTCTGTAAACATTTCCTCTGTTTCTCCACAGATTGCTCTGTCGCTTCTGCTGACTTTTTATAGTTACCTCTTCTTTGGCTTCAGGTTTCGGAGATAAACTCATCTCTGTATCTATTGTGGTTAAAGATGAATCAGTATCTTTCTTTTCTGACTCCATAGGCTCATTTTCCACATCTTTGGCTTCAAGTTTAGCAGATAAATAAGAATCAGCATCTTCCTTTTCTGACTCTGTAGCTTCATTTTCATCGGCCATAGGAGATTCACAGTGTTGTTTGTTCTCCAGACATGACTGGTCTTCCTTAGAAAGATTCTGTTCCATGTCTTCTGTCTTTGAAGATTGCTTTTGTTTTTCCACAGGTTCTTCTGTTTCTTGCACTTCTTGTACAAACTTGTGTACAGGTAGCTCATCTTGGGCTTCCAGTTTAGCATTTAAAGATAGATTATCATCTTCCTTTTCTGACTCCATAACTTCTTCTTCCTCACCGGCCATAGAAGATTTGTAGTCCTGTTTGGATTCTACAACACATGGCTGGTCCTTGGACATCTTCTGTTCCATGTCTTCTTTCTTTGCAGACTGCCTTTGTTTCTCCAAAGATTGCTCTGTCTCTTGAAAGTCTTCTGCTAACTTGTTTAGCTGATCTTGGGCTTCATCTTTAGCATATGAACTCTTCTCTGTATCTATCTTCTCTAAAAATGAACCAGCATTTTCCTTTTTGGACTCCATTCTCTCTCTAGACGTTCAAAACAAGTTCAGTAAAGTCGTTTGACATTATACCGACGCATTACGGCAGTTCGCAGCCGTCTATTGATTGTCGGCAAATGTTTTTGGATAGTAAATTTTCTCCTCGTGGGCTAACGACCACAATTTTGTAAAAACATCATAATCCAGGAAACCGATTAACCTCAAACCGGTGGCATTGGAAAGCTAACCAAAATATCTATCGTCCGTTAAGAAATTGAATTTTTCACTGGGAATATGCCAAAAGAAATAAAAAAAAAGTTACAAAAGATTCATTTGAGAAGAAAGAAAAAAGAGAAAACTGGACAAACTAGCTCGATTTGATTGGGCTTCATATAACTGTTGGTTATCTTTAGAACCTGGCAGGTTATGACATTGTTTAGGCTTTCATATTATATCGGTTTAAAGTCATCATTACTCTAATGTCAGCCTCAGTACAGACAATTTCTCTTGCTTTCCAACCTGATTAAGTGACAGATAGGGTCTCGGGAAAAAAAATTGATTGATAGGACTATCAGTCTCGTTTCACCATAAAATGGATTGTGATTATCCATGGTTTTACTAAAGTTATATTAATGTTTTCAGATCTTCCCTGAAAATCGGCAGCCAAAAAGACAAATGGCAACAAGATTCCTGCTCTTCATTAAACTGTTTTCAAAAGAATGTCTAACGCATAACACTTCAGTCGTCTTTTAAAAGAAAAAAAAAGAAGAAGAGAACGTCGTATCATTCTAGCATAAAAATAGTTAGTGGGTGGATAGCTAAGATTCTTATCCGGCCACTTCTTTAACGACGGCTCATGTAGTGGACGAGACACTTGTCACTACAACAAGTAAACAAACATATTAATATCTTTACTATAAGAATCATATGACATAAAATCTAATAATTTTAAACTTACTAGGTTGGGTCTCCGTCTGCGAGAAGGTAGATATACCTATCAATCGTGGGTGAAACATTGTCATGTCTCCATGATGCAAAACTTACTCCCACTGGATCTCTGCCATCATCGCTCTGCTGAACCATGGATCATTAATAAGAAAATACAAAACTTTTTTGAAAAACTATACAAGAAATTACCTCCAATTGAAAATACTCAGTCGAATCACCAAACGGAGCAGCCCAGTTGTGACCATACATGAAATCTGCAACATCCTGATTCCAATACTTTCTTTTTGTAAGGAAAAGTCCTGGAGTCAGCTTAGGGGTCGTTGATTCATATGCGATTAGGAAATCTAAATGATCTTGAATCAGGTGTACTTCAGATGCTGACAACCACCGTTCGCGGGATATAAAGAACAGTATATTCAAATGACTCGCCTCTGCACAAAAAAAGGAGGTTAATACCAGTCAAAACATTCAGTTACATACATAATTAAGTAGTTTACCATTTTCCAGAACAACATCCTGCAAATTGAAGAGTGGAGCAGGTGCATAAGGGGCATATCCGATGGCACAACTTGCTATTTGCAATAAAGCCACCTCCAGATTGGTATTTTTTATCGCGGATGTCTCAAAATAAAGTGCATCTCTGTTCGAGTAACACCATTCACGTGCTTCTGATTCCGTAACCTTGCATGAACAAAACAATTCGCATAGTGAATCTAGTTGTATTTTCAAAAGCTTGGTTTGTTGCGATCAAAAGAAAGACAATAAGTGAAGAAGACATCTTACAGCTCGTGGAAGATGAATGTCAACCTTGTTTCCCAAAACAACATACTTGAACTTATAGGCATCTGGTAGAGCCTAAGAACAAATAAAAATAACAATGATGATCAATCAATATATAGAAACCATATAATGTAAATCTTATGAGTGATTGATTTTATATACATCAACAACGAACTGGTCAATATGCTTGTTGAGACTGTCAAACGATGCTCTGTTGTTGACATCAAAGACAAGAACACAGCAACAGATTCGATCACGTCGATAAGGACTCACGCTGTCCTCGCAAATCTACATGGAAAGAAGAAACTAGTTTATTCATATTCAAAGCTTCCATTAAATAAACTAGCACATATTATTTCCTTACCTTCAACTTCAAGACCCGATTATCAATATTCATCCGTCTTACCAGAGCGCCATCAATCTGAGCCGTAAGCTCACGATTGACAAACCTGAAACATGTTACAACATCGCTTAAAATAATTTGATAAAATAAGACAGCAAAAAAAAAACATAAGAACCTCTCAGAATCCGAACCTGTTAATCAAGGATGATTTACCAACCCTGTCCAAATCAAAGAAACCAACATTCAAACACAATATTTGAAAAAGGAAGAACAATGACAAAGATAAAAACAAGATCTGATATATTACCCTTCATCACCAACAACTAGAATCGGTAAAACCATTGGCTGAAGTGTAAGCAAACTGCAAACAAAACAAACACAGAGATATGATTAATTTATGCAATCAAAGCTTTCCATAGCATATCGGATGTAACTCAAATTCGCAAAAGACATCTAACCAATCACAGACACAGTCACTGTGTGGATGGAACTCGAATCAAGCAAGAAATAATGTTCACCTGGAAAGAAACAAGAGGATGAGCTTTGAGGCTGCCTAGATACACGGAGAATCTCTAGATCTCTCCCACCAGATCAAATTCTCTCTCTCTCTCCCCCACCGTTCGTTGTCGTCGTTCTAGTCAAAGATCTTGACCGATGTGGGGAAGATATTTTTCACTCCTCTGAGTCAATTACGTTTTTGACCTCCTCATTTGATATTATAAAACAAAAAGACTCCAACTTTTAAAAGCTTATTAGATAACTGAAGAAACCTTCTGTTTCCTTCAGACTCTTCCATCACTCACACTTTGATGATGATCATTTGATTCCTAAAGTATTTGCAACTTATCTACCCTACTATAGGGGCTGTTTGTTTCTTCAATTGTAATCTTCATTAATGATCCATCTAGATTTTAAAAGTTGTTTGTTTTTCCATCTAGATGAACCGAACCATTTGAATGAATTTTATGTTTGTTTCTTTTTTTTCATTCAAATGAGTTTGATAAACAAATTACAAATATATCTTTATTTTGATTTATTCATATATTTGATATTAGTTTCAACTACTTTCCTTTAGTTATTTAGTCTAATATATTTCTATTAGAATTATTTCAAAATTAACGAGTTTTTTTTGCGGTTTTATCATAAAAAAACAAGATTTTAAGGTTTTAGCGAGAAAATGAAACTTTCGGGTTTGGTGGGAAAAAATGAGATTTTTCGGTTTTGGCGAAAAATACAATTTTTTTTTATAATTTTTGGCGGGAAAACAAGTTTTTCGGTTTTGGCGGGAAAACGAGACTTTTTAGTTTTGGCGAGAAAATCAGACTTTTTGGTTTTGGGGAGAAACAAGTTTTTTTTTTGGTTTTGGCGGGAGAATGCCTTTTTCGACTTTGGCAAAAATATGAGATTTTTTTTGTTTTTGGCGGGAAAATAATATTTTTCGGTTTTGGCGGAAAACAATATTTTTTTGTTTTGACGGGAAATTGACATTTTTGATTTTGGCAAAAAATGAGATTTTTCATTTTGGCGGAAAATGCAATTTTCGATTTTGGCGGTTTTTTTTGTTTTTTTTTGCGATTTTCGCGAGAAAACATGTTTTTCTGGTTTTGGCAGGAAATGAAATTTTTTTAGTTTTGGCGAAAAAAAACATGCGGAAAAATGACATTTTGGTTTTGGCGGAAAAACAAGATATTTTTGGTTTTGGCGAGAAAATGTATTTTTCTGGTTTTGGCGGAAAAAACAATTTTCGGTTTTGGCGGAAAAAATGACATTTTTTGTTTTGGCGGGAAAACGACATTGTTGATTTTGGCGAAAAATACAATTTTTTTTGGCAGGAAAACTTTTCGGTTTTGGCGGGAAAACGATATTTTTTTTCGGTTTTGGCGGGAAAATGAGACTTTTTGGTTTTGGCGAGAAAACGAGACTTTTTGGTTTTTGCGAGAAAAAGAGACTTTTTAGTTTTGGCGAAAAAATGTGTTTTTCTGGTGTTGGTGGGAAAATAACATTTTTGGTTTTGGCGGAAAACAAGATTTTTCGGTTTTGTTGGCAAAATGAGTTTTTTGGTTTTTGCGGGAAACAAGATTTTTTTGGTTTTGGCGGAAAATGAGTTTTTCTGCTTTTTTTTTATAACACTTGGAAACAAAGTACAAAGAGTAGTAGCATGCAAGATAAACAAAGGGGGGGGGGGATGTCATTAGACACCATACAGAATGATCATAATCTCACCTTCAAACGCAAAGGTTGTCAGAGAGTAGACGAAAGAACAGATAGCATCTTCTATTCAGGGTGGCTGTAGGAGGTTCCGTTGAGGTTGAGCTTCAAGAGCAAGTAAGTGATGTATCCAGGCTGGAGCCGCACGAGCGATGTAAGACTGGTTACGGAGATCTCGTGTAACACTCAAGGCGATTGCAGCGGCAGCTTCATTGCGATCCGGAAGGACATGGTCCAAGCTCCAGGAGGTGAACTTTGTTAGGAGGAAACAAATGCTGTGACGGATATGACTTAGGTTAAGGTGGTCTTCACGACATAGGAGGGCGCCACGCTGGGATTCTGAAGCAGTCTCAAAGATAATATTTGTGAAGTGGAGATTTTTCTGCTTTGGCTGGAAAACGAGATTTTTTTATTTTGGCGGAAACTTTTTTTTTACGGTTTTTGCGAGAAAACTTGTTTCTGGTTTTAGCAGGAAATGATTTTTTTTTTTGTTTTGGCAAAAAAAACATGCCGAAAAATGAAATTTTTGGTTTTGATGGGAAAATGATTTTTTTTTGTTTTGGCGGAAAAAAGATATTTTTGATTTTGACAAAAAAAATGAGATTTTTCGGTTTTGGCGAAAAATATGATTTTTCGGTTTTGACGGAAAAATGCATTTTTTCGATTTGGCTGGAAAACGAAATTTTCGGTTTTACATTTTGAAGAAACCTTCTGTTTCCTTCATAGTCTTCCATCATTCACAATTTGATGATGATCATTTGATTCCTAAAGTATTTGCAACTTATCTACCCTACTATGGGAGCTGTTTGTTTTTTCACTTTCATTCAAGATTACTCTGCGACATTGTCAATAAAACTTTGTTCAATAAAACTGGGTAGTAAGTTTTTTCCTCGTGAACGAGCACAATTTCGTAAAAACCTCATAATCCAGGACACCGATTGACCTAAAACCGGTGGCATTGGAAAGCGAATCAAAATTTCTATCGTCTGGTAAGAAATTGAGCTTAATATTACTTTGGCCATGCGCCTATCAACAGACAAACTTCTGTAGATTCTGTGCAGTTCTACATATAATTTTTTCTTTTAAAAACTCTAAAAATTGCTCTCAAAAAGTGTATGCCGACACGGTACAGACGTTCAAAACAAGTTCAGTAATGTCTTTTGACATTATACCGACGCATAACGGCAGTTCGTAGCCGTCCATTGAGTGTCGGCAAATGTTTTTGGATAGTAAGTTTTCTCCTAGTGGGCTAACGATCATAATTTCGTAAAAACATCATAATCCAGGAAACCGATAAACCTCAAACCGGTGGCATTGGAAAGCAAACCAAAATTTCTATTGTCCTGTAAGAAATTGAGCCTAATATTACTTTGGCCATGCATCTATCAAACATCTGAAGATTCTGTGCAGTTCTTCATATTAAAAAACTTTAAAAACTCCAAAAGTTGCTTTAAAAAGTGTATGCCGACACGGTATGGACGTTCAAAACAAGTTCAAGAATGTCGTTTGACATTATACCGACGCATTACGGCAGTTGACAGCCAGTGTCGGCAAATGTTTTGGGATAGTACGTTTTCTCCTCTTGAACGACCACAATTTCGGAAAAACATCATAATCCAGGACACCGATTGACCTAAAACCGGTGGCATTGGAAAGCTAATCCAAAAATCTATCATCTGGTAAGAAATTGAGCTTAATATTACTTTGGCCATGCGTCTATCAATAGACAAACTTCTGTAGATTCTGTGCAGTTCTACATATAAATTTTTCTTTTAAAAACTCCAAAAGTTGTTCTCAAAAAGTGTATGCCGACACGGTATGGACGTTCAAAACAAGTTCAGTAATGTCGTTTGACATTATACCGACGCATTACGGCAGTTCGCAGCCGTCCATTGAGTGTCGACAAATGTTTTTGGATAGTAAGTTTTCTCCTCGTGGGCTAACGGCCACAATTTCGTAAAAACATCATAATCCAGGAAACTGATTAACCTCAAACCGGTTGCATTAGAAAGCTAACCAAAATATCTATCGTCTGGTAAGAAATTGAGCTTAATATTACTTTATCCATGCGTCTATCAATAGACAAACTTCTATAGATTCTGTGAAGTTCTACATATAAAAAAACTTTAAAAATTCCTAAAGTTGCGCTCAAATAGTGTATGCCGACACGGTACGGACGTTCAAAACAAGTTCAGTAATGTCGTTTGACATTATACCGACGCATTACGGCAGTTCGCAGTCGTCCATTGAGTGTCGGCAATTTTTTTGGATAGTAAGATTTCTCCTCGTGGGATAACGACCACAATTTCGTATAAATATCATAATCCAGGAAACCAAGTAACCTCAAACTGGTGGCATTGGAAAGCTAACCAAAATATCTATCGTCCGGCAAGATATTGAGCTTAATATTACTTTGGCCATGCGTCTATCAATAATCAAACTTCTGAAGATTCTGTGCAGTTCTACATTTTAAAAAACTTTAAAAACTCCAAAAGTTGCTCTCAAAAAGTGTATGTCGACACGGTATGAACATTCAAAACAAGTTCAGGAATGTTGTTTGACATTATAAGGCAGTTCACAGCCAGTGTCATCAAATGTTTTGGGATAGTAAGTTTTCTCCTCGTGAATGACAACAATTTCGTAAAAACATCATAATCCAGGACACCGATTGACCTAAAACCGGTGGCATTAGAAAGCTAATCAAAATAACTATCGTCTAGTAAGAAATTGAGCTTAATATTTATTTGGCCATGCATCTATCAATAGACAAACTTCTGTAGATTCTGTGCAGTTCTACATATTAATTTTTCGTTTAAAAACTCCAAAAGTTGCTCTCAAAAAGTGTATGCCGACACGGTACGGACGTTCAAATAAAGTTTAGTAATGTCGTTTGACATTATACCGACGCATTATGGCAGTTCGCAGACAAACATTGAGTGTCGGCAAATATTTTTGGATAGTAAGTTTTCTCCTCGTGGGCTAACGACCACAATTTCGTAAAAAATATCCTAATCCAGGAAACCAATTAACCTCAAACCGTTGGCATTGGAAAGCTAACCAAAATATCCATCGTCTGTTAAGAAATTGAGCTTAATATTACTTTAGCCATGCGTCTATCAATAGACAAACTTCTATAAATTCTGTGCAGTTCTACATATAAAAAAACTTTAACCGAAAATATTCGGTCCAAAACCAAACCGAAAATTTACAAATATAAAATTTTGGATCTGTATTGGGTCCAGATATTTAGCCTCTGAATAGGATATGAAATATCCAAACTCCATTTGAAAATTCCTTAAAAATACACATACTAAATTTTCTTTGCTGAAAAAATACACGAATTTTTTAGGCTTCCCGAAAAATACACAAACTAATTTTGGTTGTCCATAAAATACATGAACTTTTTATATAGAGTTAACGTCGTCTAACGGCGTCTAATGGCGTCTAACGGCGTTTTACTATTCTGTTAGTCACTGTTTGCACTGTTAAAATCGAGGTGTGAAACCTTCAAAATTCAAAAGTTCGTGTATTTTATGAACAACCAAAATTAGTTTGTGTATTTTTCGGGAAGCCTAAAAAGTTCGTGTATTTTTTCAGAAAAAGAAATTTAGTCTGTGTATTTTTAAGGAATTTTCCTAAGAATAGAGATAAAAACATATATAGAGATGAGAAGATGAAAGGACACATACTTAAAGCATTGTATATATCTCTGGTTGTTGTTGTCTTTGCAGTAGTTTGTAAAAGCGTTGCAGAAGGCAACTGAAGCTTCTGTCCACTCACGTTCTGCCATGTACATCTTGCCACCACACTCATGGAGTAAACCAGTGGCCTTATGATCCATAATAAAGTTTGGAGTTTTTAAAGTTTTTTTACATGTAGAACTGCACAGAATCTACAGAAGTTTGTCTATTAATAGACGCATGGCTAAAGTAATATTAAGCTCAATTTCTTATCAGACGATAGATATTTTGGTTAGCTTTCCAAAGACACCAGTTTGAGATCAATCGGTGTCGTGGATTATGATGTTTTTACGGAATTGTGGTCGTTAGCCTACGAGGAGAAAACTTACTATCCCAAAACATCTGCCGACACTTATTAGACGGCTGAAAACTGCCATAATGCGTCAGTATAATGTCAAACAACATTCCTAGACTTGTTTTGAACATCCGTACCGTGTCGGCATACACTTTTTGAGAGCAACTTTTGGGGTTTTTAAAGTTTTTTAAGATTTAGAACTGCACAGAATCTACAGAAGTTTGTCTATAGATAGACGCATGGCCAAAATAATATTAAGCTCAATTTCTTAACGGACGATAGATATTTTGGTTATCTTTCCAATGCCACCGGTTTGAGGTTAATCGGTTTCCTGGATTATGATGTTTTTACAAAATTGTGGTCGTTAGCCCACGAGGAGAAAACTTACTATCCAAAAACATTTGCCGACAGTCAACGGACGGCTGCGAATTGCCATAATGCGTCGGTATAATGTCAAACGACATTACTGAACTTGTTTTGAACGTCCGTACCGTGTTGGTATACACTTTTTGAGAGCAATTTTTGTGAGTTTTTAAAGTTTTTTTATATGTAGAACTGCACAGAATCTACAGAAGTTTCTCTATTGATAGACGCATGGCTAAAGTAATATTAAGCTCAATTTCATACCAGACGATAGATATTTTGGTTAGCTTTCCAATGCCACCAGTTTGAGATCAATCGGTGTCGTGGAATATAATGTTTTTACGGAAATGTGGTCGTTAGCCTACGACACTCAATGGACGGCTGCAAACTGCCATAATGCGTCGGTATAATGTCAAACCACATTTCTGTACTTGTTTTGAACGTCCGTACCGTGTCGGCATACACTTTTTGAGAGCAACTTTTGGAGTTTTTAAAGTTTTTTAAGATTTAGAACTGCACAGAATCTACAGAAATTTGTCTATTGATAGATGCATGGCCAAAGTAATATTAAGCTCAATTTCATAACGAGCGATAGATATTTTGGTTAGCTTTCCAATGCCACCGGTTTGAGGTTAATCAGTTTCCTGTATTATGATGTTTTTACGAAATTGTGGTCGTTAGCTCACTAGGAGAAAACTTACTATCCAAAAACATTTGCCGACACTAAACAGACGGCTGCGAACTGCCGTAATGCGTCGGTATAATGTCAAAACAACATTACTGAACATGTTTTGAACGTCTGTACCGTGTCGGCATACACTTTTTGAGAGAAACTTTAGGAGTTTTTAAAGTTTTTTTATATGTAGAACTGCACATAATCTACAGAAGTTTGTCTATTAATAGACGCATGGCTAAAGTAATATTAAGCTCAATTTCTTATCAGAAGATATATATTTTGGTTAGCTTTCCAAAGCCACCAGTTTGAGATCAATCGGTGTCGTGGATTATGATGTTTTTACGGAATTCTGGTCGTTAGCCTACGAGGAGAAAACTTACTATCCCAAAACATCTGCCGACACTTATTAGATGGCTGCAAACTACCATAATGCGTCGGTATAATGTCAAACGACATTCCTGGACTTGTTTTGAACGCCCGTACCGTGTCGGCATACACTTTTTGAGAGCAACTTTTGGGGTTTTTAAAGTTTTTTAAAATTTAGAACTGCACAGAATCTACAGAAGTTTGTCTATAGATAGACGCATAGCCAAAATAATATTAAGCTCAATTTCTTAACGGACGATAGATATTTTGGTTAGCTTTCCAATGCCACCAGTTTGAGGTTAATCGGTTTCCTGGATTATGATGTTTTTACAAAATTGTGGTCGTTAGCCCACGAGGAGAAAACTTACTATCCAAAAACATTTGCCGACAATCAATGGACGGCTGCGAATTACCGTAATGCGTTGGTATAATGTCAAACGACATTACTGAACTTGTTTTGAACGTCCGTACCGTGTTGGCATACACTTTTTGAGAGCAATTTTTGGAGTTTTTAAAGTTTTTTTATATGTAGAACTGCACAAAATCTACAGAAGTTTGTCTATTGATAGACGCATGGCTAAAGTAATATTAAGCTCAATTTCATACCAGACGATAGATATTTTGGTTAGCTTTCCAATGCCACCAATTTGAGATCAATAGGTGTCGTGGAATATAATGTTTTTACGGAAATGTGGTCGTTAGCCTACGACACTCAATGGACGGCTGCAAACTGACATAATGCGTCGGTATTATGTCAAACCACATTTCTGGACTTGTTTTGAACGTCCGTACCGTGTCGGCATACACTTTTTGAGAGCAATTTTTGGAGTTTTTAATAGAAAAATTTATATGTAGAACTGCACAGAATCTACAGAAGTTTGTCTATTGATAGACGCATGGCCAAAGTAATATTAAGTTAAATTTCTTACCAGACGATAGATATTTTGATTAGCTTTCCAATGCCACCGGTTTTAGGTCAATCGGTGTCCTGGATTATGATGTTTTTACGAAATTGTGGTTGTTCACGAGGAGAAAACTTACTATCCCAAAACATTTGCCGACACTGGCTATGAACTGCCGTTATGCGTCGGTATAATGTCAAACGACATTCCTGAACTTAGTTTGAACGTCCATACCGTGTCGGCATACACTTTTTGAGAGCAACTTTTGGAGTTTTAAAAGTTTTTTAAGATTTAAAACTGCACAAAATCTACAGAAGTTTGTCTATTGATAGATGCATGGCCAAAGTAATATTAAGCTCAATTTCTTAACGGGCGATAGATATTTTGGTTAGCTTTCCAATGCCACCGGTTTGAGGTTAATCGGTTTCCTGGATTATGATGTTTTTACGAAATTGTGGTCGTTAGCCCACAAGGAGAAAACTTACTATCCAAAAACATTTGCCGACACTAAACAGACGGCTGCGAACTGCCGTAATGCGTCGGTATAATATCAAACGACATTACTGAACTTGTTTTGAACGTCTGTACCGTGTCGGCATACACTTTTTGAGAGCAACTTTTGGAGTTTTTAAAGTTGTTTTATATGTAGAACTGCACAGAATCTGCAGAAGTTTGTCTATTAATAGATGCATAGCTAAAGTAATATTAAGCTCAATTTCTTATCAGACAATAGATATTTTGGTTAGCTTTCCAAAGCCACCAGTTTGAGATCAATCGGTGTCGTGGATTATGATGTTATTACGGAATTGTGGTCGTTAGCCTACGAGGAGAAAACTTACTATCCCAAAACATCTGCCGACACTTCTTAGACTGCTGCAAACTGCCATAATGCATCGGTATAATGTCAAACAACATTCCTGGACTTGTTTTGAACGTCCGTACCATGTCGGCATACACTTTTTAAAGCAACTTTTGGGGTTTTTTAAGATTTAGAACTGCACAGAATCTAAAGAAGTTTTTCTATTGATAGACGCATGGCCAAAATAATATTAAGCTCAATTTTTAAACGGACGATAGATATTTTGGTTAGCTTTCCAATGCCACCCCGGTTTGAGGTTAATCGGTTTCCTGGATTATGATGTTTTTACAAAATTGAGGTCGTTAGCCCACGAGGAGAAAACTTACTATCCAAAAACATTTGCCGACAATCAGTGGACGGCTGCGAATTGCCGTAATGCGTCGGTATAATGTCAAACGGACGTTCAAAACAAGTTCAGTAATGTGGTTTAACATTATACCGACGTATTATCGCAGTTTGCAGTCGTCGATTGAGTGTCGGCAGATGTTTTGGGATTGTAAGTTTTCTCCTCGTGGGCTAACAACCAAAATCCCCTAAAAATCATAATCTAGGACACCGATTGACCTAAAACCGGTGGCATTGGAAAGCTAATCAAAATATCTATCGTCTGGTAAGAAATTGATCTTAATATTACTTTGGCCATGCGTCTATAAATAGACAAACTTCTGTAGATTCTGTGCAGTTCTACATATAAATTTTTCTTTTAAAACTCCAAAAGTTGCTCTCAAAAAGTGTATGCCGACACGGTACGGAAGTTCAAACATCTTCAGGAATGTTGTTTGACATTGTACCGACGCATTATGGCAGTTCACAGCCGTCCATTGAGTGTCAGCAGATGGTTGAGATATTTAGTGGTCTCGTCGTCGGCTAAAGACCATAATTCCGTAAAACATCATAATCCACGACACCGATTGATCTCAAACTGGTGGCATTGGAAAGCTAACCAAAATATCTATCGTCTGGTAAGAAATTGAGCTTAATATTACTTTAGCCATGCGTCTATCAATAGACAAACTTCTATAGATTCTGTGCAGTCCTACATATAAAAAAACTTTAAAAACTCCAAAAGATGCTCTCAAAAAGTGTATGCCAACATGGTATGGACGTTCAAAACAAGTTCAGTAATGTCGTTTGACATTATACCGACGCGTTACGGCAGTTCGCAGCCGTCCATTTAGTGTCGGCAAATGTTTTTGGATAGTAAGTTTTCTCCTCGTGGGCTAACGACCACAATTTCGTAAAAACATCATAATCCAGGATACCGATTAACCTCAAACCGGTGGCATTGGAAAGCTAATCAAAATATCTATCGTTAGGTAAGAAATTGAGCTTAATATTACTTTGGCCATGCGTCTATCAATAGACAAACTTCTGAAGATTCTGTGCAGTTCTACATATAAATTTTTCTTTTAAAAACTCCAAAGGTTGCTCTCAAAAAGCGTATGCCGACACGGTACGGACGTTCAAAACAAGTCCAGTAATGTGTTTTGACATTATACCGACGTATTATGGCAGTTTGCTGCCGTCCATTGAGTGTCGGCAGATGTTTTGGGATTGTAAGTTTTCTCCTCGTGGGCTAACGACCAAAATTCCCTAAAAAAATCATAATCCATGACACCGATTGACCTAAAACCGGTGGCATTGGAAAGCTAATCAAAATATCTATCGTCTGGTAAGAAATTGAGCTTAATATTACTTTGGCCATGCGTCTATCAATAGACAAACTTCTGAAGATTCTGTGCAGTTCTACATATAAATTTTTCTTTTAAAAACTCCAAAGGTTGCTCTCAAAAAGCGTATGCCGACACGGTACGGACGTTCAAAACAAGTCCAGTAATGTGGTTTGACATTATACCGACGTATTATGGCAGTTTGCTGCCGTCCATTGAGTGTCGGCAGATGTTTTGGGATTGTAAGTTTTCTCCTCGTGGGCTAACGACCAAAATTCCCTGAAAAAATCATAATCCATGACACCGATTGACCTAAAACCGGTGGCATTGGAAAGCTAATCAAAATATCTATCGTCTGGTAAGAAATTGAGCTTAATATTACTTTAGCCATGCGTCTATCAATAGACAAACTTCTATAGATTCTGTGCAGTCCTACATATAAAAAAACTTTAAAAACTCCAAAAGATGCTCTCAAAAAGTGTATGCCAACATGGTATGGACGTTCAAAACAAGTTCAGTAATGTCGTTTGACATTATACCGACGCGTTACGGCAGTTCGCAGCCGTCCATTTAGTGTCGGCAAATGTTTTTGCATAGTAAGTTTTCTCCTCGTGGGCTAACGACCACAATTTCGTAAAAACATCATAATCCAGGATACCGATTAACCTCAAACCGGTGGCATTGGAAAGCTAATCAAAATATCTATCGTTAGGTAAGAAATTGAGCTTAATATTACTTTGGCCATGCGTCTATCAATAGACAAACTTCTGAAGATTCTGTGCAGTTCTACATATAAATTTTTCTTTTAAAAACTCCAAAGGTTGCTCTCAAAAAGCGTATGCCGACACGGTACGGATGTTCAAAACAAGTCCAGTAATGTGGTTTGACATTATACCGACGTATTATGGCAGTTTGCTGCCGTCCATTGAATGTCGGCAGATGTTTTGGGATTGTAAGTTTTCTCCTCGTGGGCTAACGACCAAAATTCCCTAAAAAAATCATAATCCATGACACCGATTGACCTAAAACCGGTGGCAGTGGAAAGCTAATCAAAATATCTATCGTCTGGTAAGAAATTGAGCTTAATATTACTTTGGCCATGCGTCTATCAATAGACAAACTTCTGTAGATTCTGTGCAGTTCTACATATAAAATTTTCTTTTAAAAACTCCAAAGGTTGCTCTCAAAAAGTGTATGCCGACCGGTACGGAAGTTCAAACATCTTTAGGAATGTGGTTTGACATTATACCGACGCATTATGGCAGTTCACAGCCATCCATTGAGTGTCGGCAAATGTTTTGAGATATTTAGTGGTCTCGTCGTGGACTAAAGACCACAATTCCTGAAAAACATCATAATCCACGACACCTATTGATCTCAAACTAGTGGTATTGGAAAGCTAACCAAAATATCTATCGCCAGGTAAGAAATTGAGCTTAATATTACTTTGGCCATCCGTCTATCAATAGACAAACTTCTATAGATTCTGAGCAGTTCTACATATAAAAAAACTTTAAAAACTCCAAAAGTTGCTCTCGAAAAGTGTATACCGACACGGTACGGACGTTCAAAACAAGTTCAGTAATGTCGTTTGACATTATACCGACGCGTTACGGCGGTTCGCAGCCGTCCATTTAATGTCGGCAAATGTTTTTGGATAGTAAGTTTTCTCCTCGTGGGCTAACGACCACAATTTCGTAAAAACATCATAATCCAGGAAACCGATTAACCTCAAACCGGTGGCATTGGAAAGCTAACCAAAATATCTATCGCCAGGTAAGAAATTGAGCTTAATATTACTTTGGCCATGCGTCTATCAATAGACAAACTTCTGTAAATTCTGTGCAGTTCTACATATAAATTTTTCTTTTAAAAACTCCAAAAGTTGCTCTCAAAAAGTGTATGCCGACACGGTACGGACGTTCAAAATAATTTAAGTAATGTGGTTTGACATTATACCGACGCATTATGGAAGTTTGCAGCCGTCCATTGAGTGTCGGCAGATGTTTTGGGATTGTAAGTTTTCTCCTCGTGGCTAACGACCACAATTCCCTAAAAAAATCATAATCCAGGACACCGATTGACCTAAAACCGGTGGCATTGGAAAGCTAATCAAAATATCTATCGGCTGGTAAGAAATTGAGCTTAAGATTACTTTGACCATGCGTTTATCAATAGACAAACTTTGGTAGATTCTGTGCAGTTCTACATATAAATTTTTCTCTTAAAACTCCAAAAGTTGCTCTCAAAAAGTGTATGCTGACACGGTACGGAAGTTCAAAACAAGGTCAGAAATGTCGTTTGACATTATACCAACGCATTATGGCAATTGACAGCCGTCCATTGAGTGTCGGCAGATGTTTTGGGATATTTAGTTTTCTCGTCGTGGGCTAAAGACCACAATTCCGTAAAAAGATCATAATCCACGACACCGATTGATCTCAAACTGGTGGCATTGGAAAGCTAACCAAAATATCTATCGTCCGGTAGGAAATTGAGCTTAATATTTCTTTGGCCATGCGTCTATCAATAATCAAACATCTGAAGATTCTGTGCAGTTCTACAGATTTAAAAACTTTAAAAACTCCAAAAGTTGCTCTAAAAAAGTGTATGCCGACATGGTGTGAACGTTCAAAACAAGTTCAGGAATTCGTTTGACATTATACCGACGCATTACGGGAGTTCGCAGCAGTCCATTGAGTGTTAGCAAATGTTTTGGGATACTAAGTTTTCTCCTCGTGAATGACCACAATTTCGTAAAAACTTCATAATCCACGACACCGATTGACCTAAAACCGGTGGCATTGGAAAGCTAATCAAAATATCAATCGTCTGGTAAGAAATTGAGCTTAATATTATTTTGACCATGCGTCTATCAATAGATAAACTTCTGTAGATTCTGTGCAGTTCTACATATAAATTTTCCTTTTAAAAACTCCAAAAGTTGCTCTCAAAAAGTGTATGCCGACACGGTACGGACGTTCAAACCGGTGGTATTGGAAAGCTAACCAAAATATCTATCGTCTGGCAAGAAATTGAGCTTAATATTACTGTAGCCATGCGTCTATCACTAGACAAACTTCTATAGATTCTGTGCAGTTCTACATATAAAAAAACTTTAAAAACTCCAAAAGTTCCTCTCGAAAAGTGTATACAGACACGGTACGGACGTTCAAAACAAGTTCAGCAATGTCGTTTGACATTATACCGACGCATTACGGCGGTTCGCAGCCGCCATTAAGTGTCGGCAAATGTTTTTGGATAGTAAGTTTTTCTCCTCGTGGGCTAACGACCACAATGCCGTAAAAACATCATAATCCACGAAACTGATTTACCTCAAACCGGTGGCATTGGAAAGATAACCAAAATATCTATCGTCTGGTAATAAACTGAGCTTAATATTACTTTGGCCATCCGTCTATCAATAGACAAACATCTATAGATTCTGTGCAGTTCTACATATAAAAAAACTTTAAAAACTCCAAAAGGTGCTCTCAAAAAGTGTATGCCGACACGGAACGGACGTTTAAAACAAGTTCAGTAATGACGTTTGACATTATATCGACACATTACGGCAGTTCGCAGCCGTCTATTTAGTGTCGGAAAATGTTTTTGGATAAAAAGTTTTCTCCTCGTGGGCTAACGACCACAATTTCGTAAAAACATCATAATCCAGGAAACCGATTATCCTCAAACCGGTGGCATTGGAAAGCTAATCAAAATATCTATCTTCAGGAAAGAAATTGATCTTAATATTACTTTGGCCATGCGTCTATCAATAGACAAACTTCTGAAGATTCTGTGCAGTTCTACATATAAATTTTTCTTTTAAAAACTCCAAAAGTTGCTCTCAAAAAGTTTATGCTGACACGGTACGGAAGTTCAAAACAAGGTCAGGAATGTCGTTTGACATTATACCAACGCATTATGGCAGTTCACAGCCGTCCATTGAGTGTCGGCAGATGTTTTGGGATATTTAGTTTTCTCGTCGTGGGCTAAAGACCACAATTCCGTAAAAACATCATAATCCACGACACCGATTGATCTCAAACTAGTGGCATTGGAAAGCTAACCAAAATATCTATCGTCTGGTAAGAAATTGAGCTTAATATTACTTTAGCCATGCGTCTATCACTGGACAAACTTCTATAGATTCTGTGCAGTTTCAACATATAAAAAAACTTTAAAAACTCCAAAAGTTGCTCTCGAAAAGTGTATACCGACACGGTACGGACGTTCAAAACAAGTTCAGTAATGTCGTTTGACATTATACCGACGCGTTACGGCAGTTCGCAGCCGTCCATTTAGTGTCGGCAAATGTTTTTGGATAGTAAGTTTTCTCCTCGTAGGCTAACGACCACAATTTCGTAAAAATATCATAATCCAGGAAACCGATTAACCTCAAACCGGTGGCATTGGAAAGCTAACCAAAATATCTATCGCCAGGTAAGAAATTGAGCTTAATATTACTTTAGCCATGCGTCTATCAATAGACAAATTTCTATTGATTCTGAGCAGTTCTACATATAAAAAACTTTAAAAACTCCAAACGTTGCTCTCGAAATGTGTATCCCGACACGGTACGGACGTTCAAAACAAGTTCAGTAATGTCGTTTGACATTATACCGACGCGTTACGGCAGTTTGCAGCCGTCCATTTAGTGTCGGCAAATGTTTTTGGATAGTAAGTTTTCTCCTCGTGGGCTAACGACCACAATTTCGTAAAAACATCATAATCCAGGAAACCGATTAACCTCAAACCGGTGGCATTGGAAAGCTAACCAAAATATCTATCGCCTGGAAAGAAATTGAGCTTAATATTACTTTAGCCATGCGTCTATCAACAGACAAACTTCTATTGATTCTGTGCAGGTCTACATATAAAAAAACTTTAAAAACTCCAAAAGTTGCTCTCAAAAAGTGTATGCCGACACGGTACGGACGTTCAAAACAAGTTCAGTAATGTCGTTTGACATTATACCGACGCATTACGGCAGTTCGCAGCCTTCCATTGCATGTCGGCAAATGTTTTTGGATAGTAAGTTTTCTCCTCGTGGGCTAACGATCACAATTTCGTAAAAACATCATTATCCAGGAAACCGATTAACCTCAAACCGGTGGCATTGGAAAGGTAATCAAAATATTAATAGTCTGGTAAGAAATTAAGCTTAATATTACTTTGGCCATGCGTCTATCAATACACAAACTTCCGTAAATTCTGTGCAGTTCTACATATAAATTTATCTTTTAAAAAGTCCAAAAGTTGCTCTCAAAAAGTGTATGCCGACACGGTACGGACGTTCAAAACAATTTAAGTAATGTGGTTTGACATTATACCGACGCATTATGGAAGTTTGCAGCCGTCCATTGAGTGTCGGCAGATGTTTTGGGATTTTAAGTTTTCTCCTCGTGGCTAACGACCACAATTCCTTAAAAAAATCATAATCCAGGACACCGATTGACCTAAAACCGGTGGCATTGGAAAGCTAATCAAAATATCTATCGTCTGGTAAGAAATTGAGCTTAATATTACTTTGGCCATGCGTCTATCAATAGACAAACTTTTGTAGATTCTGTGTAGTTCTACATATAAATTTTTCTTTAAAAATTACAAAAGTTGCTCTCAAAAAGTGTATGCTGACACTGTACGGAAGTTCAAAACAAGGTCAGGAATGTCGTTTGACAATATACCAACGCATTATGGCAGTTCACAGCCTACCATTGAGTGTCGGCAGATGTTTTGGGATATTTAGTTTTCGCGTCGTGGGCTAAAGACCACAATTCCGTAAAAACATCATAATCCACGACACCGATTGATCTCAAAATGGTGGCATTGGAAAGCTAACCAAAATATCTATCGTCTGGTAAGAAATTGAGCTTAATATTACTTTAGCCATGCATCTATCACTGGACAAACTTCTATAGATTCTGTGCAGTTCTACATATAAAACAACTTTAAAAACTCCAAAAGTTGCTCTCGAAAAGTGTATACCGACACAGTACGGACGTTCAAAACAAGTTCAGTAATGTCGTTTGACATTATACCGACGCGTTACGGCAGTTTGCAGCCGTCCATTTAGTGTCAGCAAATGTTTTTGGATAGTAAGTTTTCTCCTCGTGGGCTAACGACCACAATTTCGTAAAAACATCATAATCCAGGAAACCGATTAACCTCAAACCTGTGGCATTGAAAAGCTAACCAAAATATCTATCGCCAGGTAAGAAATTGAGCTTAATATTACTTTAGCCATGCATCTATCAATGGACAAACTTCTATTGATTCTGTGCAGTTCTACATATAAAAAAACTTTAAAAACTCCAAAAGTTGCTCTAAAAAAGTGTATGCCGACACGGTACGGACGTTCAAAACAAGTTCAGTAATGTCGTTTGACATTATACCGACGCATTACGGAAGTTTGCAGCCGTCCATTGCGTGTCGACAAATGTTTTTGGATAGTAAGTTTTCTCCTCGTGGGCTAACGATCACAATTTCGTAAAAACATCATAATCCAGGAAACCGATTAACCTCAAACCGGTGGCATTGGAAAGGTTATCAAAATATCTATAGTCTGGTAAGAAATTGAGTTTAATATTACTTTGGACATGCATCTATCAATAGACAAACTTCTGTAAATTCTGTGCAGTTCTACATATAAATTTTTCTTTTAAAAACTCCAAAAGTTGCACTCAAAAAGTGTATGCCGACACGGTACAGACGTTCAAAACAATTTAATGTGGTTTGACATTATACCGACGCATTATGGTAGTTTGCAGCCGTCTATTGAGTGTCGGCAGATGTTTTGGGATTGTAAGTTTTCTCCTTGTGGCTAACGACCACAATTCCGTACAAAAATCATAATCCAGGACACCGATTGACCTAAAACCGGTGGCATTGGAAAGCTAATCAAAATATCTATCGTCTGATAAGAAATTGAGCTTAATATTACTTTGGCCATGCGTCTATCAATAGACAAACTTCTGTAGATTCTGTGCAGTTCTACATATAAATTTTTCTTTTAAAAACTCCAAAAGTTGCTCTCAAAATGTGTATGCCGACACGGTACGGATGTTCAAAACAAGTCCAGAAATGTGGTTTGACATTATACCGACGCATTATTGCAGTTTGCAGCCGTCTATTGAGTGTCGGCAAATGTTTTTGGATAGTAAGTTTTCTCCTCGTGGGCTAGCGACCACAATTTCGTAAGAACATCATAATCCAGGAAACCGATTCATCTCAAACTGGTGGCATTGGAAAGCTAACAAAAATATCTATCGTCCGGTAAGAAATTGAGCTTAATATTATTTTTTCCATGCATCTATCAATAATCAAACATCTGAAGATTCTGTGCAGTTCTACATATTAAAAAACTTTAAAAAACTCCAAAAGTTGCTCTCAAGAAGTGTATGCCGACACGGTATGGTTGTTCAAAACAAGTTCAGGAATGTCGTTTGACATTATACAGACGCATTATGGCAGTTCACAGCCAGTGTCGGCAAATGTTTTGGGATAGTAAGTTCTTCTCGTGAACGACCACAATTTCGCAAAAACATCATAATCCAGGACACCGATTGACCTAAAACCGGTGGCATTGGAAAGCTAATCAAAATATCTACCGTCTGGTAAGAAATTGAGTTTAATATTACTTTGGCCATGCGTTTATCAATAGACAATGATGCACTTAAGGTAAAACAGGAATACATTGTGTAAAATATTTTTGGTTTTTTGTCGATTACACAAAGAATCCGACATAATCAACTGGATGTGGTCAGTCATAGCACTGCGTGGATTTTCTTAGTATATGTATAGTCTTCTGCACGTGCTTTATTGCTGTTTAATACCCTTTGTGAACATATGGGCAAAATATCAGTAAATTTTGATTCGATTCTTTATTCGTTTCGATCTGATCCGAAAAATTCGGATATCTGTAACTTTACAAATCGAAGCAAATACTAAAATTCAATATCCGTCAAAAACGAAGCAAATCACAAATATTAAAATTTTAGGAAGCGGATATCCGATCCGATCCGGCAATATATAAGTACATGTATATCTTGATTATATTTAAAGTTTTATATGTATAAAATTCTATAATTATTATTCTGACATATGATTTGACAGATTTTATTTACATTATTACTTATATAAAAGTAGTACATAAAAGGAAAAAATAGTTTATAATAATTATAATTTTTTTCTTAAATTTTGTGTTATTATAATTGTTAACTAAGTTTATTTTTTTTACAAAATATGTAGATTTACTAATTCTTTTAATTTTTATCTTATATATCACGTAAAAAATATATTATACAAAACAAATCTGCATCGAAATTTTAAGATTATTTGTATTAATCAAAACATATGAGATATCCGTAAGTATTCACAAATATCCGCAAATATCTAATTATTTTTTGGATATCCGTTTTTCCGAATATCCGTATTTCTTCGAAGCAAAGCAAATACAAAAACTAGATATCCGTAACATACGAAGCAAATCACAAATACCTTCAAAAACTTGGATATCCGATCCGTGCCCAGGCCTACATATCCGTGACCATATCATATCTTTCTGCTTATGTGTATCTGAAGGGACATAAAAATGACATTAATTATGCAAGAACATGTGGAACTTCGGTTCTCTCCTCCATCTCTAATTATCTTGCTGTTTTAAACAAACTGACTATGTAGTATACGGAAAAAAATCTTCCTTTTTTCAATACAACAAATACCACTAAAACATCTTTTTGTTGTCTATACGCAAAACTCAACTTGTATAACTGTTGGAATCCACGAATCAGGTTGAGAGTCTTAGTAGTTTTTGTTTCCGTGGGAACGTGTCTTCTTAGACACCTCATACCTTATGTCAGGTAGTCATTTTCCTTGTGGATATCAAAAATCATTTTCTTTGTGAAAATTCAAGAATCTATTATCATAATATTGTACCTGTTGCTATGTTAGAATTCCACGTAGTTTCCTGCCACCAACCATTCTGGAATGGTTTCACTCGACCAATAAAACATAATACTACATAACAACATACATATTCCGTTTTAGTCAAAAAAAAAAACATACATATTTCGTTCTGTAGCATTATATACTTATGTTTTATTGTTCTACAACAACATACTGCAGATAGTATGTATATACAGCCAAATGAGATATAAATCTTTTCTGCCAAATGGAGTACTGTTTTAAATTTGAATTAGCTTTTTATTAGAGTTCAACATTGCTGTCAAGTAGTTAATCATCTATTTGGGTAATATAATAATAAGAGATTTATTAATTAATCGGAGGAGAAAGCAACGCTTAAAAGATATAGTGCGTGTAAGGTATATACGTCTTACTAGCAAGATATACTTTGAAAATGCAAGTAGCAAATAAACAACGGGTAATCGATTAATTAACTATTATGGACTAAAGAGAACAGATAAACAGCTTAGCTATAAGCATATAATATGCATTTTAAATATATAAGCTGTCTCTCATATCAAGTACTAAACTATAATTTAAAACTGGTCGTTAATATTAAAAACTTACGGTCAACTTCCGTAGCGGTCGAAGAAAAATATGTCACATTTTTAAAATGGATTATTCTCGAGGCGGAACACACTGCGGTCCAGTGTTTAGATCATTATTGGATTACAACAAATGAAAAGTTTATATAGACGTAATTAGGCAATTAGAGAGAAAAGAATGTTTTGGGGTAGACACAACAACAATATTTGCAAAGAAGAAACCTAAATTGGATCTTTACCATGTGCTGAGCGGCGGATTCTGCGGGCGCTTGCACCTAACCCACCTCACTTCTTTTTGTTTGGTACACAAAAAGTTATTAAGGAAAAACAAATCTAGAATGAAAGAATAATTATTTAGTGAAAGTGTGGTGTAATTACAAGTTCATTGTATGTTTCTAGTTTTTGGGTTGTAGTATCTTATATTGATTGTTAGTGTTGTATCTCACATACAAAATTCATTCCAACTTTTACCAAAAACAAATAACATTCCAAAAACAAATCTACTAATATTGATGATAAAAATCCAAACGGGAAAAGGATACGAAGATCATTAAAAGCTACTTCTTTTTTTTTCATCAAACGCTACTACCTTAATAATCAATCCTGTCGAACGTCCACCACATCGTCGATCCGTTTAACGCAGGTCCACCTCACAAGCTCTATAGAACTCAAATCTGAAGATGAAACAAAAGAAACTCAGCAAAAATAGCCACGTGAATCTCCATGCATGATGAGGTCGAAATATCAAGAGAGGGCTATTAAAATAGGGTGTGGGGTCAACTGGTCAAGGAGAGACACTCTTTCCTCATATAACATTACACAATACTTAGCAAACTCTTTCTCAAAAAAAAAACATTACATACTTCTACAAACTATTCCTTTTTCTGAAAAAATGTTAAATTTATTCAAATAAAAAAATGTACAAATTAATGCAGTTTTAGTCTAAATGTGTGATAGTTTTTTGCGAAACAATAATAGTATTTAGGTGCCGTCTAATCTCTAGACGAGAACCAAGTCACCATAGCTTGGTTGAAAGAAGTTCCTCCAGGTCCTTGTAGAGAACTGATTCGGTTCCTTGTTTGCTTGTCGATGAATTTGATAAGGAGACTTGGAGGACGCTGTGCCGTACCATGTCTTCTACCATTTTTCTTGAGCCAAATCGTATGCACGGAAACTTGAAACACGTATCTAAAGAGGAACTTTTTCACCCCTGAGACCTGATTCATCGATATGAGATCAAGAAATTGACTCCAAGTAGGAGTGTAGTTCTGTCCAAGAAGCTTCCTCGTGAGATTCCGCCAAATTGTCTATGTGTAAAGACAGCTGAAGAATAGATGGTCTCGGGTTTCAACTGTAGAGTTACAAAGGATACACTGAGCATTTGATTGAACATTTCACTGCAAGAGTCGGTCTCCCGTGGCTAGTCTATTGTGTACTGCAATTAAGGTCAGAACAGAGTATTTGGAAATTGATCCAGTGAACCAGAGTTCCTTATACCACTGTACCTTTGGCTGTTGTACTTGTGTTAGTTGCCAAGTTTGGTTTGTGTCAAATGAAGATCGAAGCACATCTCCTTTCCCTTTCCACAGAACCACGTCGTCCTCATTGATGAGACAATGCGTTCTCAGCTTTAAGATCTCCTTGTCCTTGTCAATGGTGATCAAGTGTTCTGACCTGTGACGGCGACTCCAGTAGTTTTGGATGACAAATTCGACAATGGCATTGAGTTTAATACCAAGTGCGATGCAGCTTTGCATATTTGTTAGATCAATTATTCTTTCTAAGGAAGACCACTCATCAGACCAAAAAGAAGTGGCAGCACCACTTCTGATGTCCACTTTTATAAAAGATCTAGGGACATCTCTATACTTTAACAGTTTTTCCAGATCCAAAAACCAAGAACAAAAAGATCTAGCGAGATCTCTACAACTATTCTCTTTTTCAACCGCTATTCATCTTTGACTACTTATATCTCTTCATCAAATTTAGTAATTTTTCATATTATTTTCCTTTACATTCTTACTTCAGTTCTGTATTATTTAGATGAGATTATTGGCCTCAATCAAGTGGCATTGATAATATGACCAGTTGGACAACTTGATCGAGATGTGTGATTTAAAAGTTCAAATATATATACAATAAGGTTATGAAATTACATCTTTCTCTTTTGAAATTAACTATTGGTCCCGGATTATGAGGTCGCATTGTATTGGAGACTAAATGATATAATTTCAAACTTCAAAATTTTGACGTAATTCACAAAGACAAAAAAAAATGTAAAAGGTAAAGACGATTAGTTTCTTCCCACCAATATAATTATTAAGAAGATTATCTTCTACAGAAAAATAAACCGCCGTAGTACTATAAAAACGGATATACATTTTTTAGGGCAAATGTTCTATTTAAAAATTTAGTACCATAAAAAGTCGATAGTGAAACTATTATTTACAATCCTAAATAAAGTAACCCATAAATACATTTTTATAAGAAAAAACATAGTATCCTCAATGAGTATTGTACGCAGGCAGTGCCATGGGAGTGGGGTCAGCTAAACCCATTTATTTTTCAAAATAATTATGGGTATTGTCAATTAAAATTATTCTATGACCCCCATTTAAAAAATCTAGATGACCCCACAAAAGAAAAACAAACCCTGAAACAAAAACAAAATTAATACCTAAATCATAACTTTTACCAAACAAAAAACTATATGGTGAATATTTAATTTTAAAAAACATGAATCAGTATAATATATTTTAAAATTTTATTAAAAATTGATCTAATTTTAAAATAATTTTGGCTCCACCACTGATTATATGTATGAGCCAATAATAAAACCAGGTTGTAGATAATACAATATATTAACTGTTTACAAATGAAAACAAAAACAATAAACAAGTATCAAATCCGTTGACAAAATCTAAAATGACTGGTTGCGAGAGAACCAAATTAAATGGATTTAGAAAAAACAAGATAGATTGTCTTTTGAAAGGATCATCGTGGTCCACTGGTAAGGACCGGGCTCCCGTCTGTATCTAGGTAAAGGGTTTAATTTGAATCTTATCGGAAGAAACTATTTTAAGATGCATTTATTTACCACACGGATATGTATCCATGCTTTAAAATCCATTTAAATATCCAGAAAAAAGTCTATATGTGGATTTCACCTTCCACCCGGAAATTAAATATGTGTCTTTAATAGATCCGAATTTAACCATTTTCTTTTTCAAAAAAAAAGACAGATTGTCGCTAATATTGAGGGTTGGTGTACGTGATATATAGATGGTGCAAATGCATACATGTATTTGGTTTGTCTTAGTGTAGTAGTAGTTAGACGATGTCGACATCTGCTGCATAATCTTCGAAAGAAACATACACCAATTTTAGTAGACCAAATATCTCCAAAACATCTTTAGGTTGGCTAAATAACTTCCGATTTTTTTCTATATCCTGCGCTCCATAATTATAATCATGAGACATGGATTTTGATTAACTAAGATGCCCATATTGCATGTTCATTAACCAAATTTATGTAATTTTTAGTTTTATTCTGACAAACCGCCTAGTTTACTAATCTTGCCAATTAAAAACACAGTAGACGGTGCAGAGAAACACCAATTTTAGTAGACCAAATATCTCCAAAACATCCTTAGGTTGGCTAAATAACTTCCGATTTTTTTCTATATCCTGCGCTCCATAATTATAATCATGAGACATGGATTTTGATTAACTAAGATGCCCATATTGCATGTTCATTAACCAAATTTATGTAATTTTTAGTTTTATTCTGACAAACCGCCTAGTTTACTAAACTTGCCAATTAAAAACACAGTAGACGGTGCAGAGAAACACCTTAGATATGTTTATTTTCTTCCTAATATGTATTCTAGTTTTTAAAACAAACGAAGAAAATTGGGTGGGCGACTTGCGAAATTCGCGGATTACTCAAGTAAAACTAAAAAGTCCACTCTTTTGAAAAGTTGACTTATTCAAATTACTGACGTGGCATACAGCTACCACGTGACCGTACCTTAACGTCCCTTCTCGGACTATCTTTTTATTTTCTCTAATGTATTTTTCGTACATTTATCATGACACATTATTAATAATTTAATCCCTGATAAACAAAATTCGCATAACGAGAAGTATTATCGAGTCTAAAAATGGATGACAAGCTCTAACAGATATCGTCCGAACATATAGCATTATGTTTTGTGTCCAGTACTTCTTACTCTTGTATGTCTTAAACGTCAACTGATTCATTCAACCATAAACTTGGTACAAAACATTTTGACACACAATGTTTCTACAACATATACAACATTGCATCTTAGCAACACCTTAGAACACTCACTAGATGAAAATTCACTCGGATCCAGCGCAACTTAGAGTACAATTCTGTATTTTTAACCACAATGAGATGAGAAAGCTCCACGACTCGAAGCAAACCATCTCTTGAACTACCTAATTTGACCTCATTATATAGACACATTTACTAACTTAATGAGACAATCCTGATTTTAAGGTTTTTGAACATAGATTCTTATTTTTGTAGCCATATAATGAACAGAAATTGTACTACATTTTGGGAAATGTATCAATATCATCGTTTTTGGTAGATTTGTAAGATTCATGACCAAAACAATGAAAAAAATGTATAGATTGTTTAAGACTGGTGATGTTGCCTGAACCTAGACATGTGTGCCTAAACAAATCATTCAAATCAAGAATCCTATAACTTTAGTTACAAGTTAAAACTGTAATCAAGTCAAACCAAGCCCGTAACTTTTTTAAGACAAGAACATTATAGATTTGGTTATTTAATTTGTGAACTTTGGATGATAGACTGGTTATTTTACTTTAGATTAAGTTTGTCCACTCAGAGTAATGATTATGCAAATGACTTAATAAGAAAATATACTTTAGCATAAATTAAAACTTATATTTAAGTTTTTTGAAACCAATAGCTCAATAAAACCCACACACTGAGATATCTTACATGCATACTACTTAGTTGTCCCACTTTTTCTTCACCATCTTCTTCACTCCAACATATTTACTTCATAAGCTCTTCAAGTTCTTCACAGAGCGGTTCTGGAGTCAGCTGAATCATCTCATCATCATCACCAACATACATACAACATTGCATCTTAGCAACACCTTAGAACACTCACTAGATGAAAATTCACTCGGATCCAGAGCAACTTAGAGTACAATTCTGTATTTTTAACCACAATGAGATGAGAAAGCTCCACGACTCGAAGCAAACCATCTCTTGAACTACCTAATTTGACCTCATTATATAGACACATTTACTAACTTAATGAGACAATCCTAAAGCCGAGGTTACAAATTATACCAAGCTGTTGGTCTCTTAAGATCGGCGTGATAAACTTGACAAAACAACATCATCACCTTAGGCGCGTTCCTCGACCAGTTTTGTACCACCACCTTTCAACATTCTGATCCTCAGCCAAAGCCCGGACAGACCTATCCGGAATGAAAGATTGAGCCTTGGTAACAAGCACGAACCAGAATTGTGAATCCAAGTTTCCAGCGGTGTGGAGCTCGAACCACCGACTAAGTCGAACTTCGCCGGCGCTGGGATGTCGAACCACCACTACGTACCCCATAAAGGAAATCTCCTCCAGTCGACCACTCCTTCGTCGCAGACCTTCGGTACATGTTATCCCCGAGAACCAGAAGACAACCCACCTTATACTCGCCTTCAATCCTCGCCTCCGATAGTCTCACCTCCATGTACGAAGGTAGATCCATGACAGAGAACTCGTCACACCGATTCACGCGCCATCACCAGCGAAGAATCGCCATAGATTTGTAAAGTGAAAATCAGATCTTGTTCATCCTCAAGCTCTAAACGCCGACCCACTTCTCTTTCGTTGCCACCACAGCCTCGCTGCTGTTCCAGAGGGAGCCGGGAGGCGACACCAACAGCTTCGAAGAACCGCCGGAAATACCCCAACTAACCCAGAATCAACGAGCAAAGAGACCAGATGAAAGACAGAAAGGAAGAGAGCAAAGAAAAAAGGAAATAAGGGGGGAAAGGAGGAACCTCTGGCACCGCCAGACCGGAGTTAGGGTTCACGGCTTTGATGTTAGAAATGGACGAGAGCGTTTGTTAGAGAGAGAGGTTTTTTTCACAAACTGAAAAACAAACTCTTTTTAATTTTAAAATAATAATGTTCTGGTGATTTTTTTTCCAAAGGATTTTCTCTTTAGTGTTTTCTTCATTCTTTTTCTTTTCATTTTCGTTTATAAACTAAAAATGTTGAACTTATGTTGGGATCAATGTAGATTTGGTCGTCATATTATTGCATGTAGGGCTGAGCATTTTATTCTCTAAATTTGATTCGATTTATTATTCGTTCTGATTCGATCCAAAAATTTCGAATATCCGTAAATTTTCGAAGCAAAGCAAATACTAAAAGTTAATATCCGTGAAAATTGAAGCAAAAATTTTTTGAAAAGTGGATATCCGATCCGATCCGACAATATATAAATACATATATATCTTGATTATATTTAAATTTTAGATTTAAAAATTATATAACTATTATTCTAACATATGATTTGACAAGTTATGTTCACATTATTACTTATATAAAAGAATTACATGAAGAAAGAAAAAATGTATGACAACTATAATTTTTTTCTTAAGTTTTGTGTTATTATAATTGTTAATTAAGTTTTAAGAAATTACAAAATATGCCGATTCACTATTTATTTTAATTTTTATCTTCTATATCATGTAAAAATATATTTTACAAAACAAATTTGTGTCAAAATTTTAAGATTATTTATACTAAACAAAACATATGAAATATCCGTAAGTATTCGTAAATATCCACAAATACAATATCTATTTATTTTCCAGATATCTGTTTTTCGAATATTTGTATTTTTCTGAAACCGAACAAATAATTAGATATTCGTAACATACGAAACAAATCACAAATAACTTGAAAAATCTGGATATCCAATCTTGTCTTCGTTTCCCAAAAACTCAGTTTCTTCTCCCCTAGTTCACTAATTAGAATCCGGAAAGCTTCCTTCTCATTAGGGCTGGGCGCAAGTCGGGTACTTGGTCTTTTTACCCTACTCACTACTTGACTTGCCTTGTGCGAGTATTAGAATTTTTGGCTTGTACTTGTACTTGATCCGATCAAGTACTTGGTAATCAAGTACTTGCTTATATTTTTAATACTTGCAAATTACTTGGTAATATTTGATACTTGTTTATTTAGGTTTAAAATTTTTAAACTAGATATCCAAAAACTGATAAGTACAATTGAACATGAAATAGATACTTTTATTTTTCATATACTTGTTACTTTATTCAATTCATTCAAGTGTGTGTATATAACTCATTAAAAATAAGTATTATAATATAAAATACCCAATTAAAAATAATTTTCTATATTATTATAGTTACAATGTCAGAAGTAAAACAAGTATTTTAATAGGTCATATATACATCTCTCTCTCGTTTCGTTTTTCTCTAACTTCTCTCTAGACTTCTCCAGAAAAATAATCAGTTCCGGTGGCCGGTGGCGTTGCTGCCGGTCACCAATCCCTTTTCAATTTTGTTTTTGCATGTACATATCTTTCGCTCGGCGAATCTCTTCTTCCGTTTAGCGGATTAAATATTTCGCAAGGCGATTTTGTTTTGTTTCTCGATCTGTCACAGAGCTTTGCTTCAAGTTCATCTTTTATCTCTGTTTTCCAGATCGATTAATAATAAATAGATTTCGCTTTCCACTTCGTTCTCAACTTCATCCCGTTTTGGTTTCTAAGTCAAGATCCTCATTTATCGCTCACTCAAGATTTCTTTCTGTGAGAATCAGTCTTTGTTAATTATTATAGCCGTATATGGCTACTACGAAGCATCTCTAATGGAAGAATGATGAGTTGTATAGAAAGCCTTGAATCCTGTATGAAGTGATTCAGCAGAGTCGGCGTTTTTCCAAAACGGTCCGGCAAAGAGTCTTCTTTCATCTTGATTTAGGTCTCCTCCAGTATAACTACGGTGAATCAGGTCCTCTTTACTCAAGAACCAGCGGTTGAAAGTGGAAGGCATTTCATATTTGGTATCAATGTTCCCGGAGCCGAGAATCTCTATTAACTCTACGGTGGAGCTATATGGCGAAGAGATAGAGCTGAAGAGGGAGTGTTAGGAGTTTATTCTCAGCACCCTTATGGGAAAAAAATCATTCTACTCATCCTCTCTCTATTCTCAACACCCTTTTGTCTTTTCAAATCCTATACTAACCTTTCATTTATTTATTATATCTCATCTCTCTCATCCACCTCATTAAAGCATTGAATTCTTGAATTAATTAAATCAACTACCCTAGACAACCTTAACCAATGAAAATGCTGCTAGCCCCACATGTCTTCACTCTCTCCAACTGCTCCCTCTCCAGCGACCATTTCTTCTTCTTCTCCATTCTCCATTGACGATTTTGCAAGCTCTAAAACAGGTAATATAAATTCGTTTTTGATGTTTTTTTTTAGAAATAACATGGAAATGTAGTCTATATCCTGATTACATCTTTAAAATATAAGATTTCATGTAAAATGAAGATTTTATTAACGATTTTAAATACTGTGATATTCGATTTTAAACCTATATTTTATGTATTTTTTCCTATTTTTTCTGATGCAATGTATTTGTAAATATCATATAAATGTAGTGTACATGATGGGTAATGTTAAAGATGTAAGATATCAAGAAAATATGAAGATATTAATGACGAAAATGAACACTGTGTTTATTAATTTCAAGTATATTTAATGTGTGTTTTTGATGAAATTATTATTGGAATATTATTATAAATTAGTGTATAACCCGGCTTGTGCAGAAAAGTAATAGTTTATGAAAATTAAAAGAGATCTAAAAGAGGAAGATTTTTAAAACTATGTATATGGGTTTTGGATGGAGATATATATTTAGGTACGTTCTTGAAGATTTTTCGTTGAAGATAGAGTAAATATCGGACTCCGTATATATCATGGGTACTGAAAAATCCGAACAAATTCGTCTTAAAAAGTTTATTAGTTAGTGAAAGGACAATTTATGGGTACTACTAAGATAACTAGGTTTACTAAGGTAAAATGGATTTACTGGTATTACTATATTGACGAGTTATACTAGTATTACTGGTTTTACTATGTTTGTAGAATTGAAAGAATTAATATTATAAAGAGAAGACCGTAGTGGGTAATAATGATTTAATTTCCTTAATAATTATATTTATAATGATAATTCCATTTTGTTTCAGGAAAAATGCAAAATCCGCATTGCACATTTATTTGTTTCGATTATGGGGAAATTATATGAAGGATGGGGCTGAAACAAAATGGATCTCGGGAGATGGTCAAGGAGAGGATGAAATTCACACGATTGTATTGAAGAAATCAGTGGAGGAGGTGACATACTCTTGTTTGGTTGAGCGTCTTCTCAGAAAGCTAAAGGTAGATGATTCTAAGATGAAAGCGAGGATTAGCTACTTTCCAATGGTGCTGAATTCGAACAAGCCATCGTATATATGGAATGATGAAGACGTGTTTGGTTATCTACTGCAAGTAAATCACGAGAAGTGTAGAAGTGTTCTACATGTGGAGTTAATATACAAAATGGATGAAGCAATGCAACTTTCAAAAGATGACGATCAAACTGATGTTGGTCTATCTGATAGAGAAGCTACTGATAGAGAAGCTACTGATAGAGAGGCTACTGATATAGAGACTACTGATAAAGAGGCTCCTGATACAGAGGCTCCTGATACAGAGGCTCCTGATACAGAGGCTTGTGATGAATATGGTACTGAGAAAGATGGTACTGATGGTGTGCTCACATTCTACAATGACGTTGAGATGTATGAGAATTTAGCTGGATATGGTGAGCATGTGTTTGGAGACACAGAAGTAAGACCATCAGTTGAAGTCACACCTGTTGTCTATCAGACTTGGGATGATGGCATGGATTTGGTTCTAAGTCAAGAATTTAGATCTAAGGAGGAAGCACAAGTTCATATTCAGACGGCTTCTCATCAGAAATGTTTTGAGTATGATGTAATTAAGACGGAACTTCCGTGGATTGTATGGGCGGAGCTTGTGTCAATTTTCATGGACACTATAAGTGTGTTTATTACGAAAATCACCATCATCGGCCAGTAATTGCAATAGGTATAAACCATGTAAAATTTTGATCGCCATTTATATGATATATCCAAAACGATACAATGTTTTTTTTTCTGTTGGTGTGTTCATAGGGGTTGGTTCGAGTTTTGGGTCATTAATCTTTGTTGCTGGAATATTCTGGGCATACAAATTTATTAGAAAGCAAATAAGGTTAAGCCAAAAAAAGAAGTTTTTCAAACGTAATGGAGGTTTATTGCTACAACAACAATTAACTTCAACGCAAGGCAACATTGAAAAGACAAAGGTTTTTACTTCAAAGGAGCTGGAAAAGGCCACCGAAAACTTCAGCTTAAACAGAATACTCGGACAAGGTGGTCAGGGTACTGTGTACAAAGGGATGCTGGTCGATGGTAGAATTGTGGCAGTGAAAAAATCCAAAGTGGTGGACGAGGACAAGCTGGAAGAGTTCATCAACGAAGTTGTCATTCTCTCGCAGATCAACCACAGGAACATAGTGAAACTCTTGGGATGTTGCCTTGAGACACATGTCCCAGTTCTCGTCTACGAGTTTATTCCTAATGGTAACCTTTTCGAACATCTTCATGATGAGTGTGGTGATAACATGATGGCTACCTGGGAATTGCGTCTCCGCATTGCCATAGATGTTGCAGGAGCTCTCTCCTACTTGCACTCATCTGCATCGTTTCCAATCTATCATAGAGATGTCAAGTCTACAAACATAATGCTGGATGAGAAGTATCGAGCCAAGGTATCCGATTTTGGAACTTCAAGATCGATAACAGTGGACCATACCCACTTAACAACTGTGGTTTCGGGTACGGCAGGCTATATGGATCCCGAGTACTTCCAGTCTAGCCAGTTCACAGACAAAAGTGATGTTTATAGCTTCGGAGTGGTGCTAGTGGAGCTTATCACCGGAGAAAAGCCGTTTTCTTTCTTGCGGTCTCAAGAAAACAGGACATTGTCAAGTTATTTCACTTTTGCAATGAAAGAGAACAAACTCTTTGACATTATCGATCCACGGATCAGAGATGGATGCAACCTGAATCAAGTGACTGCAGCAGCACAACTTGCAAGGACGTGTTTGAACATGAAAAGGAAAAAAAGACCGAGCATGAGAGAAGTGTCCATGGAATTAGAGAAGATCCGTGGGTCGTGTGAAGACATGCAGTCGCATAAGTACGTTGCTGCCGAAAACGAAGAAGACAAAAACAAAAGAGCTGTGGAAGTTAGCATAGGGGAAAGTTCATGGGATGACGTGGCTTTCACCGCTCCAGCTTCTCAAAACAGTGCCGCTACATCGTCATTGTCAGATACCGAACCTTTGTTTCCTCATCAAACTCGGTAGAAGTCGCCTACCACTACATACTCTCATATATTTGCTTTTATGTTCTACTTTGATGTTTGTGTGTGAGTGTGAATGTAATTTTTATTGAAGTCTCCAAGTTGTGTAATAAAGGATCTCGTTTCTTGGAAGATAGTCAACTTTTGGATTGTGTATACGCATGATTTTGGTTTGGTCGTTAAGATGTCAACCCATCACCGTTGGCATTTTGTTCCCCAGCTCAATAATTGCTAGCTCTCATACAAAAAATCACAAGGAAGAAAAAAAAATGAAAAACTAAAAGCCAAAATGAAGAGAGAGAGACTTTTCTTTTGTACTCTACTCTCTCTCCTCACTCTCTTCATCTTCAATGGCATAACAACAGCTCAAAACACCAACTCTTCTTCAAGCTCTTGTAATAGAATCTGCGGAGGAATCTCGATCCCTTTCCCGTTCGGTATCGGACATAAAGACTGTTACCTCAATGACTGGTACGAGGTTGTCTGTAACACCACCACATCAACCTCCGACAACCTCCCAACTCCGTTCCTCTCGAAGATCAACAGAGAACTAGTAAGCATCACTCTCCGAAACAGCATCGACAGCTCATACGGCGTCGTCCACATAAAATCTCCGGTGACTTCCTCCGGCTGTTCTCAACGACCCGCCGTAAAGCCTCTCCCTTTAAACCTCACCGGCGAAGGAAGCCCCTTTTTCATCACCGAGTCGAACCGTCTCGTCTCGGTAGGTTGCGACGCCAGAGCATTGATCACCAACGTCGAGTCACAGATCATAGGATGCGAATCCAGCTGCGACGGGAACAGCAAGAGTCGTTTAGACAAGATCTGCGGCGGTTACAGATGTGGTCAGGCGGTGATCACGGCGGTTAAACCGCAAGTGATCGGAGTTAGCTTAGAAAGCTCCGGTGGTAACACAACTCAGGGAGGAGGAGGAGGCTGTAAAGTTGCGTTTTTGACGAACGAGACTTACTCTCCAACGAATGTGACCGAGGCTGAGGAGATTTATAGGAATGGGTTTAGTGTGGTTGAGCTTGGATGGTTCTTTGATTCTCGGTTAAGTGATCCAGTGGGATGTGTGAACTTGACGGAAACTGGGATCTACACGAGCGCACCGAGCTGTGTTTGCGAGTATGGTTACTTCTCTGGGTTTGGTTACAGCAACTGTTACTGTAATAATATTGGTTACAGAGGGAATCCATATCTTCCTGGTGGATGTCTTGGTAAGTTCTTTCATCTGGTGATTTAGTTAACCATGCATCTGTTGATTTGATTCTGATACTCTCTATTTTTGTAAATGATCACAAGACATTGATGAATGTGAGGAAGGAAGAGGACGAAACAGCTGTGGAGAACAGATTTGTGTGAATGTCCCTGGATCGTTTAGGTGTGAGCCAAAGACAGGGAAGATCAAGCCTGTGTTTCAAGGTGAGTCAATGGATTTTTTTTTTTTTTTTGTATTCAGATTCTAAAGTCATATAGCATAGCTAAACGGAGTCATTTTATGGGGTTTTGGGTCATTGTGCAGGTCTTTTTCTAGGTTTGGTGCTGTTGTTCTTGGTTCTTGGGATATGGGGATTGATCAAATTCGTTAAGAAGAGAAGAAAGGTAATCCAGAAGAGGAAGTTCTTTAAACGTAATGGAGGTTTGTTGTTGAAGCAACAGTTAACTACACAAGAAGGAGGTAACGTGGAGACATCAAAAATATTCAGCTCTAAAGAGCTGGAGAAGGCGACTGATAACTTCAACAAGAACAGGGTTCTTGGGCAGGGAGGTCAAGGTACGGTCTACAAAGGAATGTTGGTAGATGGGCGTATCGTCGCTGTGAAAAGATCCAAAGTGTTAGATGAAGACAAAGTCGAGGAGTTCATCAATGAAGTCAGTGTTCTCTCGCAGATTAACCACAGGTACATTGTGAAACTCATGGGGTGTTGTCTCGAGACAGAGGTTCCTATACTGGTTTATGAGCATATTCCAAATGGAGACTTGTTCAAGAGACTACACGATGATTCTGATGATTATATAATGACCTGGGAAGTGCGTTTGCGGATCGCAGTAGAGATTGCAGGAGCACTTGCTTACTTACACTCGGCTGCGTCCACTCCGGTCTATCATAGAGATATCAAGACCACAAACATACTTTTGGATGAGAAGTATCGAGCCAAGGTGTCAGATTTTGGTACTTCGAGATCCATCAACATAGATCAGACTCACTTGACAACTCTTGTTGCAGGTACTTTTGGATACTTGGATCCGGAGTACTTTCAAACTAGCCAGTTTACAGATAAAAGTGATGTTTACAGTTTTGGGGTTGTTTTGGTCGAGCTTATAACCGGTGAAAAACCGTTTTCTGTTATGCGGTCTGAAGAAAACAGAGGACTTGCTTCTCATTTCAACGAGGCAATGAAACAGAACACAGTTCTTGATATTATTGATTCTCGGATCAAAGAAGAGTGCAAACAGGAACAAGTGTTGGCTGTGGCGAAACTTGCGAGAAGGTGTTTAAGCCTAAAAGGGAAGAAGCGGCCAAACATGAGAGAGGTCTCCATTGAGCTTGAGAGGATCAGTTCATCTCTTGAAGATCTGGAGGTAACATTTGAAGAGGATGATGAAGAAGAAAAGGCAATGGAAATCAACATAGATGATTCTTGGAGTGTGGAGATGACTGCTCCAGCATCTCTCTTTGATCAATCGCCCGAGTTAGATGTTAAACCACTGCTTCCTCACCAAACATGGTGATGATGGAATCTGACAAAAACTGCAAAGATGTAACAAAATGTAGTTTTACCGTGTAATAACAAAGACTCTCAATGTTCCACTCTACCATAATGCTCTCAAAAAACCTTTCAGTATTACATTCCATTACAAAGATTCATTTTTACAATGTTTGTGGAATCATCATCTTGGGACATAATCAAATAATAATACAATACAAAACGTTTACATTATGATTAAACATATGCCATTGCTTTAGGCTGTTGTTGTTACACACACATTTGCATTATAATGCGTATCAGCTTCTGCTGACACTCTTTAAAAGAATTTCAGTTTCCTCCCTTTAGAGAAACTGGCATGGACGTGTTCCATTTGACACATTGCCTTCTCCTTCCCTGTCATATCCGAACACGACAAGTGCCTAGCGCCTAGTGTGACGGCAAAGTAGATGTAGATAGTGCAGAGGAAGGCCAGAAGGATCATAGCGGTTAAAAGGAAGCGATGCCTCCGGAAAACAGTAGAGAAGCTACCCAAGTCCTCCCACTGCTTCTTAAGCGCATGTGGCCTTCGTAATGGTGATGATACAATCCCATCAAGAACCATAGCTTCACCAACCTGAAATGCAAGTTTGAATTTTCAAATTTAAAGTGTGAAACTTTAGTTCATAAACCATTAACACAGCTTTCTACCATTGCTAAATCTCAAAAATCATTTTTCAATGAAGCCAGATAAAGATGATGTAATGATCTGTGACGATGAGTTTAACCAATCTAAGTCCATCCATATAATACGAAAAACTTCAATACTAAACGATATATATATATATATATATATATGATTGAATCTGAAGAAAGCTCAAAACAGAGCAAAACAGGGGAAGAGATTTACAAACCGATTCGAGATCTGGAGATGAAGAAGATCTCCGTAGACAATAAAAAAAAACTAGATTCGGGGGGGATCCCTCCTTCAGCTCCCAATAGCAAACGTTCTCTAGCCTCCGTTGAGTTACACGCCTAGAGTAAGAGACGATTCGCCGGCAAACGCGGTATGTCAAAAGTCTCAAAAAGAACAGAGTCCGTTACAAAATACCGACAATTAAGGAAAATGATTTTTGAAAAAAGAAAAAAAAATATAGAAAGAGAGAAAGCGTGTTAGGTTGTGTTATAGGATGGAATCGAGTTATATTCCACTCACTTGTGGACTTATAAATGCTCTCAACATGTGGGGGTTGTTGTTATTCTAGCTGGCTTTTAAGTTTTCGACCGACATTACATGACTATTCTCAGACTTACATTTATAATGTTTATAGATGATTTTTTTACTCCCCGGGGCACATTTCATCTTTCCAATGACAGCGTGAAACACATCTCGCTTGGAAGGCACTTTCTTAAGTGCTAAAGACATGATAGCCCTTCTGTTTAATTAAACCGAACCCAACCACTTATTCCTCTAAACCGAAACCAACTAAACCAACCAGTTGCAACCCTATCGATCTATCTCTCTCATTTTTGCTTTTTCCTCTTCTCTTCTCTCCCACAGGTCGCGGCGGTGACTCCCAACCCTATTTTCAGACACTTCTCTTCCACCTCCACAATCCAGACAGATAAAGATCCCTCTTTACCAACCATCGAGACGGAACCTGAGTAACATTTGGTTCACCCGTTGCGTACCTTTTGATTCTGAGTTTCGAGAAACCCTAATTTATCCGACGGCGTTCATCCCAAACAAACATGCGAGGTAAAGTAATCCGCACCACTCTCTTATCTCGTTCATGATTATGAAACCAGTTTCTCAGATCTGTGCCTTGAGATCTACATATATTTGTGTCCGTGTTGAGTTTTTATTTTTATGATTTTCGACACACACCCCGTTTCGTTTTCTATTTAAAGGTTTGTTCTTTCTGGGCCAATCTTCGTTCATCCCCGCACCACTCTCTTTTCTCGTTTCTGGATTTGAAGCCATTTTTCTTCGGATCTGCGCGCTCCGATCTACATATATAAAACTAAATCGTGTTTTTTTTTTGTTTTTTAAAGATGAACACTCTGTTTTGTTTTATATTTCATTCATCAAAGGTTTGTTCTTTAGTTTTTTAAAAATTCAAACTTCCATTTTTTAAAAGGCGTCTTAGTGCATTCAAATTTTTGAACATGAGATAATAATTCATACTTTTATCTTTATCAAATTTCAAATGTTGACATTATGTTTCTCACATTCTTCGTAGGAAACAACAAACCAGACAACCGTCTTCCACCACGGCTCTTTGCTACAGACCGCTTCCCAACAGGTCGTCTCAACATCTACTCAAAGCCAGACATCCTACCCTTCATTCACCATGTATTGAAGAACACACAGGAGCTCCAGTACATCAAGGATTCTTGCTTTGGGAAGTTGTTTGAGCTCCCAGCACGTCAATGCCCTATTTCGGGAAAACTCATTCACGCTTTTCTCACCAGACAGCTTCTTTGTGATGATAGCCACACTCTATGGACAGTCTTCCGCAGCGACCCCATCCGTTTCGGCCTCCAAGAGTTCGCCACTATCACAGGGTTGCCATGTGGAGAGCTCCCTGCAGACTACGACACCGAGCTAGCAGACCAGACCAACAACCTCCGAGATCCTGACTGGATTAAGTTGTTCGGGAAGAAAAGATGGGTGACCATTGCTGATATGCGTCATAAACTCGAGACCGACACAAAGATGCCAGGGTGGAAGAAGCTCCAGCTAGCTCTGATACTCATTGTAGACGGTGTCCTAATAGCTCACCAACAGAAGACACGACCTACTCTGAAGTACGTCAAAATGGTCCAGAACGTTGACGCTTTCTGCCAGCACCCTTGGGGCAGAGAATCTTTTCTGAAGACCATCAGTTGCATGAAACCTCCACAGGAATCCAAGGACCCAGCAGGTGAACTTGTCCGTCTGTTGAGGCAGGATACCTTCAGGCTCAAGGGATTCCCCCTAGCCTTACAACTTCTTGCATTTCAAGCTGTCCCACGTCTTCAGTCCATAATCCCAGCGCCTTCAGACACGCTCTCAATCAGTCAACTTCATGAACCGCATCTCCCTCTTCACGCGAACATTAACTACGTTGACATACTCCGTGTAGAAGCAGTGGAGAATGTAAGTTCCTCAATTTCTGAAGTTGTGTTTTCCTTTTTTTTTTTACAAAAGTGATTGTCTGAATTTTTTGGTGAGTCTGATGAAAAAGCTTTATGATATGTGTTTTGATTTTTTGTCTCATCGACAGCTTGAAGTTACATCTCTGATACCAACACAACCGGGATGGGAAGTTGGGTCTGATGTTGTCGCTGATGAGTCGGTAACATACATGGTGAACCTCATAGCGAATCACTACTCCTTCAAGAAGCATCTCTGGCCTGGCGGTGACAGGTCTGGCCCCATTCTTTCATACGTTCCTCCCGAAGAGCCACCAGCACCGAAGAAGAAGAATGTATCTCTGAAACCCAGAAAGATTCTTAACAAAGCATCGTCTCGCAAGCAGAGGAGGATCAGCAACTACTTCCCTAGAACATGTCCAACCACCAACTCAAACGACCAGGTTCTTGAAATGTTGACAAAAGTTTCCACCCAGCTTTCCAAAATCCGCAAAGAGAACAAGGTGCTCCGCCGACTTATCAAACGCAGAATCCCCCTGAGACACACCAAGCGTTCTGCGAAGCACTCTGTCAGTGTCACAGCAAAGCAAGCATCACACAGAGGATGCCAGACTGACCTTTTGCCCCCAACGGTACAAATTCTATTTTCATTCTTTAAACTTCACATATTTTTCTGCTTACTCGTCTCCGCGTCCAACTGCAGGATCAGACATATATGGAGGAAGACACTACCCTCTGCAGCTCCCCTGTCGTCAGCCAATATGCAGCTCAGCTCTTCGGCCAAACCTCCCCACTCCACAACTCCACTCAACAAACCTCCCCTCAGCACACTCACCCCGTCCACATCTCCCCCACCAACTGCTCCCCCGTCCACAACAACCCTGTCCACATCTCTCCCATCAATAACTCCCCAGTACACAACTCCCCCGTCCACAACTCCCCCGTCCACAACTCCCCCGTCCACAACTCCCCCGTCCACACCTCCCCCGTCCACACCTCCCCCGTCCACAGCTCCCCTGCACACAACACCGGTACCGAACCAAACAGCTCACCCAAACAAACCACTCCACCCACCAACTTAGAGCGCCCACCTCACTCTATTGAACTAGGTCCCGAACTTCCTCTACCTGTAGGAACCTCACCACTCCCAGGTTCGCCATCTGGCACCCCTCCGTGGCTGTACACTCCTAAGTCACCCCCTGTCATCTACAAGTCTTATATATATGATGCTGCTGCTCATCCCAACAGCCCACCGTTTCACCACGTCCTCCAACAAGGTCTGCGTATCTTTGAGCCCATCAGTCCCGAGCACTCTTCAGGGAGCAGACCTCGATACGACACTTCAACCCGGCGAGAAGGACAGGAGCAGAGAAACCCCATCACTCCTGAAACTTCTCCAACAAAGAGCAGCGGCTTTGCGGAACACGCCGTCTCTGTCAATGCATTCGCTGCAACAGCAACCTCTAAGCGCACCCCCGTCCCCCTCTTAAACTTTGATCAGAGCCAGGTACCGGTTTACAGTAATATCACTTCCTTATCTATCTTTACAGTAATATCACTCTCTTATCTATTTTTATGTCTAACGTTAGGAGGAGGATTATGTTGACGTTAGTGACTCCTCCCCGGCGAGACCCACTCCAAGACACCAGCCATCAGATGAAGAATCCCACCTTGCAGCAGAACTCTTTAAATGCCCTTCTGTACCAGCACTTGCAATCTTGGCTCCGCTCCCAAAAACAATGTGGGAACTCTTCTCAAACACTCTTCAGCAAAGAAAAAACGTGTAAGGCAAACATGAACTTATCTTACTTCAAGTTCTTACTTTGTAACTGGTTTCAAATATACGCTGGAAAAGTATCTTTAAACTTCAAGTTCTTACTTTGTAACAGGTTTCACATCACGCCCTCTAGGTTTGACTTCTCCAACAAATTCATACTTGAGATAGCGGAGCCACAAAAATGGACCTCTACATTTGTAAGTTCATAAAGGATCTCTTCATAAAGCTGCATTTCTTTCTCCTCATTTTTCGTTGATTTGTTGGGTCTATATTGCATTTCTCAATACTTGTAACGTAATGCATTATGCAGCATATGGAAATTCTTATGAACATGCTTGCTTCAAGACATAGAGATCTGCTTCAGCGCGAGGGTGGTGCCTTCACAACACCTTATCTAGCTTCTGGGATACAAGAGATATGGGAAAGATTCAAACCATTGAAAAGGAAAGACCTTTTCAAATGGGACAAGCGTCTAACTGACTTGGTGCTCAAGCCCGGTGAAAAGTGGATGGAGGATGTGACCACGGTATACACTCCTATGATCTGGGCCGATCGACACTGGGTGGGGCTTGCTATTAACCTGGATTTGGGCTGCGTGGAGATATTGGACCCACAGTTTGCGTTGTACAAAGACAAGAAGGTGGCAGGTTTTATGGAGCCCATTCTCACTGCACTCCCTTACCTTGTCAAAAAGGTTGCAAAACCCCAACAAACTCAGTTCCGTGGTCTTAACCCTTTCTACTATCAAAGGATGGACGACATCTACAGAAACACACGGGGCGGTGATTGTGGACCACTATCAGTCAAGTTCATGGAGTTTCACGCGCATGGTGATCCAGCACCCCATTTGTCTGGAATCACTGACAGCGCAGTTGATGATATAAGGAAGCAATACGCCATGGATGTCTACAAAACCTTCGTGCTACCTACTTACCATGCTCCCACATTCCCTCCGTCATGAATGCATCACTTTTCTAATCTATTACTAACGTCCAAACACTTTTGGACTCTCGGTGTGTAGGATAACTACTAGGCTCCGGTGCAACTATCTGCGGTTGCCAGTTTTTCAGACTTTATAATCATCATCTTCTGATGTCGGCTTTGTAATCGTTGCTTGTGTGCAAGTCCTCTTGATGTTTATGTTTCGTTTGTTAGTCAAAAACTGATATTAAGGATAATCTAATATTTTTAGATTGCTTCGGCTTATTTCTAAAACTGGAAAATACTAGTACAATATTACTTGAGAAATCATATTACTTTCTGAAAGTTTTCGGTCTGTTAGTAATCTAATTAGATGATCATACCGACACATTACAAGGATAACCAAATCGGTTCCCTATTTATTTAGAAACCACTAGGAAAACCAAACCGGTCCTCTATTTATTTTGAAACCACAAGGATTTAGGCGTCTCCTCCTTCTTTAATTAGGGTTACACCACTGAAACACATATCCGCCTCTATACTCTTCCGATGTCAACTTCCTCTTCCTCATCCCACAGATTCGATTCACGCAGGTCCGTCCACGGCGTCCCGACCAAATGCTGGTGTGGAAAAGGATTAGTCACCTGGGCTTCTGAAACAAAAGAAAACCCATTCCGCCGTTTTTACCGCTGCGAGATCGCGTTGCAGGTGGTTTCCTTATCTTTTTAATAACCTGGTTTCACTGCGTCCGACTTTGTATCTTGTTCTTATGTTATGTCCTCTAAACAGAGGAAATCCGAGTCCCACCTATTTAAGTGGGAGGACGAAGCAATACTAGATGAAGTGAGGTTCCTCGACGCCAAAGTACAAGATCTGGTCCACGATTTCCAAAAACTCTCGAATTCCGTCGCTGAACAGTTTGACTCGCAGAAGACTTGGCTTAAGGAGCTCGAGATCGAGATGTTGTCCAAGCTCAACGAACAAATTACGAGGGTGGGCCACTCTATCGACGAAGCATCTCGACAGATTAAAGATGAAATGGATGCTTCTTTCAAGTCAAACATGGACACACAGCTCAACCAGGCTAGACCGGTCCATAACCTCGCTCTTGCTGCTGGCATCGTTGGAGCTATAGCCTGCCTCTATTGGAAAACATTCTGACCAATCTCTTGCCACGAACTAGACTAAGTGATTAACGCCTTCTTCTCATTAAACATCTTCAGCGTACCCTGATGTAATCTCTTTTCAAATGTATGAATCGTAGCTCAAACGATATTTAGTTTTCCTATTTGATATGCAATCTTTAGTCATCCCACTTCATTTTGTTTAGTGTTTCTGGTTACGATGTGTTCCATGGACATGTGGATGTTATCATGTGCACTATGTACACATCCACAACTCAAATTCTTCTTCTTCATGAAAACATAAACCTCAAAGCAAAGCCCACATTTTTCGCTCATTTCAAAAACATAACTGATAAGAACAACGTTGATATAAGGCAACTCAATTATCCAGACGCTACAACAACAACGTTAATTTAAGTCTTCAGACATAAAACAAAAAACAAACTTAGTCTCCAGAAGAAATTAAACATGATCAACTACTAAACTCCGACGATGGCTTTTCACACTATTTTTTTCTCCAAAACAACTCTCAAGCTAATTTGTCTCAATTGAAATAACTAAACTCCGATTCTGGCTTTTCACACTATTCTTTTCTCCAAAAAAAAACCTCCAACGACTCTGCATACTGAATCCACTTCATATGGGCTCCGTGCAACGGGTCCGGTTGTGCCCTATCCCACGGCATCTTCCACACCTATTAGGAACCAGCTTCGTCTTCTTAACCACCTGTAATATGTTTTCAAATACAAAATGAAACCTTCATTGACATTGCACACACTCAATATTCTCCTTAATATTCAAAAACTAAAACACATCCAAACCTTTTAACGTACCTTGAAATCACCGGTAGACGGAATCCTATTCTTCCTACGACGACCCGCTGGCCTGGACGTCAACGGAGGCATCAAAACCATGTTCTTCACGTCTTCAGGAACATCCACATCTTTCGGATCTCCTTCTGGACTAATTATACCTGCATATGTCTCCCTCCAAGTTGAAGTCTTGTACCAATGCCCCACCAAAGTTGCATACGTCACACCCAAACTATCAGCAGCTATCATAGCATGACCACAAGGAATTTGTAGCCTATCAAAATACTTGCAATCACATCTCTTCTCAGCAAGCATCACACGCTCTTTTCTTCCAAACTTCCCCACGACTTCACAAGTCCAGTTTGAAACAGAGTTCACTTTGCTACCAGCCATTGTCGCCATAGTCTTGGTCATCTCTTTATCAACCTCCACACTAACAAGCCCTCTATGCTTCTCTGCTTTCTTCCTCCTCGCAGCAAACCACCTTGTCATCATTCTCTGAATGAATATGGTCAATTCCATTATTGGAGAAGTCCTCCCTTCCACCAAAGCGTTGTTAAGCTGCTCAGCTATATTGCTTGTCATAATATTATAGCGCTCACCAGGGAAGTTAGCCCTAGACCAATGACCTGTACCTATCTTACCCAGATAAACTCCACACGCACTGTTGGTGGCTCTCACCTTTGCGTACAGCTCTCTGTAATCACGTTGTCTGTATGCAGTTGCAGCATCAGTCACCATTTTTGCCAGGTGCTTGCTAGAGTAGCGCGAGTTGACATTCCTTGCTAGGTGGACAATGCAAGCTCCATGTTGAGCAGATGGATAGACACGTTTCACAGCATTGTAGATTGATGTTGCACGATCGGATATAATGGACAGACTTGGAGAATCAGCCAAGATACGTTCAACCTTTTGAAGGAACCATGTCCACGCCTCTGTGTCTTCACTATCCACAACAGCAAAAGCTAGAGGGAAAATCTGGAAATTAGCGTCCTGTCCGCTTGCAGTCAGCAGCACTCCCTTGTACTTGCCTCCAAGGTGTGTTCCATCAATCACCAACACACGGCGCAGCTTCTTGAATCCTTCAATGGACGCTCCAAAGGCAAGGAACATGTAAAGAAACCTCTCATCTCCATCTTCATCTGTCTCTGTTTCCAAATCAGCCACAGTTCCAGGATTGGCAAGTTTCAACATGTATAAATACTCTGGCAGCTTCAAGTACGACTCCTCATCTGTGCCACGAACGTCAACCACCGCCTTCTCTGCTGCTCTATAGCATTTCATGTACGAGGCTGTCACGCGTAGATCTTCTAGAACTAACCTCTGCAGCTCAGAAGGGACTGGTCCTTTCCCTGGTTGTCCGAACTTACTCTTGTAAACGGCTGCAATCACTTTCGATGTCGCTTTGCTCTTGTAACCCTGCCTGGACTCAATGGGGCAACGATGATCTAGCTGAGCTTTCCTTATCTCATAATATCCACAACCTCTTATCTCATGAGCTGTAACCCTCCAATCACAGTGTTCATCCGGACATTGTACAACAAAAGAATCAATTTTGGTTCTTGTCTGCTTGAATTGGAATTGGTTCTTAATAGCATATATAGCCAAAGATATCTGACAATCTTCCTTGTTACCAAAGACCTTCCCAACATAGATTCTCCCATCCCTTTCGTCCAAATCCATGTCTGGGATCTCAGGTGCAGCATAACTTGTATCATCAAACAGGGGAGGGATGTCAAATTCCTCATCATCAACATCATCTAACTTCCGTGTGGACCCCCTGCGCGACCTGTCCACGTTAACATGTCCATCCACACCATGTAGCCACGGGTTTTGCTTACGGAAGTCTTCACCTTTACTGAGTTTCACGCCATTACTACTACCACCCACCTCAACAACATGGTCGAAACCACCATTACTGGTGCAACTGAAACGGCGAGGACCCCGATCTCTAGTCAAACCGTCCACAATCTCGTCTTCATTGTAGATGACATTTACTGCATTTGAACCTTTATACTCACTGCTTAGTAATGGGTTCCAGAAATCTGTATCATAGCCTCGAGGCCGAACATCCATCTCGTTTACTTCTTCTCTTTCAGTTTCCTCCTCACCATCACTACTATCGCTAAAAACTTCTCCTTCAATAAAAGAGTCATCTTTATCACCAACTGAAGCTCTTCCCGTCCCACTTTTTTTACCACTACCCACAACAGAGTCTCCTTCCCCACCGTTAGAAGCTTCCTCGACGCCACTGTTGCTACCACTGGCAACAAAAGAGACACCTTTCACACCGACTGAAGCTCCTCCGACGCCACTCTTGCTTCCACTAGACACAAAAGACACACCTTTCCCACCGGCAGAGCTTTCACCAGCGACACTCTTGCTCCCACTAGCCCCAAAAGAGTCACCTTTCCCACTCTTGATTCCGCTATTGTAACTTGACTCCAGTCTCTCCACCTCTTTCATGAACTCAACATCAGAATATTCAGAAGCTTTAGACTTTGAAGCTTTCTTCGGACCATTTCCACCGCTTGCCAAAACAGAGCCGACTCTGGATGAACGCTTAGGTCCATATGTAACAGGCGTTACGAAACCCATTCCAGAGTCATCCACATCCTGTATCACATTAGAGGTTGAAAGCTTCTGCTCAAACTTCACGAAAAGATTCATAATCCCTTTCACCCTCAAGTGCTGCAGAAAATACTTGATTGCTCCATCACTTGTAAGCTGTACAGGAGGTGTTCTTATACCCGTCGCCAGCTCCAAGCTACTAGGCGGCCAATAACTGAGAATGGGTCCCCAAAGCTTCTCCTCTTTCCCATACTCCCTCAACACACTTGCTTCAAGTTCTTTCATCGTCATACCTTCAGAAACAGGAACAAGGCGCGCCATCTGACGTTTATCGACAACAAAATCCCACCTGCTACCATTTCCACATACCCACTCGCCGCACATCACCAAGCACTGCTCCTCCATAGTGCCTGAAACACAAAAAAAAAACACACAACAAGATAAGGATGTGATAATGAAGCATTTGGTAACAGATTTACAATGAAAGGAAAACAAAAAAAATTTACCCTAGTTTGCTCCCTCCTAAGAAACAAAGAAGAGGAAAACCTAGTTGCAGGCAGAGAAGATGAGGTGCATTAAATTCACGTCCTTTTCACCCAACGCTCTCTCTTTTTCAAAACCGACCGTCGGATCACATTGCTGCTGGATCTAATCTAACGGTCACGCACATCCCAGCGTTGGTTGCGCACAGACCGTAAACAAACCGGTTCCCCGACCGGACAACACCACGCTTCCTCTAAATGAGGGGTACAACGGACAATCAACATGGCTCAGACTACACTAATGTGCCTACCAAGCACAATGTGTCTCCACATGTAAGAAAAAGTGGAAATGTGTCCTTTCTAGTAACCATCTCAATTATAAGGGTAAATTTGAGTAATAATCGTTTTTCAAATTAGACAACAATATTCTTTCCAATAAAATTTGACAACGTACTGTTTTGAGGTTGCGATTATTACGAGCTGGCTTTAGTAAATATACAAGGGTTTAGCTTTAGATTGACTACATAGAACTATCGTCATATGTGGTTTTGAATAATCATATTCAGGAACAAAACAAAACAAACAATCTTAAACTTATTTTTACTCGTTGTTATTATTGAATTACATGTATTGACAATGCTCTTACGTTTTCAAGAAAATGAATGTTGAGGAAGTAATGGAATCGCCAAATTATACTTTTGTTCTCTTATAGACGTACAATGGATTTCCTTTTTCGAAGTTGTCTATTGGCAAAAATAGTTTAAAGAAAAAGATCTAGACAGCCGCAAAATGGATATTTTATAACCTGTAAGAATGGGACTAAAACGAGCTTTATCTTCACCCTACCGAACACTCTTATTCACTCCACACAGTTATCTCTAGTCTTGACTACTATAAATACTCTCCGACTCCTACTCCTCTTCTCCACCAAACATCATATTCATACCAAAAGGGAAATAGCTAAAAAAAGATATACTACGTACCATTCTAATACTTAGTCCACAAAACTTTTATACCATCATGAACTCAACGTTAAGCCATGTGTATAGATCGCATCCCATTCACATCCAACCTTCAAACTTACCCGACTTCAAATCCCTCAGTCACCTCCCAGACTCTTACACGTGGACCGCCAAAGACGATCTCCTCTTCTCCGCTTCCGCCTCCAACTCCAACGCATCTCTCCCGATCATTGACCTCTCTGATCCCCACGTAGCCACTCGCGTTGGGCATGCTTGTACCACGTGGGGAGCGTTCCAGATCACCAACCACGGCGTGCCCTTACAACTTCTCGAAGATATTGAGTTCCTTACAGGAAACCTTTTCCGGCTTCCCGTCCACCGGAAGCTCAAGGCGGCTCGAGGGGAGGATGGTATCTCCGGCTACGGCGTTGCTCCCATTGCTTCATTCTTCAACAAGCAAATGTGGTCAGAAGGTTTCACAGTTGTTGGTTCCCCACTTGACCATTTCCATAAACTCTGGCCCGGGTATCACCACAAATACTGGTATATACATATATCTTCTTTTTATAAAGGTTTGTTTTCTTATATACTCGTAGACCGTATACATAATAAAATATACATATAATTAAGTCCACTTCTCCAAAAAGAAGAAAAATAGACTCGATCAAAAAAGATATGTGGACATTACTAGTTCATGACTTCAAAGTTGACTATATTAATTTCTGAAAGATTCGAGTAGGGATAATCCGAAAAAGGAATAGTACAAACTAGATTATCTTGCCATAGTGAAAAAACACAATGAAAGTGGATGGGCCCACCAAAGATTATCTCTGTCTCAATTATCAGTGGTGTATCTGTAAAGTAACAACACAGTATGTATGTCATTTATAGCAGGAAAAAAAGCTGATCGACCTATCCCTGTCTCAAATACTATATCTGACCATTTATATACATTTCTAGATTTCTAATACATCGATTCTACAGTGGAATTATAAAAGAGTACGAAGAACATATGCAAAAGTTAGCAGCGAAGTTGATGCGGTTAGCATTGGGTTCACTGGGAGTCGAAGAGAAAGACATTGAAGGAGCTGGGATTAGTTCAGACTTTCAAGGGTCCCAAGCAGCTATCCAACTAAACCACTATCCAATATGCCCAGAACCGGACCGAGCAATGGGACTTGCGGCACATACCGACTCAACTCTCATGACCATCCTGTACCAGAACAACACCGCCGGTCTCCAGGTTTTCAGAGATGACGTGGGCTGGATCACCGTGCCACCTGTCCCTGGATCACTAGTGGTCAACGTCGGTGACTTACTGCACATTTTGACCAACGGAATATTTCAGAGCGTTCTTCACCGAGCTAGGGTTAACCACCTCCGATCTCGTTTCTCCATGGCTTACCTGTGGGGTCCACCTTCTGAGCAAATGATCTCTCCGCTTCCCAAACTAATTGATCCTCTGCAGTCTGCTCTTTACCCATCCCTCACTTGGAAACAGTACCTTGTAACCAAAGCTACGCATTTTAATCAGTCTCTTTCCTTTATTAGAAACTATCCGTCTTCTGGCCAAATTTCTTGATGTTTACATTTCGACTCTTTTAGTGTACAGTTTTATCTGGATAATAATATTACTATTGAGATTTTAGAGTGTGGTTTCTCATTACACGATCATTTTATCAGTTTATCTAGATAGGACACATGAAATTAAAAATATTCCCAATGTTTTCTCTCTAAAATGTGACAACTAACTAAATTTTGATTCTTATGCATTTTACTAGTATTTGCTCAAAATGAATAAAATCCTAGGGTCATTAAATTAAAACGCTATCCATAAGAGCATCTACAGTAATCATTTATCCCTTCATTTTTGGGAGTTTTGCATTTCAACAAATTTGTATTCCTTTATTCATTGCGGCGGGGAAGAATGATTAGCGATCGGAGATGGGTTTGGTGACGCCACAATAGATGGCAAAAGGTGTCGTTAGGTTGGTGATTATGGAGCTTAAAGATTAGTCTATAGATTAAACATAGAATACTCAGCCTTCTATTTATACAAATAGGTAATCAGTATATTATACAAGTTCACCAATGAATGCAAAAACGATCCTTTGTGGAGAAGGGACAATCGTTAAGAGAGAACCGGTTTTGGCTCTATTATGCGTGTCATCGATCAGAAGTATGATTTTGCTGCTTTCTTAATTAAATTTAAAGATTCCTAAGTAAGTCGCTTAAATTATATACTTTATTTATATAAACATTGATTAAGGGTTTAACATCTTTGTGCAATCGAAACAATACACTCCTGGAATTTAAAAATCAAGGGACCGCGTAAAAGACAGAGCGATAAGAGTCCAACCCAATGTGCTAGGTTGAACTGAGAGAAGATGAATAGGCTGGCATCAAATTTTTTTTGGATATTCAGACGTCAAGGAAAGTTAGGCCACACGAGAAGGGGCTTCGGAATCAACGGGTGAAACATCATTTGACCGGGAAAACAGAGCAACAGAGGAAGAGTCTAGGGTTCTTAGCTTCAGTAGCAAGTAAAGAACAACTCCACACCCAAACCCTAGGGCTGCGCTTGAGCCGGTCATTGATACAGCAGCGCATACCAGCATGATAAAAGAATCTTCTTTGGTGTTCATATCTTTGGAAGCCATAGCAAGTTCGATCCCAGCGAACAGCAAGAGAACCCCCAGTATCCCGATGGGAAACTGGCTCAGAATCCTCACAAACGAGTTCCCAAACACCAAACCAACAATCAGTTTCCCGACACCGAGAAAGATAACAGACAAACCACTCCTTGCGCCGAACCGATACTGGCCAGCTAAACCACCAGCACCGTGACACACCGGCATAGCGCCAAACCAGCACCCGATTAAGTTCATCACACCAACGCTGACAGAGACAGTAGTAGCTGATAGTTCCTTGTCGAACAAGTCATTAGATAACTTGCAGACAGCGATCACAGAGTTGAGGACAGAGAGCGGAATCTGAGGAATCGCAGCCCTTACAAACCCGATCTTCCAATCCTCCCAAGTAATTTTCAAGATCTTGAACTTTGACGGACCAAACTTAAGGTCTTTAAAAATGGAAGGATCGCGTATGAAACAGAGGACTAACCCGAGAAAGAAGACGATCAGCGCAGATGGAATAGAAGAGAGAAGACGCAGTCTCCTCCGGCGAGATTGTGATTCGTTGCTGGAACTCTCGGCGAAATCTCCATCGTCCCCGTCTCTGTCGCTGCCGGAGCCGGTGGACAAGATGATGAAGAGCAGAGCAGCAAGAGCCAAGATAAGGCCATCGAGGCCGAGCCAAGAACGGGGAGAAGTAGAGGGCTTGAGAGTGGAAGCATCGTAATCAAACCTGACGTATTTGATGGCTGTGAAGGCGAACTGAAGCCCCTGGGAAAGCTGGACGCCTCGCACCACCGGGAGAGGGATGAGGTTGTAGAGGAAAGACATGGCTCCCGTGGCGCCAAGGAGGAGGAGAGTGGCGGCGGTGGATGCTCCGGCGGCGGCGATCTGAGAAGGGGTGAGATGCGGGGACTCGGAGACAGCGACGGCGGCGATGGATTTCATAGGCTGGACGGGCATAGGGATGTCGAAGAGGAGGCCGGTGGCGATGTTGTAGAATCCTGTGAAGATGAGAGTGGCGGAGAGATCGAGATTGGAGACTAGAGTCAGGGTTAGGACGATGGGGATGAAGGTGCCAAGATCACCGACGGCTCCGGAGAGTTCAGAGGAAAGAGGGTTTTTGAGGCGGAGACGACGGCGGAGCCACCCGCATCGGTCGGGGAGAAGAGGAGTCGTCGCTGTCTCCATGATTGGTTTCCTCTTCTCTCTAATGTTGACAAAAACTATTTATATTTAAATAAACTGGGGATGATGGTCCCTCTCCCGGTGAAGTTGGATAAAAGACGGCTCTTCACACAGTCGACGAGTCGTTGTTCTTGTTACTTTCGTATAGACGTGCCAGTCTCAAGTATCAACCATTTTAATATTACTATGATTTGCATCTTGCGTCCTTTTCAATTTCTTAAAATTGCGCTGAGGCCCTTACATCTAGATTCTACTGATGTGGTCCACACAAAAATTTAAAGCTCTTCTTGGCCTTTTCTAGCTACTGCCCACAGATTATCTCGAATGAAAACATACCTAGCTTGATGTATTCTTATTTCTTACCATGAAGTGGAATTTTTCCAGAGTGAGAACTAAATCTATGCTTATTGATGTTATGACTTAACAATCCACACAAGTTTTATCATGGAACAAACTTAGAACGTAAGACCAAATTGAACTGAAAAAGAATGACTACAGACTAAAAATAAAAGAGTGGTGGTGGTGGTGCAAAAGAGAGATTGTTTGAGAGAGATTTTGCCTTCTTTTCTTACTCTCATAATCTTATTTTTGAAGAAATTCTTCCATTCATTCCTTTCCCCCTAAAAATCAAAATATCAAAAGCCCTCTTCTACATGTTGGTGGGAGCCGATTTCTCAGGTGAACTGCTTGAAGATTCTCCAAGGGAACCTTCATCTTGCGAAACAACTGGGATCTTCACCGATGATGCTCTCTCCATTTCCTTCTCTAGCTCTTCTTCAGACCTCAAAGCGTTGAACTGTCCCTCCAACGACTTAGCTGCAGCCAACCACGCAGTAACAATCACCAACAAGATCATTCCTAGGTACGGCGTTGAGTTGGCTAGTGATCCAAATGATAAGATCATGAACTGCTGTATTAAGGCACCCCCTGATTTCCCCAACGGGTTGCATACCACGTCAATTGCTGCTTTCCCTTTAACCTGCACCACACACACACCAGCCACAACCTCAAGCTAAAGAAACACACAAACTTAATCTCTTCTACATATGGATTCTCATTTTAAATGAAGCAAACCTTGGTGTCCTCATCCAAGGGGATATAGGCCATTTCTTTACAAGGATCGAACAAGCTGTACTTGGCACTCTTGCTGAAGATATTCTGGAGCGCACCAACATAGACAGCTGCAAGTAACGGAGTCATACCAAGCTTGGCAACAAGTGGTGCGAATGGGCCTCCAAACAGTATCAGAGAGAAGAAGGCAACGCCAGTCAATAGCAGAACCGTTGGGGTGATCTTAGCTGCTACTCCCCATCCATACTTATCGAATACGTATCGACTGAGAAGCATCATTGTGAATGTTGCAATACCAGTGCATGTTGAGAAGTCCCCCATAAATGCTGAGTACTCGTTCGGGCTTGGGAACTACAAAAAAAAATAGCGTAGGAAGACCACTTAGAGAGCTACATGGATGTAAGAAGGATAGAGGTAGGTTGTATATACCTGAGCTTTCAGCTTTGATTTCCATGTGACTTCCACAAGGTTTATACTAATACCATACGCCACTACTAAAGTAGCAAGATCTCTGATGTATGGTGATGACACCAAGAACTTCAAGCTCTCCATCGTCCCCATCTTGGGTTTGTTCTGTAAAAGAGATAAACAAATCAGAAGGGTCCTCCTTCCTCATAAGCTGCAAAAAGAAAACAGAACAAACCCGTTACCTTCTTTTTCTGGCTACGTTCTGGAAGAGGAACGTATGTATTGACCCACCAATAGAGGAAACAGATGGCAAGTCCCATTCCAACCACAATGCTCATCATGGCTTTCAAGGAAACAGCCCAGCCATCAACTCCAGGACCAAGATTCTTTCTCAAGTTAGAGAAGTATTTCACCGTTCTTCCAGAGAAGATGAGAGCAACGTTGGCTCCAAGTCCGAATAAAGGATAGAATTTCTTGGCTTCATCCACAGTTGTGATCTGCAAACCAGTAGTGCTATTATGAAACTCACAAAACACTGACTTGAATTTGTAGATCATATATGCTGCATAATTACATATTGCAACCAAAGACTATTCCAACAACCAAACATGTCACCAAACCATAAACACACCAAGCAGTCTGTTGATAAGCAAATGAACAGAAGAGAAATCCATATAGCTAACGCAGCAAGATCATAAGATTTTAATCAAACAGAGCAAGTGTAATAACCTGATTAGCAAAGCCCCAGAAGAGAACAGAGATAACGACACTACCCCAAAGCTCAGCCATGACATAAAACAAACAGAAACTCCAAATCCTCAAGATAGCAAGAGGGCCCATGAATCTAGGGCCGAGAGTGGCAAGGAGCTTATCAGCGAGAGCTTCAGGGTGAATATAGTTGCTGAGAGGGTACATGACGAAACCGAAGGCGCCAAAGTAGAGGATGAAAGGGATGATAACGGTGTAAAAGAGAGCCTTTTTGGAGAGAAGGTTGGAGAGTTTGGTGTAGAGGAGCATGAAGCCAATGGCCATAGGGAGATTGACCCAAGTCTTCAAGAAAGGAATAATCTCAGCAGAGCTGCCTTTAGCAGTCACCACCAAGACGTCCTTTGTGTCCCTCAGGATTGTGTAATTGAACAGAATGCAAAAGAACATTAGCCCTAAAGGTATAATCTTTTTCAACGTCGTAACCGAAGCTGCTGCAATCTCCTTAGCCGTGTCGCCTTCGCCGGCGTAAGCTGCCTCCGCTTTGCATAAGAACTGGTTGCTTCTGACCTTGTGGGAAATGGAAATTCCTGGCTCAAAGGATTGAGATTTCTGAGACAAGACAGGGAGATGTTGTCTGTGTTTGGCGGAGGAGAAAAGTCTGAGCTTTAAGCCGTGGGATGGGTGGAGAAGGCTCCTCCTCACTCCGATGGGTTTGAAAGGTAAGGAGAGAATTCCTCTGGTTTGTATCGCTGTTGCCATCTCTCTCTACCTCCTCAGCAAAATACACAGAGAGAGAGAAATGTGAGAGGAGGATGGAGATAGAGAGAGAGAGATGATAAAAGGAGTTGGAAGAAGTGCGGAGAAGAAAGAATATAGTTTTTGGCCAATCATATTTTTACAATTGTGGTATTTTTTATATCAAGAAAGGGTTGGTAAAATGTAATAACTTTTTATAACTAAAAAAAAAGAAAATGACAAATATGCCACCAAACCAAGTTTTTCTTCCCAATCTACCACTTAATATTCAACATCACAAAAATAACATTCATTAAAGGTGTCATTTACCTTTATGTCCTTCCTTTTGTTTAATTAAAAAAAAATTGAGATAAAAAAGAAAAAAATAACGTCCTTCTTCTCCTCCTCTCTGCTCCGTCGTCCTTCTTCTCCTCTCTGCTCACCGTCTTCTTCTTCTTTTTGCTCTATCGTCGTCCGGTCGTCGTCACTCTTCGCCGTCATCGTCCCTCTTCGTCGTCGTCTGATTTGATTAAGGTATCAACATGTCAATTTCATTATAGATTATTAAGGTTTTGATTTGTATGTTTCTGGTTATTGAGGGATGAACTTGTCTAATCATATTTGTTTGTATTTTCGTAATTACAAAAGTTTTCCCCTTGCTTATATTGTGAATCGGGCTGTTAATGTCTTAATTTTGTGAATTTTTTTGAAGCTTTAGTTTGTAAGAGAAGAAGAAGAGCAAAGGAGAAGAAAACGACGACCAAAAAGGAGAAGAAAACGACGACCAAAGAGGAGAAGAAGTAATTCTGGACGGGTTTGTACATGTTCAGGAAGGACTTCCTGAAGAGAATCTGGAAATGTCTAAGAGTGTCCAAAAGTGGTCTGGTGGTTGTGCAAAGATAGGGTCAAGTCCAGGAGTGACTTATAAGAGCATTTGGGAGCAGATAGACGGGTTTGTACATGTTAAGGAAGGGTTTCCTGAAGTAATTCTGGACGGGTTTGTACATGTTCATGAATAGCTTCCTGAAGAGAATCCGGAAGTGTCTAAGAGTGTTCAGAAGTGGTCTGATGGTTGTGCAAAGATAGGGTCAAGTCCAGGAGGGACTTAGAAGAGCATTTGGGAGCAGATGGACGGGTTTGTACATGTTCAGGAAGGGCTTCCTGAAGTAATTCTGGACGGTTTTGTACATGTTCAGGAATGGCTTCCTGAAGAGAATCCGGAAGTGTCTAAGAGTGTCTAGAAGTGGTCTGATGGTTGTGCAAAGATATGGTCAAGTCTAGGAGGGACTTAGAAGGGTATTTGGGAGCAGATGGGCGAGGGTGCAAACTTAGGGTACTGGCCGTACGGATTTGGTACGGACCGGGTCGACCCGAAAGTTCATCACTCGACCATTTGAAGCATTTTAAGAGTTGTGCAAAGTCTGGGCGAAATCTGGCATTGAGAGAGACATATGCAATGTCTGGGCAATGCACTTCTCATTCCACTTGAAGAAGATTTTCAGTATGAAGAATTAATTAAGATGGTTTCAGAAGATTCTGTCAAAGAGGAAGACATTGGTTTGGGTTATGGGATTTCTTTAGAGTTTAAAATAGTTGTTTTATGATTTGTTTCCTGCAATGTCAATTTAAATATTTTCAACATATTTCATTTATTTTTACTTTTCAATGGCTTTAATTGATGATTTACATGTTTTTGAACTATTTATGGGTGTTTGTTCATTTGATGCTTAGGTGATATGCACCATACCATATATATTTTGCTTTTGGAAACCCATCCAGAACATTCAAAAAACCATCCAAGATTTAAAATTTTGTCTAGTTAAGTATACTTAGGTGTGTTTCATTAACAAATATTTCACCATAGCCCAGCGGCTAAACACTAAGCACTCTCTCTCCTCCCACCCCTGGTTCAATCCCTAGTGGAAACATTTTTTTTTGTCTGAAAACAACACAATTATTTTTAAACTTTCCATATATCCAGATATCAAAGCCTTTAGTTTTCTTAGTTTCAACTTTTGTTTCTTAGTTTCAACTCTGTTACAAACGTAATATGATTTTCTGGAAACTCATCCAGAACATTCAAAAAGCCATCCAAGATTTAAGATTTTGTCTGGTTAAGTACACTTAGGTGTTTTTCATTAGCAGATAGTTGCATGTGTATTTTACAATGGTAACAATACTCTGAGAATGCACAAAGACAACCTGAACATCCTTCAAAAACAAACCTAAATGAAACAAACAACATACGTCGGAATCATCCATTACAAAAACGTCAGGGGAGAAACCCTGACAGGGAAATAGGTCTCATTTGATGGCTCTCTATCACTCTGCAAAATTCAGGAAGGCCTTCCCAAGTCAGTACAAAAGCTTCCAAAAAATATTTTGCAAAACTCAAAATCTAAAACTTTATCTTGAACATATACCTCTCGTGTCAAACTAGAAGAGAAACCTTGAGTCTCAGGGAAATGAGTCTCATTCGATGGCTCTCTATCACTCTGCAAAATTCAGGAAGGCCATCCCAAATCAGTACAAAAGCTTCCTAAAAATAATAAGAATATATCAACATGTCATGACACAAGAATAATAATAAACTATGGTGGTCTTCACAAGAGACTGAGTCGGGACAGTGACAGCTCATAACGGTTCTAAGTGCAAAGGAGAACATGTGACTTCTATTAAATTTAAACCTTGCCGACATCCTGAACGTCAAGATGGCCTTCCAGATTTACTTGATATCTTTCCAGATTCACTTCCGGAAGCCCTTCCAGATTCACTTTCGGATGTCTTTCCAGATTCATTTGATACCCTTCCAGATTCACTTCCGAATGTCCTTCCAGATTCTCTTGTGATGACTTCTTATCATACTTCTTGCTTCATCTCAACAAAGAGGAGCAGTGAAAAAGTTACCTTGCCAGATTGGTTTTGGCCATGCAAGTCAAAGACTTTCTTTTCCTTCTTCTTCTTCGTTACTTCTCTTTCTTCTTTCTTTGTCTTCTACTTCTTCAACTCTTTCTCCTAAAAACAGAGAGATACAGACCCCAACATAAAGATAGCTCATTTCGATTACATTTATCTCCATGATTTCCCCATTTAGTACCAAATCGTTGAAACACTAATCTAATCTCTAATAAATTTATAAATGAGTAACCTTTGAGACAACAGGTGGAAAATATGAAACCTTTCGCGGAAGTAAGCGAGAGGAGCGAGGATAGAGAGAGTAATAAGACAGTCGAATCGTCACGTCGAAGAGATCTGCTTGATTATCTTTGTTTCTTCCCCGGAGATTTCGTCTCGCCGGAGAGATCTGAGATGAAAAAACGCCATCGCGTCGCGTGAGAGAAAGGAGGTGGTTCTGACTTGTTTGTGAAAAGAGGGACGGCTGATTATATCTGTTTCGTCGCCGGAGATTCGTCTCGCCGGAGAGATTGAGAAGAGACCGGAGAGATCGAGAAGAGAGATGATTGAAACGCGTTATTTTTTTTTCTAATTAGAAGTGTATTATTCAAAAAGGGTAACAGAGTCATTTTACACCTTAAAAATGGTATTTGTGTCACTTTCAATTCCTTGTGGCATTTTGGAGATCAAAAACTTGATTTGTGGTATTTTGGACAATTGCCCCTAAAAAAATGTTGCTGGAAGCTCACTGTCTTAATTTGACTTGATAATCTAATCTTCCGGTTTTAAGTAAATAAAAGGCCGGTCTCGAGAAAGATAATAAACCATGTGAGCGTAATGACCTCCTAATTATGGCATTACTGCTAATGAGGGTCTGTTGTTGGTGCGCAGGTTGGCTATGACTTTCTTCTTCTTTTGAGTTAGGTGGCCAATTTCATAGTACTTTACCTAAATTGAATCACGTGTCTATTACGTATATATATTAAGTAAAATACTGCTTCGTGTTTTCACCATGGAGTTTGAAGCAGTAGTGCCCTTATCTATGGTTTCAAAATGTGTATATTTAAACTGCCTGTTAGTCCAATTAGTTTGCGTATCAATGCAAAACAAAACAATACATTCCAGCGAAAATATTTATGTGATCAAAGGTAAAAACAAAATAGATTTGGATTTATCATCCTCTTTGATTGGTCGACAATCAATTTTTAAGAATTTGCATCCTCCTCCTTCTCCATCCAAATAAATATGTCAAAAGAATTAAGATGACCAAACTTTCATATATTTTAGTGGATTTCTTTTTGTCAATTTGAGCATTTTCTGTGGTTACTTTCGCCATGGTATAATTCTATTCCAATGGACCAGTTAGAAAACAAATATGCGATATCCACCTGCAGATATGCATATTCGTTGAAAAGGTTTTAAGGTGGTTTCAAATTTCCAAGAGGCGCATCTATCTACCTAGCCAAGTGATGATGATACGTCGTGTGCTTCCATAAAAGAGACGGGCCTACGATCGTCAATGTGTCAACTTGCCGAAAGAATTATCCAAGGGGAAACGTATGGAGCGTGTTGCTAGATGGCTGCTACCTCCATTCTCAGTTTTCTCTTCTTTTTCCTTTTCCCTGTGAGAAACATTTTAGTAGGACCTAACCTTTTACTACAACCCAACGGTGATGACTGATGAGATCTTCCACATGGAGAAATGACAACGGTTATTGATATAAGCACAAGGAGACACTTTTTACACGGAGATGCAGTTAGCATTACATATTAGACATATTGTCCTCGTCTGTGTGTGTGGTGACAAATGCTAATAGAAAGAAACAACGGTGTTTCATGGATACACGTCATCACCTTTCTTTACATGCATGTGTCTTTTTAACACCTTGGGCTTTCCGGCCAAGATATTTCTCTCTTTTGTCTTTTCACTTCCTATGACAAAAACAAAATTTCTTGTGACGGCTCTGTATTTTCAAGATTCTCAATGTATAGAAAATTATAATATCTTAGCTTAGATGACTTGCATGCTTTACTATCAAACATTTTTACCATTTCATAATTTACTATTGAAGTTTTATGTGTTGCTAATTAATAGCTACTACACTAAATAGAGGCTTATCTAGCTACTGAATTTGACCATAATATGCTATTACACGATGGGTTAAAAAGGCTTCGTCAGTCTCGGTCACAAAAGACAAGCTTTCCGGATTTACGACACAATCCCCAACAGAGTTGACAACCTTACCATAACTATACATGAGTGGCATCTTCCCCAACAACACTCTATGAAACTCCCTAATGCATTTCCCTCTTCTCTTCCTGTGTTCCACTCTTCTGCTACTCAACCCCCAACTTCTCTTACCCCATTCTCCACTTCTTCTTCGTTACGCGCATCTCTCCAGTCTCTAATTCTATCCGCTCCCAACATGATTGGACCTGCTCTCAACTTGTTACGCATCTGATCAACAATCTTCCTCATCTCCACCACAGCTATAGTCGAAGAGATAATCTTGTTTCATCATCATGAACTTGGTGAGGACGATGGAGTACTTATCTGGGTGAACAGTGTAGATCCAGTCTTTACCCAAAATTCCCGTATTCACTGCTGAAAGCTTTTAATAATTTTAAATCATTATGGGATTTTATTTACAAAGCCCAATAATAATGTATGCAAGCCCAACCAAACCTAAACGTCTTGAAAGAAGACAGATTTTAGTGGCGATGAGCTCAATCTCTGTAGATTACGACCCCAATTCAATCTATTTGTCTCTTTAAAGATGAGATGCAACTTTTCAACATCAAATTGCCCAACACACTACAAAGTACCTAACTACGTATATCAACTAGGCATAGGCTTTCGGGAGCCGTTCGTCGGTTTCAGTTTGATTGATTCAAGTTTATCTGGTTCGGTTCTTTCTAGATTTGGTTCGGATCAGATTATAAATTGTACCTAATGTCTGAAATCATCAAAAATATTTTTTTTGATCTGAAAATTTGGCAAAACAATTTCCAAAATATATAATTTATTCACATATCTAATTAAAAACTTCTTATACTACTAAATTAACTAAAAAGTATCAAAATAATAAATAAAATAAATTACGAAAATTTTTGAATACTACTATAAAATATCTAAATTACATTTTCACACATAAAAAACATTAACATTTATAACTACTTTCGGATATCGTCGGATCCTAGTTTGGATTGCGGTTCGATCCGGATTATAACCAAACTCCAAAGTGCTAAGCCATTAAATCATGTTAGGATATTTTTGTATAGTGGTTCAGATCCGGTTTCGGTTTTTCCGGTTCGAAGTCAGATAGGTACTCGGCAAGGACCATGCTTTTGCATTTATCGTCAAATCCATCTTTTTGTGCTCCTGCCGATGTCTGATGATCATCCTCTGTGCTTCCTTTTACTCAACCAGAGACGTCTTAGCGCCAAGGATGAAGGATCGGCGGCGCAATGGTAGCGCCTCTGAGTCCAGATCAGAAGGTTTGATTGTTCCATTCACATCGGGTTCCATGGTGGCGCCTTTGTGATCCTTTATTTTTTTATTTATCTTAACTTAAACCTTTCTATGTTTACTTCCAGCTATTTGGCAACAGTTATCGATAAAAAGCTTCGCTTTGTAATCACGACAACTCGAACTTTCACGTGCACATGCTTCTCTCCAACTATTGTCGTCGTAATTTATGTTCATGCAACGTATAACCAACGATCTTAATAGTACAAACTATATACTAAAACTTCTGACACAATAATATCATTCGCATATCTTGATGTGTTGTATGGTGTAATTAATCCCTTGCAGATTTTTTTTCTAGTTTACAAAAAGGTTTTTTTTTTTCTAATTTGCAGATGCATTGTCCGGTACCTCCGGTTTGGATATTTGAATCGATAGTTAAGTATTTAGTCTTTAGTTATTATTGTTGGTAAGAAAAAGATGCATTTTCCATTACAAAGTAATATTTCAATATTATTGTAATATTAAAGATCGGATGCGTTTGGATTATACTCCAACATTTTGGGATATTTGCAATATTAATGATGGAAGCTTCTAATGCGGTAGTGTCGGGCAGTCGTGCCTGCACCAGAAGACAACCTGTCCCTCTTCACGTGTTCATTGGAAATTTGGAATGTGGTCATTATTTTACATTAGTTATATATCATTGATTCATTTTGACTTCATCTATTTGTATGCTTTTTTCTTCCCTTTTCCTCAAAACACCGTGTAAATATTCGCGGAAATATAATAACTTAATTGCTATTTTGCGTTATACAGTATACGAAGACATGAAAGCATACATCAATACATAGGCTATAATAATTATTTATACGAAAAGAGCATGATAATGATCAATCGTACGTCAAGGCATCTCAAGATATATTATTTTCAATTATTTTCCAAATCATGGCATAATAGTGTGAATCTCAGAGAACCTTGAAGAGAAAGAGATATTTTATTGATTCTTTAAACTTTCAACTTGAATTTTACATACGTATCCAAATGCTTTTATATAGAGACAAACTGATCTTATCATCTATGACACCTCAGCACAAGATCCAAGACATCCAAATCTGTTGTTTGTCGATATGCCATGAGCTGTCATGTGAGCCGTTGGAGACGTACGCGGTATACATTTTCTCTGCTGAACGTTGATCATGCGTTTGACGTGATCAGAAGCTAACTTTATCATCTTTTGACTGGGCTGGCATATGGGCTTAATGACTTGAGTTACTGGGCCTCGCACTGATCCATTTGTAGATGAAGTCTGAGCAGAGGACTCTGTATCAGTAACGTTAATATACCCCCTCAAACTTGGGGACGGAGGCAACGAGACACCGAGTTTGTTCCTCAACCGAATAAACGGTTCATGAGCCAGTGACTTAGTAAAGATGTCAGCTATCTGTAAGGCAGCAGGAATGTGCTTAACCTCCAGTGCTTTCATCGCCACTCGCTCCCTGACGTAGTGAAAGTCCACATCAAAGTGTTTGGTTCTTTTGTGGAACATTGGATTTGCAGACAAGCATACAGCAGAAAGATTATCACATAACAGAAGTGGAGTGACCTGTTGCTGCAGACCCATATCTTTCAGAAGCATCTGAAGCCAAGCAATCTCAGAAGCTGCAATCGACATCGTCCTATATTCGGCTTCAGTTGAGGATTTGGACACAGTCTCATGTCTTTTAGACGACCACGAGACCACGTTTGAACCCAGCATTGCACAGAGACCACCAGTAGATCTTCTAGTGTCTTTACACCCTGCCCAATCACTATCACTGAAGCAAAGTAGAGTAGAAGTTGTATTCTTCTTGATGCTGATTCCCATGGTCATGGTGCCTTTCACATACCGCAGAATGCGCTTGAGCAGTTGGAAATCAGCCATTGTTGGAGCATGCATCCGTTGGCATATATAGTTTACTGAAAACTGCAAATCAGGTCTGGAAATCGTCAAGTACTGAAGCTTGCCTGCTAAACAACGGAAGTAAGACGGTTCTGCAAACACCTCGTCTTGACCACGTACTTGATCAAGTTTAAGTGGTAGCGGAGTAGGCATAGGACTGCAATCAGCCATACCCGCTGTGATCAGGAGATCCTTTGCATACTTCTCCTGATTTAAGAAGAGACCTTCTGGTGTTTGATGCACCTGAACTCCAAGAAAATAGTGAACAGGACCCATATCCTTCATTCGGAACACCGTATTCAGCTGATGGAGAAGCTTTTCCAGAAGACCACTGTTGTTTCCAGTCAATATCATATCATCTATTAGAGGAGAAGATAGATAACGTCGCCTCCTTGATGATAAATGAAGAGAGAAGGATCATGAAGACTGCACTTGAAACCAAAATGCAGCAGAAATTCACTAAACTTGTCAAACCAAGCTCTTGGAGCTTGTTTTAAGCCGTATATAGCTTTCTTTAGTTTGCAGACATACTCTGGATGTTGCTTATCTTCAAAGCCAGGAGGCTGTAACATGTACACTGTCTCCTTCAAGTCGCCATGAAGAAAGGCGTTCTGAACATCTAACTGCTTCAAGCACCAGTTCTTTGTCACAGCAACGTGAAGCACTGTTCGAATAGTAGCAGTCCGAACAACAGGGCTATAAGTTTCTAGATAGTCGACGCCTTCTTCTTGCTGATTACCGCGAGCAACCAATCTAGAGCGACGTTTCAGCAGTGTGCCATCAGCATTTAGCTTGGACTTGTAAACCCATCCACAGCCTATGGGTTCTTGACCTTCTGCAGGTGGAACAAGCTCATAGGTTTCAGTTTCTTCCATATTCTTTATTTCAACACCCATTGACTCACACCACAGCGGATCTCGTAACGCTGCTTTCACTGATTTTGGTTCAGTGTAGGTGTCTTTGACACTGAACAAAGCATAACGAGGATTCGGTTTGATGATTCCTGACCGAGCCCGAGTAGTCATGGAATGCTGAGGTGGAATCACAGGTGGATCCTCTTCTGGCAAACTCTCATCCGAGGAAGAAGACAAGGGAGTCGGAGGCGTAGCTGGAGGTGTCTGTTGCAGAGGTGTGAGCTGAGTTACTTGATTCACTGGAACAGAACATTGTTTAGCTGGTAGATCTTCAGGCACAGAAGATGCTGTCACTGTGGGAGACGACTGCTGAAGACAAGACAATCGCCATGCTTGAAGCAAGTCTGATGAAGTCTCCTTGTGATACTTGCTGTATACGTCAGCAAAGGGAAACTCAGTTTCTGCAAAAATAACATTTCTGCTGATGAAGACCTTTCCAGTTGGTGGGTACAAGCAGCGATATCCCTTGTATTTCTCATTATATCCAAGAAATACACAGGGGAGGGACTTTGGATCTAACTTATTTTGCATATACGGCCGCAGATTAGGATAACATTTGCAGCCGAAGACTCTCAGAGCAGTGTAGATAGGTGGTTCTCCATGAAGAATCTCATAAGGACTCTGTTTATCTGCCAAGACTGACGATGGAAGCAGGTTAACCAGAAAAGCTGAAGTAAAGAAAGCTTCCACCCATAGTTCTTGAGGAACTTTGCTGTGGAACATCATGATGATAGCAAGTTCTGTCAAATGTCGATGCTTCCGTTCCGCAAGACCATTTTGCTGCGGAGTATGTGGACACGAAATGAGTTGTTTGATCCCCTGTGTCGCTAGATGCTTCTGAAATTGTGTGTTTATAAACTCGCCTCCACCATCACATTGAAACTGCTTAATTTTTGACTGAAGTTGATTCTCTATCATTGTTTGAAACTTAATGAAAACAGCACAGAGTTCAGACTTCAGCTTCAACGGATAGAACCAAGTAAACCGAGAATAATTATCATTAAAGATGGCATAGTATCGAAAGCCTTGTGAAGATACAACTGGGCTAGGACCCCATAAGTCACAATGTATCCTCTCAAGAGGCTGACTAGACACAAAATCAGAAGCAAAAAACGGAAGCTTGCTACTTTTTCCTACTTGACAAGCATCACAGAACGTCTTGGAGCTTGATTTATTGAGAACTATGGCTTGGGTTTGAGATAGTTGCTGTAGGATCTCCATGTTGGGATGGCCAAGCCGCTGATGCCAAATCCCTACACTTGTTGCTTGCTGTCTGTTGGAGTAGAAAGCTTGAAACTTGGAGCTCCTAAGCACATACAAATCCTTATGTCTGCTTCCTTGTGTGATCACCTTCTTGGTGACCTTGTCCTTTACAAACACAGACTTATCATCAAATGTAACTTCACAAGGATAATCCGAAGTGAGTTTAGACACAGACAAAAGAGATTTTGTTATAGCAGGGCAGACAAGAACATCTTTTAAAGGCAGAGTACCTTTAGGGATTTGCAGAGCAATAGATCCGATGTGAGTGATTGGAAGATAATCACCATTCCCCACTATCACCTGATCATTACCCAAGTACGGCTCAGAGGACTGCAACTGAGATCCATTGTTGGTGATATGGGCTGTTGCAGCCGAATCTGGATACCACTCGTTACCATTCAGCTGCAGCTGATCGGAAAGCTTCATTGTGGAAAGTGCTGTGTGAACGTTGTCTGGGACTTGAAAGTTCTGATCGAACCGACTGTAACACCTTGACGCTGTATGACCATACTTGTTACAGATCTGACAGGTAGGTCGAGATCCCGCTTGAGATCCACCAGAGAACTGTTGATGAAAGCCCCTTCCACGTGTTGAATACGAACCAGAACCACCGGAACCTCGTCCTCGATTACTACCCCCTCTGTTGTTAGAGTAACCACGACCACGGCCAGAGTATCCACGTCCAGTTGCAAACGCCAGATGAGGTGTGACGTCAGGAGTCTGAGCAAAAGTACTCAACTTTTCTTCAAATGTCAGAAGTTTGAAGATAGCATCTTCAAAGCTCATGGCAGGAACAGAATCCATCGAGTGTTCGATAACAGTACTGATGGACTCATATTCTCGACCAAGACCACTCAACGCACCGTAGATCTTCTCTTGGTCTGAAATGGGACATCCAATGGAGTCAAGTTGATCACACACACTCTTGACATCGTTGAGATACTCTGACATCGTCTTCTGATTCTTCGTCATGCCTTGCAGCTTGCGTTGAAGATCAAGCTTTCGCGTGGCTGAAACGCGATTGTACTTCTTGCCAAGGCTGAACCAGACTTCATGAGCAGAATGGAGTCCATAGACAGAGCGTAGAGCTTCTTCAGAGAGGCTACCAAACAGCCACGCTATGACAAGTTGATCACGACGTACCCATTTAGTAAACTCCGGGTTGGCTTCCTCAGTAACAACATCACCATTTCGAGTCTGAACGGTTGGAGCAGGGCGTGGAGAATCACCAATGAGAAAACCAAGAAGAGACTGACTAGAGAGAAAGGATTCAAATTGTGTTTTCCACAAAAGATAGTTGGTAGAAGAAAGTTTCAAAGTTACACACTGAGATATACTCAGAGAGGGTGTAGAGAAAGGATCTGAGGTATCATCCATGGCTCTGATACCATGTGAATCTCAGAGAACCTTGAAGAGAAAGAGATATCTTTATTGATTCTTTAAACTTTCAACTTGAATTTTACATACGTATCCAAATGCTTTTATATAGAGACAAACTGATCTTATCATCTATGACACCTCAGCACAAGATCCAAGACATCCAAATCTGTTGTTTGTCGATATGCCATGAGCTGTCATGTGAGCCGTTGGAGACGTACGCGGTATACACTTTCTCTGCTGAACGTTGATCATGCGTTTGACGTGATCAGAAGCTAACTTTATCATCTTTTGACTGGGCTGGCATATGGGCTTAATGACTTGAGTTACTGGGCCTCGCACTGATCCATTTGTAGATGAAGTCTGAGCAGAGGACTCTGTATCAGTAACGTTAATAAATAGTTCAAAGCTGATATGTATAATTGAAACAAACGAGATGTTAATAATATAACAATCCATGTTAAAAGAAACAAAAAATTCATCGAAGAAACCGAATTCCTAATCATGAAGTCAGTGTTTCCTGAGCTAGCTGTATGTGTCTACGTAGCATCTGACAAACAGAAACAAGGAGGATGCTTCCAGTGGCATCCTCGTGATTTTCATCAAAACCAATGTTCTTTTTATTAACTCAAACCCATAAAACCCCTCACCTTCATTCTCGCATATTATTCAACATCTTCTATAGTCATCTCTCACCCAACCAAGGTAGCAACAATGTATCAAGAAGCTTTACTTCTCTTAGCTCTACTGTGCGTTTCTTCCACTGTCGTCATGTCGGTCCCCATCAGCGACGGTAGTAACTCTAAAGCTATCACCAACTAACACATAATTCTTGGCAAGTCCAAAACTCTGATCACTTAGGAACTTTAAATGGTTTATGGTCTCAGGTTTATTACCAAATGGTAATTTCGAGATAGGTCCTAAACCGTCCCAACTCAAAGGATCCGTTGTCAAGGAACGAACCGCCGTACCAAACTGGGACATGACCGGTTTCGTGGAGTACATCAAAGCTGGTCAGAAGCAAGACGACATGGTCCTTGTCGTACCGGAAGGCTCCTATGCCGTCAGACTAGGCAACGAGGCCTCCATTTCTCAGAAAATCACTGTACGATCAGGCCGTCTATACTCGATTACGTTCAGCGCCGCTCGAACCTGTGCTCAGGACGAGCAGCTCAACATCTCCGTCACGCATGAATCCGGTGTCATCCCCATCCAGACCATGTACGGTAGCGATGGTTGGGACTCGTATTCCTGGGCTTTTAAAGCTGGTGGATCCGAAATAGAGATCAGAATCCACAACCCGGGTCATGAGGATCACCCAGCTTGTGGACCATTGATCGATGCCGTAGCTATCAAGGCTTTGTTCCCTCCTAGATTCTCTGGAAGTAAGTAAACTGGAAACAGATATCATATCTCTTAAGTAAAAACCGAAACATGTTGAATTATATATGTTTTTTTCAGATAATTTGATAAAGAACGGGAACTTCGAAGAAGGACCTTACGTGTTCCCCAAGGCAAAATGGGGAGTACTGATACCACCTTTCATCGAGGACGATAACAGTCCGTTGCCTGGTTGGATGATCGAGTCTCTAAAGGCCGTTAAGTACGTGGACAAAGCTCATTTCTTCGTCCCAGAGGGACACCGAGCCATAGAGCTTGTTGGAGGCAAAGAGAGTGCCGTTTCTCAGATAGTTAGGACGTCACTCAACAAATTCTACGCCCTTACTTTCAACGTAGGAGACGCAAGAGATGCTTGCGATGGACCAATGTCAGTGGAGGCGTTCGCTGGACGGAGCAAGATCCTGGTGGAGTACGCGTCTAAGGGAAAAGGCGGGTTTAAACGGGGAAGGCTTGTGTTCAAGGCTGTGTCGGCGAGGACTCGTGTCACTTTTCTCAGCACGTTTTACCATATGAAGAATGATCACTCTGGCTCCCTATGTGGTCCGGTTATCGATGACGTCAGGCTAGTGGCGGTTAGGACCCTCCAAGGACGAGACCGGATCATGTTCTAATTTAATTACCTTTGGTTTAAAGTCAATCTACGGGATCATAGTAGAATGGTTCATTGTAATGTAATTTTGTTTTAAGATTTGCATAATAAAATGTAAGTTTTCAATCTAATTAATCTTTTTTTACTAACTAATGATCATTTGGATGTAGTATCAGTTTTTAATTCAGTTTTAGTACCTAAAAGATTTTATAAGAAGTCTTAATTTTTGATGGATAGGCGTGAGACTTAATACCTAAATCCAAATAAACAAATATCTAGGATTCGGTTCGGGTTAGTAATTCTACAGATCCAGCAGATCCGGATAGTGAAATTTTAAGTCTGGATATCTCGATCGGAACGGACCTATTATATATTTAATATATTGAAAATATAATTATATTTATATATGTATATGTATACCATATATATTTTATATAAAATAACTAAAATTTTAGTTTTATTAAATTTCAATAATTTTCAAAAAATTTAAATAATTTTTATTAGAACAAATAAATGGTTGATTAGTTAGTTTTTTGTTTAACATAATTTTAAAAAAAAATCGGATTTGGATATTTGCGGGTATTCAAATTTTAGTACGAATATCCTAATTCCGGATATCCGAAAAACTCAAATCTGGATCTGAATATTAATTTTTTGGATCCGTATCTTAAAATATCCGGATATTCGGTTCGTTCCACAGACAAAATCAATTAAAAAAAATAAATATATTTTTTGAAATATCGAGAATAAAGAAATGCGGGAAAACCTGGCACGTACTAAAAGCGTCGCACGGGCAAAGTGGTGTAGGCTCAAAAGCATATTTCAATTTTCATGTGTGGAGAAGAAGAAGAATCCTTTAATCGGATCTGAAATCAATCTCGCGGGCGGTTGAGTCAACTCCACCTTTCTCTCTCGAGTCTCGACTTCTCGGTTTTCTCACGCGAAATCGGATTTGCTACAGGTAAGTTGCAGATCTCGATCTACACGGATGATTGATTCGTCTTTTGATTCTGAATGGCATTGTTTAGAGACGTCGATTGATTGATCTGATCACTGGATTTTTGTCATATACGCTGTTAGATCGTGCAACCAGGTTCTTGTAATAAATGATCACGATTGATTTTGTTTTCACTCGAAGCCGAATTAAAGGTTGTTTTCTTCTTGCTGGATGATATGATGAAATGCTAACTCAGGGCTGGGAGATTAGATTGATATATATATGTATACATGTATATGGGTTAGCTAGACCACGTTTTGTTTGTTGCGCATCATGTATTCTGATTTGTGATTGCTCTGCTCCCTCCATATAGACTTTCCCGAGGGTCCTTTCTCTCTCTCCCTCCCTCACGAGAATATTTGGTTGCTCTCAACATCTTCTTTACACCATATATATATGCATATGGATTTGTATTCTCAACAGCAGAGGATGAGCATGACTTTTTCTGGTTTTGAGTTGCCCTCCCTGTGTGCTTTAAGGTAACCTTCTCTTTTATTTACAAGTAGACTTTGTTACATTAACTGATCACCGCAAAAGTGGGTTTGATGACTATATAGTCCACTGAACTCGGGATACAACTGATAATCTAGTGTTTAGTTATAAAGTGTGTGTGGTGGCTTCTGAAACGTGAACACTCTTTTGGCTTTCTTTTTGGTTCCCTGAAAACTACATATCCATCTTCCTCTACTTCTTTTTCTTTTGCAAATAATTCAACGGTTTCTTTTTTGCATTTTATTTTATTATAATATATTAACTTCAGTTTTTTTTTTGGGTTGAAACTGCTGCATAAATATATATATATATATATATATATATATATATATATATATATATATATATATATATATATATATATGATATAACCTAAACCATTTAAACATTAGGGATGATGCTATGCTATTGAGACATCAACAAAAAGCTATTACACATCAGAACTATGAACAACATTCAAATTTTTGGGTTCTGAATTCTTCAGGAGGGAGTCCAACTGGGAACTCTGGTCATGTCTTGATTCTTGAATATCCACTCTTGTTGGCATGTGAGGAGGCAAAGCAGCAAAGAAATAGTTCCGCACCACTCCATTCACTCTTATCTGAATCACCGGATGAGAAGGAAGCATATGATCCACTGAGGTATTATGCGGAAGACCCGCTGCAGTCATGATTTCAGTGTACTCAGCAGCTCTCTGCATCTCATCCCACGCCCGCTGTCTCACTGGATCCACCAAGGGTCTGGTGAAACGTGGATGATCAGCTTTCAAGTGCTTTTCTATCTGACTATAAGTCCCTGAGAAGGTGCAACCCTCAAAAGCGCATGACCTCGGTTTCGCATTCAGATATCTCCTTGCACCCGACACTTTGATCGTCTCTTTAACCTCTCCTCTGCAGTTAGGACATCTTATGGCCTTGGTAAAGCGGTTTCTGTTTTTTTTGGAGTACTGCTTGAAACAGTTGGAGTGACGTCCATTGGTGTCGCACATGTAAGTACGACACCCCTTGGAGAAGGATGAGCACCTCAAGAGGACCGCATTATGTGGAGGTTCCATGCAGATTACACACTTGATGTCCTCCCACTCGCCTGGGCCTTGATTCTGGATAGGCGACTCAGGTTGGATCTCTCTTTGAGTCCTTGAAGAGCGAAGGGGGTATGGTGACACCCTGGTCATTTTGCTTGCCATTTGTCCCTCCTTGGCCGTTTCTCCCCTCCTGCTAAATCATTTCAACATTGATCAGAAACAACATATAAGTCAACTTCAAAACCCTTTCTTTTTAGGCTCAAATCAATCTTTTATACAGATATGTTTAAGCAAATTTCATGAATCAAATACAACAACGCGGTTGGATGAACAAAATAATTACTTACACCCAAACAAACAAACCAGTAATAAACTGTTTGCCGATGATCATTTCTCACTAATGACGCCACCACCGCATTTTTATTCAGAATCACAATTTTGACCGAAACGGATTATACTATTCGATGATTGTAATCTAACGAAAGATTATAATTTTCTGATCAGACGCACAAAGGGCACAACTTCATTAGATCAATGAGATCAGGTGATGACACAAGTAAAAACACGAGTAAGAAAGGTAGATAATACCTTAGCTTCCGATAAATTTTTGACTCAGAGAGAGTTTCGTCTGAAGCGGTGAAGATGGCGAGTGCCTGTTTGTGTGAGTTTTGTCTTCCTTTTATAAGCTGCCCCGTCTGTTCCAATTACCCATCATACCCCTCTTTTTCTATCCACCCTTTCCACTCTTTCTTTGTGCCAATGACAACCAAAATTGTCTTTTCATTGTTAACAATTATAGAGTTTCCCTACAATGGGATGACCAAAAGCAAAGAAATCAACATTTTCTTGTTTGTAAACACACAATTTGAAAAAAGTGCATATCTTTTTTTTACTGAAACAGTGTATATCTTTTCAAGAAAAATATATCTTTTTATCAAACTAACTAACAACTGATAAAGAAAAAGGAACTATACAAATCTCACTCTTTCTTTTTATTCTTGAACTATTAAGCAAATAAATCCAGTTACAGTTATTGTACTTTTAATATAAATCTTTTAAAACTATTTCACAAGATTTTTAATTAGATTTGATATATTTAACACGGTGCCCACAATACTTAATAGGCCTGGGCCTTCGGTGGCCCATTCGGTTTCGGATCGGTTGATTCGGATTTTCGGATTTTCGGTTTAATGCTCATAAGTACCATTCGGTTTTTACTAATTATCAGATCGGGTTCGGTTCGGTTCCTTTCGGATTCGGTTCGGTTCGGATCGGATCTAACCAATGTTCAAAATCGTCTAAAATTTTTTTTTTCAAAACCTCAAAAATTGACAATATATTTCTCAAAATATATAAATTATTTACAAATATAATTAAAAATTAGTTAAACTATATAAATTAACTAAAAAGTAATAAAAATAACAAATAAACAAACTACAAAAGTATTTTGGATATTCTAAAATATCTAAATCACCTTAAAATATATAAAAATATTAACATATTTAACCAATTTCGGATATCTTCGGATCCTAATTCAGATTTCGGTTCAGTTCGGATTATAACCATAGTCCAAAGTAGTAAGCTCATAAGTCCTGTTCGGATATTTTCGTAAAACAGTTCGGATTCGGTTTCGGTTTTTCCGGATCGGGTTAGGGTCGGTACTTCGGGTTAAGTTAAAAAGGCCCAGGCCTAATACTTAAAATAATAATTTATTACTTAACATAAATTATATTGTGCTTATGCCTTAGTCAACTTTAAATAAGATATATATATATATATATATATATATATATATATTATTACTTTTTTTTGGTCAAAACATATATTATTACTTTCAATCGTATTTTAATAATTTTTTTTATATAATACTTTGGAAATGGTCAACAAATGGTAAGCTGAAAATAATAATATATCTCATTTTAAAGAAGCTTAGATAGTATAGTTTGGTTTGACCGGTTCGAAAATTGATTCTTTTTTATTCCCTCCGGTTTAGTTTGGTTTTCCTCCAAAAGAAACGAAATTTATTTTGTCATTTTGCTCTTCACTGATGGAAGTCCGTGTGAACAAAACCTGGCATTTTATCGTTGTATAAAATTTGTTGTAAGATCTATGATTTTAACCTCAAGATATATTTGCTGTTGTTGTAAACTAAAATGTAAGATTCTACCTCGATATATGGTCCTTATTTCGAAATGTAAGAAATATGAAAATTGTAATTAGCTTGATTGGAGAACTTGAAGAATGAGGTAATCGACGACGTAAACATTCTCCTCTTCCACCATCTTTTTAAGTTGCTTAAAAATAATTTCAAAGCTACTTAAGAAAAATGTTACTTTCATTCACATATGAACAAAACAATGATAAATGTAAAGACGTGAATTCTAAGAGTCCAACACACACCAAACTCATACTAAAAGCCATCATATTCTGTTATGGCTTCGTTAACCTAACAAAACAAAGGCAAAGGTTTCAAAAATGATAGATACTTTACATATGCCGGTTAAGGAGGTCAAAAATCTGAGAACCATACCAAACCGGTTTACCATGGTCCTTACAAAACCAAAGCAGGTAGATGGAAAAAAACAAACAATCAAGTTATGTATACTCTCACAGTCTCACTCAGTGTCTTCCTACGAGTAACGTTTCTGAAAGAGCAACCTCCTCTAGATTCATCTCCAGTCCCCAAGTGTTTCCACCATTCTATAAATCTCATCAGATTTCGAATGAGACTTATCACCTGAAGAGAAGTCTTGCATCGTCAAAGAACCTTCACTGTCATCAAAATCAACCCAACGGCGCCCTACTTCTTTCTTCACCTCTTTCTCCTAATCACCGCAGCTTTCTCCCACTGTCCCATCTCTGCATGGATGTTATACATCTGAACATAAGAACCCGACAACTTCGGTGCCATCTCCATAACAAGCTCAGCTACTTTCTCTCCCATTATCGAGTCCCCGTGAAGCCTGCAAGATCCCAGCATGCTCTGCAACATCGACACTCCTGGTCCTCCAGGAACAACTCCAATAAGACTAGGAGCAAGGCCCCTGTAGAGTTCTGTGGGTCCTTCCTCGCGTATTATTTTCACGAATGCATCGAATATCCCCTTGTAAACACCAATCTGCATTTAGTTTGAAAGACAGATTAGATAAGCCGTAACTAAACCATTACATATTCTAAGAGTCTAAAACCCCAAACATTCAGCTAAGGGAGTGAGAATAGCTAACTTTTTTTTTTTTAACAACTGTGAGAATAGCTAATTACATCTCACAAATGTAATGTTTTAGAGAACAGAGAGGGGCCAAACCTGAATGGTAAGACGAGTCTTGACTAGCTCGAGAGGGTATGTCAAGAGGGTTTGGCTAACTCCAGCACAAGCACCGCGGCGAGTAACGAAGCTGGATTGGGATCTTTGATTGCTCTCCATGTTCTGGTGACAGTTTCTTGTTCACTGTCTCGAATATAAAAAGCTGCACACACCAAAAGAATTAAAATATTTTAACATTTTTATTGTAAAAGGATTAACACAAGAGTATCCTTTTGGCATAAGACATAGTCAACCAACACAAGACTAATCACAGATAAAAGTCAACAAAGATATTATTATTATTAGTAATTGACAGTCCAATTCAAAGACAAATAATACTTGGTGAGACTCATTGTGGTACTACCTCAACGGCCCGAGCAGGTGCGACACGAATGACATTGACCAAATTACCCCTGAAGAGACCAGTCCAACCTTCATGTTCATGATATTACCGAACACTTCCGTGGAACGATTCTTTGCATTTGAACTACTGATAGATGTTTTCTGAACATCTAGTCGCTTCCGTGTAGGTTTCAATATATAGTTTCTTATAAGAAATTGGTCGTTTAGGGTACCAATTTCTTATTCACGATTCTTTGCATTTGAACTACTGATAGGTGTTTTCTGAACATCTAGTCGGATTCATATCGGAACCTATAACTTCCGATATCATTCCATCGAACAGCTTGTGTGCAATTCTAGCAGACGAGCAACATAGTCGAAAAAGGACTTTGAGGGAGTACAGTGTAAATAGCTCAGAAGGGTCATGAGAAGTAGGGGTGGGCATCGATAATACTCGGTCGATACTTGCTATTCGAATCGTACTCGACTTGAAAAATCAAGTACTTAGCAAGTCCGGAAATCTTAATACTTGCAAGTACATATCAAGTATCAAGTATTAAGATTTTTTATAATACTCGACTTGTTACTTGTTTATTACTCGCTATTGGTTCTAAAAATATATATGACCTACTAAAATAGTTGTTTTATACTTTCTATTGGTTCTAAAAGTATATATGACCTATTAAAATACTTGTTTTACTTCTGACATTGTAACTATAATAATATAGAAAATTATTTTTAATTGGGTATTTTATATTATAATACTTATTTTTAATGAGTTAATACACACACTTGAATGAATTGAATAAAGTAACAAGTATATGAAAAATAAAAGTATCTATTTCATGTTCAATTGTACTTATCAGTTTTTGGATATCTAGTTTAAAAATTTTAAACCTAAATAAACAAGTATCAAATATTACCAAGTAATTTGCAAGTATTAAAAATATAAGCAAGTACTTGATTACCAAGTACTTGATCGGATCAAGTACAAGTACAAGCCAAAAATTCTAATACTCGCACAAGGCAAGTCAAATAGTGAGTAGGGTAAAAAGACCAAGTACCCGACTTGCGCCCAGCCCTAATGAGAAGGAAGCTTTCCGGATTCTAATTAGTGAACTAGGGGAGAAGAAACTGAGTTTTTGGGAAACGAAGACAAGATTGGATATCCAGGTTTTTCAAGTTATTTGTGATTTGTTTCGTATGTTACGAATATCTAATTATTTGTTCGGTTTCAGAAAAATACAAATATTCGAAAAAACAGATATCTGGAAAATAAATAGATATTGTATTTGTGAATATTTACGAATACTTACGGATATTTCATATGTTTTGTTTAGTATAAATAATCTTAAAATTTTGACACAAATTTGTTTTGTAAAATATATTTTTACATGATATAGAAGATAAAAATTAAAATAAATAGTGAATCGGCATATTTTGTAATTTCTTAAAACTTAATTAACAATTATAATAACACAAAACTTAAGAAAAAAATTATAGTTGTCATACATTTTTTCTTTCTTTCATGTAATTCTTTTATATAAGTAATAATGTGAACATAACTTGTCAAATCATATGTTAGAATAATAGTTATATAATTTTTAAATCTAAAAATTTAAATATAATCAAGATATATATGTATTTATATATTGTCGGATCGGATCGGATATCCACTTTTCAAAAAATTTTTAAAAAAATTTTGCTTTGATTTTCACGGATATTAACTTTTAGTATTTGCTTTGCTTCGAAAATTTACGGATATTCGAAATTTTTGGATCGAATCAGAACGAATAATAAATCGAATCAAATTTATAGAATAAAATGCTCAGCCCTACATGCAATAATATGACGACCAAATCTACATTGATCCCAACATAAGTTTAACATTTTTAGTTTATAAACGAAAATGAAAAGAAAAAGAAAGAAGAAAAGACTAAAGAGAAAATCCTTTGGAAAAAAAATCACCAGAACATTATTATTTTAAAATTAAAAAGAGTTTGTTTTTCAGTTTGTGAAAAAAACCTCTCTCTCTAACAAACGCTCTCGTCCATTTCTAACATCAAAGCCGTGAACCCTAACTCCGGTCTGGCGGTGCCAGAGGTTCCTCCTTTCCCGGTTCGAAAATGGTGAAACCAGGAGGTGTATATGAGACCACCTCCTGGTCTAGAAGACATGGTGAAACCAGGAAATGTCTTGAGATTAAAGAAAGCTATATATGGCCTGAAGCAATCTCCAAGAGCTTGGTACCACAAGCTGAGTACAACACTCAATGGGAGAGGTTTTGTGAAGTCTCAAGCGGACCATTCTCTCTTCACACTGACTGGCAACCAAGGCATTGTGGTCATCCTGGTGTATGTAGATGATATCATCATCACTGGTAATAACCAAGAAGGTATCTCCTCAACTAAAATCTTTCTTAAAAATGCTTTTGATATCAAGGATTTGGGAGAGTTAAAGTACTTCCTAGGGATTGAATTGTGCCGCTTCCAAGAGGGGCTTTTCTTATCACAGAGGAAGTACACACTTGATATTTTAAATGAGGCAGGAAACCTTGGAAGTAGACATGCCAAGACACTATTGGAAGAAGGCTACAAGGTGCTGCGAGAGGGGGAGTATGATGACACTCCCTTCATTGATGTCAAGAAGTATAGAAGAATGATTGGAAAGCTCATCTACCTCACTATCACTCGGCCAGATGTATGCTTTGCTGTGAATCAAGTGAGCCAGCATATGCAAGCCCCTAAGATACATCACTGGAAAATGGTGGAGAGGATCTTGAGATACTTAAGAGAAGCACTTGGTCAAGGAGTATGGATGGCGTGTAACAAAAACACTGAAGTGGTTGGTTATTGTGATGCTGATTGGGCTGGAGATAGAGTTGATAGGAGATCGACCACAGGCTATTGCACATTCCTTGGAGGAAATCTGGTTACATGGAAAAACAAGAAGCAGAAGGTGGTGTCTTGCTCTAGTGCTGAAGCAGAATACATGTCCATGAGGAAGCTAACTAGTGAGCTCATATGGATCAAAGGATTGCTAAGAGACTTGGGCATTGAGATCACCACTCCTATGACCATGCATTGTGATAACCAAGCTGCAATACACATTGCCTCCAACTCAGTCTTCCATGAGAGAACAAAACATATAGAAGTAGACTGTCACAAGGTTAGACAAGCAGTGGAGCAGCAAGTGATCCTTCCATGCTACACAAGAAGTGAAGACCAGCTAGCTGATATCTTCACAAAGGCAGCAAGTACTAAGGTGTATGAGTCCATTCATCCGAGAATGGGGCTCATAGATCTCTCATGTCACTGATCTCTCCTCCATGAAGTGATCTACTCTTTTTCCATGTAACACAAAAATACTTAATGACCAGAAAAAAAGAACGACCACATCCAATTTTTTTATTCCAAGACAAGAGTAAAACACAATTGTTCAAACAAGAAAATTTAAAACATGAAAAAAAAAAAGAGTTATAGTTTGCTCTTTGCCAATGACATCTTAACAGTCACAAAGGGAGAGAGAGTAATTAGCGATCTAAAAACTCCAAAAGTTGCTCTCGAAAAGTGTATACCGACACGGTACGGACGTTCAAAACAAGTTCAGTAATGTCGTTTGACATTATACCGACGTGTTACGGCAGTTCGCAGCCGTCCATTTAGTGTCGGCAAATGTTTTTGGATAGTAAGTTTTCTCTTCGTGGGCTAACGACCACAATTTCGTAAAAACATCATAATCCAGGAAACCGATTAACCTCAAACCGGTGGCATTTAAAACTAACCAAAATATCTATCGCCAGGTAAGAAATTGAGCTTAATATTACTTTAGCCATGCGTCTATCAATAGACAAACTTCTATTGATTCTGTGCAGTTCTACATATAAAAAAACTTTAAAAACTCCAAACGTTGCTCTCAAAAAGTGTATGCCGACACGGTACGGACGTTCAAAACAAGTTCAGTAATGTCGTTTGACATTATACCAACGCATTACGGCAGTTCGCAGCCGTCCATTGCGTGTCGGCAAATGTTTTTGGATAGTAAGTTTTCTCTTCGTGGGCTAACGATCACAATTTCGTAAAAACATCATAATCCAGGAAACCGATTAACCTCAAACCGGTGGCATTGGAAAGGTAATCAAAATACCTATAGTCTGGTAAGAAATTGAGCTTAATATTACTTTGGCCATGCGTCTATCAATAGACAAACTTCTGTAAATTCTGTGCAGTTTTACATATAAAATTTTCTTTTAAAAACTCCAAAAGTTGCTCTCAAAAAGTGTATGCCGACACGGTACGGAAGTTCAAAACAGTTTAAGCAATGTGGTTTGACATAATACCGACGCATTATGGCAGTTTGCAGCCGTCCATTGAGTGTCGGCAAATTTTTTGGGATTGTAAGTTTTCTCCTCGTGGGCTAACGACCACAATTTCGTAAGAACATCATAATCCAGGAAACCGACTCATCTCAAACCGGTGGCATTGGAAAGCTAACAAAAATATCTATCGTCCGGTAAGAAATTGAGCTTAATATTATTTTTTCCATGCATCTATCAATAATCAAACATCTGAAGATTCTGTGCAGTTCTACATATTAAAAATCTTTAAAACTCCAAAAGTTGCTCTCAAAAAGTGTATGCCGACACGGTATGGTTGTTCAAAACAAGTTCAGGAATGTCGTTTGACATTATACCGACGCATTACGGCAGTTCACAGCCGGTGTCGGCAAATGTTTTGGGATAGTAAGTTCTCCTCGTGATCGACCACAATTTCGTAAAAACATCATAATCTAGGACACCGATTGACCTAAAACCGGTGGCATTGGAGAGCTAATCAAAATATCTATCGTCTGGTAAGAAATTGAGTTTAACATTACTTTGGCCATGCGCCTATCAATAGACAAACTTCTGTAGATTCTGTGCAGTTCTACATATAAATTTTTGTTTTAAAAACTCCAAAAGTTGCTCTCAAAAAGTGTATGCCCACACGGTACGAACGTTCAAAACAAGTCCAGAAATGTGGTTTGACATTATACCGACGCAACGCATTATGGCAGTTTGAAGCCGTCCATTGAGTGTTGCAGATGTTTTGGGACTGTAAGTTTTCTCCTCGTGGGCTAACGACCACAATTCTCTAAAAAAAAACATAATCCAGGACACCGATTGACATAAAACCAGTGGATCAAGCGTCACTTCAGTCAGATAAAACCTAGGATGCAAGCTCTGTTTCCATGAATAAAACAAGAAAAGAAATCAACTTTCAATCAGACCAAACCAGATCAGATCAATCAACAAACTGAACAAACTTACGTGCCGGTGCTTCTGAACGGTGCTTGGCCGCTTCTTAGGCCGGGGACCAAAAGCCGCCATGAAAATCCTCCACGACGATGAAACAAGAAGATCGAGCGAAAAAGAGGAGAGAACCAAAGCAAACCGATCACGCTCATCCTCTCTCCTCTCATCTACCCTACACGTGGCCCAAACGACCGTTCATCCCGAGACCAAGAAAGATGTCTCTCGACCACATCCACAAAATCATAAATGTCCCTGGACCACATCCACAAAATGAATATGTATCTCCCGACCACATCCACAAAATCATAAATGTCTCTCGACCACATCCACATGTCTCTCCCGACCACATCCACAAAATCATTTTAGCCAGTACACAAAGTTCTAGTAAAAACATAGTAAAAACATAAGAAGAGTTTCTCCTGCATTAAACATAAGTTCTAGTAAAAACATTAAGTACACAAAGAGTTTCTCCTGCGTTAATATGCCAGTACACAAAGTTCTAGTAAAAACATAAGAATAGTTTCTCCTGCGTTCTAACAATAGAAATACCAAAAAAAAAAAATCAAACTCAACAACTAAGAGCCTCAAGAAGCAACAAGATCACTTGTTATTAGCTGCTTTCCTCTGACTATCAGAACGACTATACTTAGGTTTTTCTCCATTGATCAAATCTGAAACAATCCAAGCTGCATCAAAATCTCTCTTGAAACTTGTGCTGGCATCTGAAGGATGAGCAAGCAAAATCTTTTTCCCACCTTTTTTCAAATTCACCATTGTATCCCGAAACTCACAATCACCAGTTACCAACAACACCGTATCAGAAAAGCCAGGCTCAATGTGGAGAAGGAGGTTATCGAGGGCTCTTTTAAATAGGTATCTTGTCACAATTAGGTCAGGAGTCTCTTCCTTGGCCAACCATCTGCGTTTACAAATACGCCTCATAACATGATGGTTGTCCTTAACAAGAGAAATACAGCGATAACATAGAGTGTATCTCTCTTCTGCACTAATCCATAGTGTTCTTCGATCATTGAACTTCGGGTCTACACCACCACCAACAAAAACCATGGTATTTAGTTTCTTCTTAATCCAATGGAGACCATTATCGATTCTTCTTCTTAACGACTTGATATCACAAATAGGCAATGGGACCATATTTAAGTCCCACACCAAATCGACTGTACCCTCTGAAAATAGTTAAGGAGAAAGACATTATAACTCACATAATGAGAGAGAATTAAGAGAGAGATTAGAGAATAGTACCCAGTTTGCTAGTGCTTTTTACATCTAGGGATGGCTCAATGGGAAGACTCCAAGAAGGTATATAATGACCAAGCCCTTTTTCCAGTTCTTCAAAGTACCAAAAAGTTTGGGCTGACCTAGCCAATCCTGGAAGACTTTCGACATACCGCTGGCTAACTGCTGAGAGGATAGTATAACCATATGTACGCAAATCATTTATTACACCCAGGAAGTCTCTGTCATTGCTAACCAACAAAATAGGACTTTTTCTTGATTTACTCATAATATCCTTCAGAACATCGCTTAGCATATGATGAACCAACTTTCTGTCAGCCACCTCTTTCACTCTGGTTTTCACTCTGGTGTATCTATCAGAACCATCCCCACCAGGCACCTTTATCATCCAGTTACTACATTCGTCACATCTAAAATCTCTCGGGGGAACTTCATAAAAGCTCACTGTGCATCCATGTTGCTGGATTCTGTGTCGTCTACTCCTAAACCCAAGGCGAGATTCACTGGAGATAACTATCTTGGAAAGGTAATAATTGGAATCAAACTTCTTTACCCCTTTATTCACAGAGCTGACCAGTGCACCATCAGATATGCTTGAGTCGATATTTTCTGGATCCCAATACATCCTCATCGAAATCTGTCCCTTTCTAGCATCATCATCATCATCAGTGTTTCTCTCTCTACTGCTCTTCTTTCTTTTACTTGACTCGTCTTCTGTGTCATCATTGTTTCTCTCTCTACTGCTCTTCTTTCTTTTACTTGATGAACCTTTATGCTCCTCTTCTGTGTCATCATTGTTTCTCTCTCTACTGCTCTTCTTTCTTTTACTTGATGAACCTTTATGCTCCTCTTCTGTGTCATCATTGTTTCTCTCTCTACAGCTCTTCTTTCTTTTACTTGATGAACCTTTATGCTCCTCTTCTGTGTCATTATTGTTTCTCTTCCTTGATGATTGATGATCACGCGTAAATCTATCTCTTCCCCCGTTCGTTCGCACTGGACTTCTACTAACACTTTTGCTAAGGCTTCTCCTAATAAGCCTGCCTAATTCCTCACCCTCTGGGCTTTTGCTTCGTCTGTTTGTCAAGTTCTTCACTTGGCGGCTACCTTTAGCAGGACTTCTTCCCACATTCCTTCTAAGACTTATGCTCGGGCTCTTACTTAGACTCCTCCTGGGACGTATATTTGTGCTCTTACTTGTTTTCCTCTTAGGACTCAAGTTCCAGCTCCTGCACATCAACGTTTTTTAGTAAGATTTCATATGGGAGTAGAATAAAATAACTCTTTCGCTGAGGTGTTATAAGAGATGGGAAACTCCACCTAGATATGCGAGGATGATCATCAACAAAATCATGTTGCCTATCAGAAACGTGGTCTGATGCATCATCATCCTTGTCGAGTAAATCAGGCCCCTCCTTGTCCTGGTAAAGTGATTTAGCTTCTTTTTCAAACTCTGGTGGAGAAATACCTGGTTGAATATTGCAGTCAACAACAGTGTATAACCAAAACATAATTAAAATTGCCTATAGAAAAGTTGGTAAAACGATGCTTAAACGAAAGGCTTATTGATACAAAATATATTATATGATCAAATGGCACACAAAGCATTATGTCTAACTATTGAAACATGCCATTACGAAAAGAGCAAAAAGAAAATCAGAAAACTGATGTTTGGGGGAAGCCAGGAATGAAAGCTAAAACTCAGAGATTACCTGTTCTATTCGAGACTCTGGGTTTCCTCGTTTTCCCCCCAATATCAGCATTAACATCACTATCACTGTTCCCTTCTTCCGATATAAGATTGTCTGGGGACCTGAAAGGTTGCAGAACAAAGTGAATAACTTATACACAAAGCCAGTTAAGACTTAGTACTAGTTGCTCCCGCACATGCTCCTCAAAACAGAAAAGACCTACTCAATTGGACTTCTACTGATTCTTCTTCTTCTTCCTCTAACAGGACTCCTGCTGATACTTCTCCTAGATGATCGAATCGGACTCCTGCTCACACTCTTCCGAGATGATCTGACTGGACTCCTGCTCACTGATCTCCTACGTGATCTAATAGAACTCCTGCTAGCTCTTCTCCTAGGTGATCTAATAGGACTCCTATGGAAGAAGAATAAAGATAACATAAGATTCCATATGGGAGAAGAATAGAGATAACTTTTTAGCTGCCGTGTTGTTATAAGAGATAAGAAACTCCACCTAGATTTGCCAGGATGATCATCAACAAAATCATGTTGCCTATCAGAAATGTGGTCTGATGCATCATTGTCAAGCAAACCCGGCCCCTCCTTTTTGTCTTGGTGAAGTGATTCAGCTTCTTTTCCAAAATCTAGTGGAGAATTACCTGGTTGTAAATTGTAGTCAACAACAGTGTAAAAGGAAACATTATTAAACTGTCTATAGAAGTTAGGAAGAAAATGATCAACACGATGCTTAAAACGAAAGGCATATTGAAACTGAAATATATGATCAAATGGCACATTTACCATTATGCCCGTCCATTGGACGTGACATTACAAAAACAAAATCAGAAAAACTGATGTTTCCAGGAAGCCGGGAAAAGAAGCTAAAACTAAGAGTAAGTTTTAGAGATTACCTGTTCTATTCGAGACTCTGGATTTTATCGTTTTTCCCCCTATATCAACATTAACATCACTTTCGCTGTTGCCTTCTTCCTCTGTTAGATTGTCCGGGGACCTGAAAGGTTGCAGAACAAAGTGAATAACTATGATACTCAACCAGTTAATACTTAATACTACTTGCTCCGGAACATGCTCGTCAAAACAAAAAAAAGAGCTACTCAAGCAAATGACTGTTGATTATTACGTACGAGCGGAACAAAATTTAATCATGCTTAGATCCATAAAAAAGGATTTCCAGAAACATAAGCTAACATGACTCTCACTATACACTAAACCCCACAAGTTAAAACCGGTAACTGTGATTAAAGCATTAAAATTCTCCTAATAAGTAACCAGCATGCACACGGAAAATTTTACTAATAAGTGTACAAGACTTGCAAACCTTCTTGATTTGCGTTTCGTTCTCTTATCACGTGTCCTCTTCTTTTTCTCATGGCGCTTATCTCTTCGTTTAGACCGCCTGTGCTTATCTTTCTTTGAACTTCTTTTTCTCTTCTTCCGCCTTTCATGGCTCGAGGAACTAAGGTCTGAAGACGAATCTGAATCTGACTCGCTATCAGATTCTGAGGAATCCGTCTCATAATCTGAGGAGCTTTCAGACTCAGATGATGAGTGTCTCCGCCTCTTCTTTCTTCTCTCTCTTGAAGATTTCTGGTGCCTACTCCCTTTTCGATCATCAATCGTATTCTTCTTCTTGTCTGCATTGACAAATCATGGCATGGTGAGGATTGGTTATGACTGCAAACTCAGACAAATGTAGCAGTAACCAATAGTAGAATATTTGTACCTCCAGAATATTCTCCACATCGGATTATCTTCACCGTGACGGTAGGTTTACCATCGTCGTCTCCCAAGCGTTCAATTTTCTTAAGTACCTCTTTCCCTTGAATAAGCTTTCCAAAGACAACATTCTTCCTGATGAGAAATTTAACAGTCAGAAAGGACGCAATGCTAGATGAAAAATACACAGTTACTGAAATGATGGATTAGATATTACAAAAAAAAAAAGAGTAAAGTAACACAAGACCTGTCAAGTTGGTGATTTGGCTTGAAGGTAATATGAAAGTGTGATCCCAACTTGTCACGTTCAGCAACAGCCATGGATAAAAGACCAGCCTCGTCATGCCTTAGTTTTGGTGACTCATCTGGTAACATCAGAAATTGCTTTTGCAATTCAATAAAATATTTCAAAAATTAAGAAAAACATATCATCTTAACAATATGACAAGCACCAAATATTCAGTAAGGCAATGCCTTCAAAATGAACTTCTAGTTAATGCAATCTTAACTTATGAACATCAAGAAAAGAGATATCAGTACACACAGACAATTGACTTCCAGCTTCTCAAATGTTGCACGGAGAAATGAAAAGAGATAGCTAATAAAAAACGTAATGGTAAACCGACCTGGAAATTTTCCAGCATATATGTTTTCCCCACCAGTACCTGAAAGTGGATGAAATATACAAAATTGTTCAGATGATAAGATTTTTTTATATGTTGACTGCAGAATCAAAAATTGTATGCAATCTTATGAATTCTATCACATTTTTACAGTAATTATCAGATAAGTGTAACTGCTAGCTCTACTTGATGACTGTAGGTCAGAAGCCAAACTTAATGATAAATGTACATACCATCTCGATTCACAAAGTCGCCAGCCTGGAAAAAAAAAAGTCAACAGAGGCTGTTAGACCAGCAGAAACCATGCATTTGTTCGTACATAAAGTGTATTCTTTGCATGAGAAGACCTAAGTTTGAGCATGAACAACTAGTAGTTCAACCTTAAAACTATATCACATGAAAAGCAAGCAGGTGTGGCGATCAGACATGTATTCCTACAGTATAAAGAACAGCAACGAACTAAAAAACGAACATCCAAACAATGTTGAAAAAAGAAGCCAAAAGTACAAGACCGCAACATCATATCGATAAATTTATAGTTGAAAGATGCAGAAAGAAACCTGTGCTGAGGAGCCTTTCAGTATTCTGTGGAAAAGGGATCCTTTGTAATGTAAAGGTTTTCCACTTCTGGGTCCGATGCCTTTCTCCCCTATATAATAAGATTTTATAAAGAAGGGAAATAAAAAAAAAATAAACTTATATACAGCTGAGAAGTAACAGGCGTAGCCAGAGAGGAAACAAACCTGTGCATAGTGCACGAAAATTCTCAGATGTCTTGGGAGCGACTTCAGGGAAAAGCTAAAGAAACAAAGTTCAAATGTTTAAGAGTTTAGCTTTGACAAGAAAAAACACAAGTGAGGGAAGCCAAACACCATGGTACCTCAAAAACCATAGTCTCAGCTGGATCTCCATCAATGCATACATCCATATAAACCTGCGGATTCTTCTTTTCCGCCATCTCCTTGGTATGGCGCTCCAGCTATCCAAAGTTAAAACCTGTAAAAAGCCAGAGAACACAAAAGAGACTTGAATATCAAATAGTCATGACGAGTACCACAACAGCAAACCCGCGATTTGTTTTCACTTTCTTAATAAAACTGAAAAACTAAAAACCCACACTACAAGATACTTAACAAACCAGCAAACCAACTTCTAGATTCATCAAATAATGATTTTTTTGTTGCATATATGAGATTCCTATGAGCTCAACAATGTACAGGATCAAATAAACAGCGACCAGCTAGAGTAAATCATGAAGCAACCCACCAAAACTACAATTCTAGAGAAGACAATGCTCACAAGTACTCAAAAATAACACGAAGAAAAAAAAAACTCCCACAAGGGTTTATGCCAACAAAATACACTAACAAAATCGACCGAATCAGTGACGAATTGTGCAAATCACGAAGGACACATTATAGAAATGGGAGTTTCAACATCAGATTCCGGCAAGAAGACTGCAAAATAGGCGACTTACGAAGAGCAGAGAACAAAAGAATCGCTTAGGGGAGGAAACGCCGAGCCACGAGCATTGGCGGATCTAGAAAATAATCTGAGTAAATTAATTATTAGTAAATATTTCATTTAATAATATTAAATATATTTAATTTTTTTTTTCAATAAGAAAAAAATCTAGAAGAAAAATAATATGACTAAAACTGAATGAAGAAACAAAAACAATTTACTGATAAAATGGATTTTTTTTGGAATTCAGAATATTTTAAAACAAAAAAAAATTAAATGAAAAATAAAATAGAACATGAGGAAAATAATAAAACATAACACATGGCCAATAAAATTCAGAAAATAAAGGAAACATAAGAAAAAAGGTAAATATCAGAAAAGTTAAGAAAATAAAATGGTGCAAGGCAGCAGATGGATATCGAACGTTGGTTCATTGGAGGCAGAGCGAAGGATTTGACCAACTAAGCTTAAGAATACTAGCTATATCTAGCGTATTTAAAATTATTTATAGATTTTTCTGGGGCAGTTCGCCCATGGCCACGAGGGTATAGAGTGACTGAGCTGGAGAGAAAAAAAAAAACTAGCAGACACTTTAAAAAGAACAACGCCAGCTTGTCCGAATTGCCCTCAAATTCGCTCTTAATTTACAACTTTACCCTCAAAACTCTATTTTGCTCCGTCGTCGCAGTTCTCATTGCATGTAACCGTGTGTATGTAATGCAGCGTTGTATAACAACTAAATCTGTAGAACAGAATTAGCATTACATGAAACACAAACAAAGTGAACATAACCTTTTTAACTTTAATTTCTAAATACGAAAATATAGCAGCGTCACATTATCATGCTGTGTATGGATTTCATCATATAATATAGAAATAGTTTTTTTTTTTTTTTTTCGAAAAATGACTTTCAGTTAAAAACATAAACATTACAAAAATAAGACTTCGGGTCTTAGAGTTTGATAAAGTTTGCACGAAACAGATTTCCTGCAGTAAATAGACTCTATCTAAACAAAGATAGAGACTAGTAATAACCATTAGTGGCGATAAAGGCAGTTGGATCAGAACTGATCCGAAAATATTCGGTCCAAAACCAAACCGAATGTTTACAAATATTTGTTGGATCCAAAACTCTTCTACTTGAAAGAATTGAAACCAAAAAGAACTGATCCGAATAGACTCGGGCCTAATAAAATCGACCCGAATAGATTCAATCCGACAAGATCTTTCTGCTAACAATTTTGTTATTATTTTTGCAATATTTTTTAGTTTTGTTTTTGTAACAGAAACATTTTTAATTAATGTGAAACTTTCAATGTAAAATTTAGAGTTGTTTGTGAATTTTTAGATATGTATGATAGATTTCGACAAAATTGGAGTCAACAAATATTTGTAAGCTTTTGGTTTGGTTTTGGACAGAATATTTTTGGCCTAAAAGAAGGTCTAGACATTTTATCCGGATTAAAAAAATTGAATCAGAACTGACCCGGAAATATTCGGTCCAAAACCAAACCAAAAGTTTACAAATATAAAATTTCGGATATGTATCATGTGATAGAGAATGTGTTTTTTCAGGTTCTTGGGTCGGGTTTGGGCCGTTTTTTAAGATCTTACAAATATAAAAATTTGGATCTGTATTATGTCCAGATATTTAGCCTCTGAATAGAATATGAAATATCCAAACTCCATTTGAAAATTCTTTAAAAATACACAGACTAAATTTTTTTTACTGAAAAAATACATGAACTTTTAAGGTTTCCCAAAAAATACACGAACTAATTTTAGTTATCCATAAAATACATGAACTTTTTAATCAGAGTTAACGTCGTCTAACGGCGTCTTACTATTCTTATATCATTTCAATTGATCTTTTGTCTTTCCTTACAAAAGGCTTGATCTTCTGGCGAGTGTGATGGGCTCGAATTTGGCTCCATTGGACACGTTGATGATATCAGAGTAATTAGTCGCTTCCGTGAGTATTATGGTTCTTTTGCTACTTCAAAAACCAGTAATAAATTGATTCTTGTTGATTATGTTGCAGGAGGAAGTGGTTTGAGTTAAAGTCTGCCCTAGACAACTGCGCGAACCACCCTAAGATCTTGGCACTGAAAGCTTCCTTAGAAGCATATCAAAAACATGATTTTGAAGAGTTCCAGAGAGCGCTAAAGGTAACTTGAAAATAATCGTTTTCTCACATGAACAGTATTGATTAAACTGTTTGGTTATGTAGAGTAACTTGGAGCATGATACGTTTATCAATCGCTTCATGGAGGATTTGCTACAGAAGATGGGAACACAAGCCATACTGAATCTGCTAGAGCTGTGCACAACAAAGAAGATTGGAATTTCATTCATATCTACCAAACTGGGCATCACAGAGGATGAAACGATGGAGTTGTCGAAGTTGCTGATACTCAACAATGGAGTTCATTGCCTCGTTGATGAAGTGGAAGGTTACTTAGTGAGAGTTGAGTGATTTCAAAACCGCGGTGTGTTAATAAGAGTGCTAAAACTCTTTTGTTTTTTTCTTTGTTAACTCGTCTCTGCAATTACTAAGTAGAAACTTAAGTCCATTTATGTATCTTGTCGTTTTCCCTTTCAATGTGAAGCGCCACACTTAGTTTTCACATTTACTAATTGTTTGGAAGTCCAAAAGATGCTTTTGTTCAAGGAACCGGATGACAAAGATTTTCCACTTCAGATAAGCTCTCACCCCATGTATCAGCAGCACTGCACACAAGTCATCACTCTCTTCTGGCTCAGGCTCTCATATCTTCTCATTCGGCCATTTTAGATGCTACCCATGTCTGCTCTGCATGTGCCGAACACTGCACCAGTTACTGGACCTATAAAACACCAAAGCTCCAAACCATCATTTGATCTTGAAGTTAGAAGACAGGGACAGTTACTCAGGTCAAATGTTATGGAACGTTCAAAAGTTTGGGACAGAAGAGCTCTATGGACAATCAATACTACCCAGCTCCTCTGAGAACCATACGGCTCCCTGTGTTCATGATCCGAGTGAACTTCTTTTGAACGTCTGTACCGTGTCGGCATACACTCAAAGCAACTTTTGGAGTTTTTAAAGTTTTTTATGTGTAGAACTGCACATAATCTACAGAAGTTTGTCTATTTACAGACGCATGGCCAAAGTAATTTTAAGCTCAATTTCTTACCAGACGATAGATATTTTGATTAGCTTTCCAATGCCTCCGGTTTTACGTCAATCGGTGTCATGGATTATGATGTTTTTACGAAATTGTGGTCGTTCACGAGGAGAAAAATTACTATCCCAAAACATTTTTTTGACACTGGCTGTGAACTGCCGTAATGCGTCGGTATAATGTCAAACGACATTCCTGAACTTGCTTTGAACGTCCGTACCGTGTCGGCATACATTTTTTTAGAGCAACTTTTGGAGTTTTAAAAGTTTATTTATATATAGAACTGCACAGAATCTACAGAAGTTTATCTATTGATAGACGCATGTCCAAAGTAATTTTAGGCTCAATTTCTTACCAGACGAGAGATATTTTGATTAGCTTTCCAATACCACCGGTTTTAGGTCAATTGGAGTCGTGGATTATGAAGTTTTTACGAAATTGTGGTCGTTAGCCCACGAGGAAAAAACTTACTATCCAAAAACATTTGTCGACACTCAATGGACGGCTGCGAACTGCCATAATGCGTCGGTATAATGTCAAGCGACATTACTGAACTTGTTTTGAACATCCACACGGTGTCGGCATACACTCTTTGAGAGCAACTTTTGGAGTTCTTAAAGTTTTTTATATGTAGAACTCCACAGAATCTACAGAAGTTTGTCTATTGATAGACGCATGGCTAAAGTAATATTAAGCTCAATTTCTAACCAGACGATAGATATTTTGATTAGCTTTCGAATGCCACCGGTTTTAGGCCAATCGGTGTCCTGGATTATGATGTTTTTAGGGAATTGTGGTCGTTAGCCCACGAGGAGAAAACTTACTATCCCAAAACATCTGCCGACACTCAATGGACGGCTGTAAACTGCCTTAATGCGTCGGTATAATGTCAAACCACATTTCTGGACTTGTTTTGAACGTCCGTACCGTGTCGGCATACACTTTTTAAGAGCAACTTTTGGAGTTTTTAAAAGAAAATTTTTTATGTAGTACTGCACAGAATCTACTGAAGTTTGTCTATTGATAGACGCATGGCCAAAGTAATATTAAGCTCAATTTCTTACCAGACGATGGATATTTTGAATAGCTTTAGGTCAATCGGTGTCCTGGATTATGATGTTTGTACGAAATTGTGGTCGTTCACGAGGAGAAAACTTACTATCCAAAACATTTGCCGACACTGGCTGTGAACTGCTGTAATGTATCGGTATAATGTCAAACGACATTCCTGAACTTTTTTTGACCGTCCATACCGTGTCGGCATACACTTTTTTAGAGCGACTTTGGGAGTTTTTAAAGTTTTTTAATATGTAGAACTGCACAGAATCTTCAGATGATTGACTATTGATAGACGCATGGCCAAAGTAATATTAAGCTCAATTTCTTACCAGACGATAGATATTTTGGTTAGCTTTCCAATGCCACCGGTTTGAGGTTAATCGGTTTCCTGGATTATGATGTTTTTAAGAAATTGTGATCGTTAGCCCACGAGGAGAAAACTTACTATCCCAAAACATCTGCCGACACTTAATGGACGGCTGTAAACTGCCATAATGCGTCGGTATAATGTCAAACCACATTTCTGGACTTGTTTTGAACGTCCGTACCGTGTCGGCATACACTTTTTTAAAGAAAAATTTATATGGAGAACTGCACAGAATCTACAGAAGTTTGTCTATTGATAGACGCATGGCTAAAGTAATATATAAGCTTAATTTATTACCTGACGATAGATATTTTGGTTAGCTTTCCAATGCCACCGGTTTGAGGTTAATCGGTTTCCTGGATTATGATGTTTTTACGAAATTATGGTCGTTAGCCCACAAGGAGAAAACTTACTATCCAAAAACATTTGCCGACACTCAATGGACGGCTGCGAACTGCCGTAATGTGTCGGTATAATGTCAAACGTCATTACTGAACTTGTTTTGATCGTCCGTACTGTGTCGGCATACACTTTTTGAGAGCAACTTTTGGAGTTTTTAATGTTTTTTAATATGTAGAACTGCACAGAATCTATAGAAGTTTGTCTATTGATAGACGCATGGCTAAAGTAATATTAAGCTCAATTTCTTACCTGACGATAGATATTTTGGTTAGCTTTCCAATGCCACCGGTTTGAGGATAATCGGTTTTGTGGATTATGATGTTTTTACGGAATTGTGGTCGTTAGCCCACAAGAGAAAACTTACTATCCAAAAACATTTGCCGACACTCAATGGACTGCTGCGAACTCCCGTAATGCGTCGGTATAATGCCAAACGACATTACTGAACTTGTTTTGAACGTTCGTACCGTGTCGGCATACATTTATCGAGAGCAACATTTTGAGTTTTTAAAGTTTTTTATATGTAGAACTGCACAGAATCTATAAAAGTTTGTCTATTGATAGACGCATGGCCAAAGTAATATTAAGTTCAGTTTCTTACCAGACGATAGATATATTGGTTATCTTTCCAATGCCACCGGTTTAAGGTTAATCGGTTTTGTGGATTATGATGTTTTTACGGAATTGTGGTCGTTAGCCCACATGAGAATACTTACTATCCAAAAACATTTGCCGACACTCAATGGACTGCTGCGAACTCCCGTAATGCGTCGGTATAATGCCAAACGACATTACTGAACTTGTTATGAACGTCTGTACCGTGTCGGCATACACTTTTCGCGAGCAACTTTTGGAGTTTTTAAAGTTTTTTTATATGTAGAACTGCACAGAATCTATAGAAGTTTGTCTATTTATAGACGCATGGCTAAAGTAATATTAAGCTCAATTTCTTACCTGACGATAGATATTTTGGTTAGCTTTCCAATGCCACCGGTTTGAGGTTAATCGGTTTCCTGAATTATGATGTTTTTACAAAATTGTGGTCGTTAGCCCACGAGGAGAAAACTTACTATCCAAAAATATTTTCCGACACTCAATGGACGGCTGCGAACTGCCGTAATGCGTCGGTATAATGTCAAACGACATTACTGAACTTGTTTTGAACGTCCGTACCTTGTCGGCATACACTTTTGAGAGCGACTTTTGGAGTTTTTAAAGTTTTTTTATATGTAGAACTGCACAGAATCTATAGAAGTTTGTCTATTGATAGACGCATGGCTAAAGTAATATTAAGCTCAATTTCTTAACAGACGATAGATATTTTGGTTAGCTTTCCAATGCCAACAGTTTGAGGTTAATCGGTTTCCTGGATTAGGATATTTTTTACGAAATTGTGGTCGTTAGCCCACGAGGAGAAAACTTACTATCCGAAAACATTTGCCAACACTCAATGTTCGTCTGCGAACTGCCATAATGCGTCGGTATAATGTCAAACGACATTACTAAACTTTATTTGAACGTCCGTACCGTGTCGGCATACACTTTTTGAGAGCAACTTTTGGAGTTTTTAAACGAAAAATTAATATGTAGAACTGCACAGAATTTACAGAAGTTTGTCTATTGATAGATGCATGGCCAAATAAATATTAAGCTCAATTTCTTACCAGACGATAGTTATTTTGATTAGCTTTCTAATGCCACCGGTTTTAGGTCAATCGGTGTCCTAGATTATGATGTTTTTACGAAATTGTTGTCATTCACGAGGAGAAAACTTACTATCCCAAAACATTTGCTGACACTGGCTGTGAACTGCCTTATAATGTCAAACAACATTCCTGAACTTGTTTTGAACGTCCATACCGTGTCGGCATACACTTTTTGAGAGCAATTTTTGGAGTTTTTAAAGTTTTTTAAAATGTAGAACTGCACAGAATCTTCAGATGTTTGATTATTGATAGACGCATGGGCAAAGTAATATTAAGCTCAATATCTTACCGGACGATAGATATTTTGGTTAGCTTTCCAATGCCACCAGTTTAAGGTTACTTGGTTTCCTGGATTATGATATTTTTACGAAATTGTGGTCGTTAGCCCACGAGGAGAAATCTTACTATCCAAAAATATTTGCCGACACTCAATGGACGACTGCGAACTGCCGTAATGCGTCGGTATAATGTCAAACGACATTACTGAACTTGTTTTGAACTTCCGTACCGTGTCGGCATATAGTTTTTGAGAGCAACTTTTGGAATTTTTAAAGTTTTTTTATATGTAGAACTTCACAGAATCTATAGAAGTTTGTCTATTGATAGACGCATGGTTAAAGTAATATTAAGCTAAATTTCTTACCAGACGATATATATTTTGGTAAGCTTTCTAATGCAACCGGTTTGAGGTTAATCAGTTTCCTGGATTATGATGTTTTTACGAAATTGTGGTCGTTTGCCCACGAGGAGAAAACTTACTATCCAAAAACATTTGTCGACACTCAATGGACGGCTGCGAACTGCCGTAATGCGTCGGTATAATGTCAAACGACATTACTGAACTTGTTTTGAACGTCCGTACCGTGTCGGCATACACTTTTTGAGAACAACTTTTGGAGTTTTTAAAAGAAAAATTTATATGTAGAACTGCACAGAATCTACAGAAGTTAGTCTACTGATAGACGCATGGCCAAAGTAATATTAAGCTCAATTTCTTACCAGACGATAGATATTTGGATTAGCTTTCCAATGCCACCGGTTTTAGGTCAATCGGTGTCTTGGATTATGATGTTTTTCCGAAATTGTGGTCTTTCAAGAGGAGAAAACGTACTATCCCAAAACATTTGCCGACACTGGCTGTCAACTGCCGTAATGCGTCGGTATAATGTCAAACGACATTCCTGAACTTGTTTTGAACGTCCATACCGTGTCGGCATACACTTTTTAGAGCAACTTTTGGAGTTTTTAAAGTTTTTTTAATATGAAGAACTGCACAGAATCTTCAGATGTTTGATAGATGCATGGCCAAAGTAATATTAGGCTCAATTTCTTACAGGACAATAGAAATTTTGGTTAGCTTTCCAATGCCACCGGTTTGAGGTTAATCGGTTTCCTGGATTATGATGTTTTTACGAAATTATGATCGTTAGCCCACTAGGAGAAAACTTACTATCCAAAAACATTTGCCGGCACTCAATGGACGGCTACGAACTGCCGTTATGCGTCGGTATAATGTCAAAAGACATTACTGAACTTGTTTTGAACGTCCGTACCGTGTCGGCATACACTTTTTGAGAGCAACTTTTAGAGTTTTTAAAAGAAAAAATTATATGTAGAACTGCACAGAATCTACAGAAGTTTGTCTATTGATAGGCGCATGGCCAAAATAATATTAAGCTCAATTTCTTACCAGACGATAGATATTTTGATTCGCTTTCCAATGCCACCGGTTTTAGGTCAATTGGTGTCCTGGATTATGAGGTTTTTACGAAATTGTGCTCGTTCACGAGGAGAAAACTTACTACCCAGTTTTATTGAACAAAGTTTTATTGACAATGTCGCAGAGTAATCTTGAATGAAGATTACAAGTGAAAAAACAAACAGCTCCCATAGTAGGGTAGATAAGTTGCAAATACTTTAGGAATCAAATGATCATCATCAAATTGTGAATGATGGAAGACTATGAAGGAAACAGAAGGTTTCTTCAAAATGTAAAACCGAAAATTTCGTTTTCCAGCCAAATCGAAAAAATGCATTTTTCCGTCAAAACCGAAAAATCATATTTTTCGCCAAAACCGAAAAATCTCATTTTTTTTGTCAAAATCAAAAATATCCTTTTTCCGCCAAAACAAAAAAATCTCGTTTCCTGCCAAAACCAAAAAAAAAAATCATTTTCCCAACAAAACCAAAAATTTCATTTTTCGGCATGTTTTTTTTGCCAAAACAAAAAAAAAAATCATTTCCTGCTAAAACCAGAAACAAGTTTTCTCGCAAAAACCGTTAAAAAAAAGTTTCCGCCAAAATAAAAAAAATCTCGTTTTCCAGCCAAAGCAGAAAAACTCATTTTCCGCCAAAACCAAAAAAATCTTGTTTCCCGCAAAAACGAAAAAAACTCATTTTCCCAACAAAACCGAAAAATCTTGTTTTCCGCCAAAACCAAAAATGTTATTTTCCCACCAACACCGGAAAAACACATTTTTTCGCCAAAACCAAAAAGTCTCTTTTTCTCGCAAAAACCAAAAAGTCTTGTTTTCTCGCCAAAACCAAAAAGTCTCATTTTCCCGCCAAAACAAAAAAAATATCGTTTTCCCGCCAAAACCGAAAAGTTTTCCTGCCAAAAAAAATTGTATTTTTCGCCAAAATCAACAATGTCGTTTTCCCGCCAAAACAAAAAATGTCATTTTTTCCGCCAAAACCGAAAATTGTTTTTTCCGCCAAAACCAGAAAAACACATTTCCTCGCCAAAACCAAAAATATCTTGTTTTTCCGCCAAAACCAAAATGTCATTTTTCCGCATGTTTTTTTTCGCCAAAACTAAAAAAATTTCATTTCCTGCCAAAACCAGAAAAACACGTTTTCTCGTGAAAATCGCAAAAAAAACAAAAAAAAAACCGCCAAAATCAAAAATTGCATTTTCCGCCAAAACCGAAAAATCTCATTTTTTTTGCCAAAATCAAAAATGTCAATTTCCCGTCAAAACAAAAAAATATCGTTTTCCGCCAAAACCGAAAAATATTATTTTCCCGCCAAAAACAAAAAAAAATCTCATATTTTTGCCAAAGTCGAAAAAGGCATTCTCCCGCCAAAACCAAAAAAAACCTGTTTCTCGCCAAAACCAAAAAGTCTGATTTTCTCGCCAAAACTAAAAAGTCTCGTTTTCCCGCCAAAACCAAAAAACTTGTTTTCCCGCCAAAAATAATAAAAAAAAAATTGTATTTTTCGCCAAAACCGAAAAATCTCATTTTTTCCCACCAAACCCGAAAGTTTCATTTTCTCGCTAAAACCTTAAAATCTTGTTTTTTTTATGATAAACCCGCAAAAAAAAAACTCGTTAATTTTGAAATAATTCTAATATAAATATATTAGACTAAATAACTAAAGGAAAGTAGTTGAAACTAATATCAAATATATGAATAAATCAAAATAAAGATATATTTGTAATTTGTTTATCAAACTCATTTGAATGAAAAAAAAAAGAAACAAACATAAAATTCATTCAAATGGTTCGGTTCATCTAGATGGAAAAACAAACAACTTTTAAAATCTAGATGGATCATTAATGAAGATTACAATTGAAGAAACAAACAGCCCCTATAGTAGGGTAGATAAGTTGCAAATACTTTAGGAATCAAATGATCATCATCAAAGTGTGAGTGATGGAAGAGTCTGAAGGAAACAGAAGGTTTCTTCAGTTATCTAATAAGCTTTTAAAAGTTGGAGTCTTTTTGTTTTATAATATCAAATGAGGAGGTCAAAAACGTAATTGACTCAGAGGAGTGAAAAATATCTTCCCCACATCGGTCAAGATCTTTGACTAGAACGACGACAACGAACGGTGGGGGAGAGAGAGAGAGAGAGAATTTGGTCTGGTGGGAGAGATCTAGAGATTCTCCGTGTATCTAGGCAGCCTCAAAGCTCATCCTCTTGTTTCTTTCCAGGTGAACATTATTTCTTGCTTGATTCGAGTTCCATCCACACTGTGACTGTGTCTGTGATTGGTTAGATGTCTTTTGCGAATTTGAGTTACATCCGATATGCTATGGAAAGCTTTGATTGCATAAATTAATCATATCTTTGTGTTCGTTTTGTTTGCAGTTTGCTTACACTTCAGCCAATGGTTTTACCGATTCTAGTTGTTGGTGACGAAGGGTAATATATCAGATCTAGTTTTTATCTTTGTCATTGTTCTTCCTTTTTCAAATATTGTGTTTGAATGTTGGTTTCTTTGATTTGGACAGGGTTGGTAAATCATCCTTGATTAACAGGTTCGGATTCTGAGAGGTTCTTATGTTTTTTTTTTGTTGTCTTATTTTATCAAATTATTTTAAGCGATGTTGTAACATGTTTCAGGTTTGTCAATCGTGAGCTTACGGCTCAGATTGATGGCGCTCTGGTAAGACGGATGAATATTGATAATCGGGTCTTGAAGTTGAAGGTAAGGAAATAATATGTGCTAGTTTATTTAATGGAAGCTTTGAATATGAATAAACTAGTTTCTTCTTTCCATGTAGATTTGCGAGGACAGCGTGAGTCCTTATCGACGTGATCGAATCTGTTGCTGTGTTCTTGTCTTTGATGTCAACAACAGAGCATCGTTTGACAGTCTCAACAAGCATATTGACCAGTTCGTTGTTGATGTATATAAAATCAATCACTCATAAGATTTACATTATATGGTTTCTATATATTGATTGATCATCATTGTTATTTTATTTGTTCTTAGGCTCTACCAGATGCCTATAAGTTCAAGTATGTTGTTTTGGGAAACAAGGTTGACATTGATCTTCCACGAGCTGTAAGATGTCTTCTTCACTTATTGTCTTTCTTTTGATCGCAACAAACCAAGCTTTTGAAAATACAACTAGATTCACTATGCGAATTGTTTTGTTCATGCAAGGTTACGGAATCAGAAGCACGTGAATGGTGTTACTCGAACAGAGATGCACTTTATTTTGAGACATCCGCGATAAAAAATACCAATCTGGAGGTGGCTTTATTGCAAATAGCAAGTTGTGCCATCGTATATGCCCCTTATGCACCTGCTCCACTCTTCAATTTGCAGGATGTTGTTCTGGAAAATGGTAAACTACTTAATTATGTATGTAACTGAATGTTTTGACTGGTATTAACCTCCTTTTTTGTGCAGAGGCGAGTCATTTGAATATACTGTTCTTTATATCCCGCGAACGGTGGTTGTCAGCATCTGAAGTGCACCTGATTCAAGATCATTTAGATTTCCTAGTCGCATATGAATCAACGACCCCTAAGCTGACTCCAGGACTTTTCCTTACAAAAAGAAAGTATTGGAATCAGGATGTTGCAGATTTCATGTATGGTCACAACTGGGCTGCTCCGTTTGGTGATTCGACTGAGTATTTTCAATTGGAGGTAATTTCTTGTATAGTTTTTCAAAAAAGTTTTGTATTTTCTTATTAATGATCCATGGTTCAGCAGAGCGATGATGGCAGAGATCCAGTGGGAGTAAGTTTTGCATCATGGAGACATGACAATGTTTCACCCACGATTGATAGGTATATCTACCTTCTCGCAGACGGAGACCCAACCTAGTAAGTTTAAAATTATTAGATTTTATGTCATATGATTCTTATAGTAAAGATATTAATATGTTTGTTTACTTGTTGTAGTGACAAGTGTCTCGTCCACTACATGAGCCGTCGTTAAAGAAGTGGCCGGATAAGAATCTTAGCTATCCACCCACTAACTATTTTTATGCTAGAATGATACGACGTTCTCTTCTTCTTTTTTTTCTTTTAAAAGACGACTGAAGTGTTATGCGTTAGACAGTCTTTTGAAAACAGTTTAATGAAGAGCAGGAATCTTGTTGCCATTTGTCTTTTGGCTGCCGATTTTCAGGGAAGATCTGAAAACATTAATATAACTTTAGTAAAACCATGGATAATCACAATCCATTTTATGGTGAAACGAGACTGATAGTCCTATCAATCATTTTTTTCCCGAGACCCTATCTGTCACTTAATCAGGTTGGAAAGCAAGAGAAATTATCTGTACTGAGGCTGACATTAGAGTAATGATGACTTTAAACCGATATAATATGAAAGCCTAAACAATGTCATAACCCGCCAGGTTCTAAAGATAACCAACAGTTATATGAAGCCCAATCAAATCGAGCTAGTTTGTCCAGTTTTCTCTTTTTTCTTTCTTCTCAAATGAATCTTTTGTAACTTTTTTTTTATTTCTTTTGGCATATTCCCAATGAAAAATTTGGGGACATAACCATTATTGAAAAAAAATTAACCTTCTAACCATAATAAGGTACATGCTATGATATACCATATATTTTTTACAATATATACAAAAATACCCTCATTTCTTTTGAACGTCCGTACCGTGTCGTCATACACTCTTTGAGAGCAACTTTTGGAGTTTTTAAAGTTTTTTATATGTAGAACTGCACAGAATCTACAGAAGTTTGTTTATTGATAGATGCATGGCCATAGTAATATTAAGCTCAATTTCTTACCAGACGATAGATATTTTGGTTAGCTTTCCAATGCCACCGGTTTGAGGTTAATCGGTTTCCTGAATTATGATGTTCTTACGAAATTGTGGTCGTTAGCCCACGAGGAGAAAACTTACTATCCAAAAACATTTGCCGACACTCAACAAACGGCTGCGAACTGCTGTAATGCGTCGGTATAATGTCAAACGACATTACTGAACTTGTTTTGAGCGTCTGTACCGTGTCGGCATACACTTTTTGAGAGAAACTTTTGGAGTTTTTAAAGTTTTTTTATATGTAAAACTGCACAGAATCTACAGAAGTTTGTCTATTGATAGATGCATGGCTAAAGTAATATTAAGCTCAATTTCTTACCAGACGATAGATATTTTGGTTAGCTTTCCAAAGCTACCAGTTTGAGATCAATCGGTGTCGTGGATTATGATGTTTTTACTGAATTGTGGTCGTTAGCCTACGAGGAGAAAACTTACTATCCCAAAACATCTGCCGACACTCAATAGACGGCTGCAAACTGCCATATTGCGTCGGTATAATGTCAAACGACATTCCTGAACTTGTTTTGAACTTCTGTACCGTGTCGGCATACACTTTTTGAGACAAACTTTTGGGTTTTTAAAGTTTTAGAACTTCACAGAATCTACAGAAGTTTGTCTATTGATAGTCGCATATGCGGCCAAATTAATATTAAGCTCAATTTCTTAACGGATGATAGATATTTTGGTTAGCTTTCCAATGCCACCGGTTTGAGGCTAATCGGTTTCCTGGATTTTGATGTTTTTAGTCGTTAGCCCACGAGGAGAAAACTTACTATCGAAAAACATTTGCCGACAATAAATAGACGGCTGCGAACTGCCGTAATGCGTCGGTATAATGTCAAACGACATTACTGAACTTGTTTTGAACTTCCGTACCGTGTCGGCATATAGTTTTTGAGAGCAACCTTTGGATTTTTTAATAAAAAAAAATATATGTAGAACTACACAGAATCTACCAAAATTTGTCTATTGATAGACGCATGGCCAAAGTAATATTAAGCTCAATTTCTTACTAGACGATAGATATTTTGATTAGCTTTCCAATGCCACCGGTTTTACGTCAATCGGTGTCATGGATTATGATGTTTTTACAAAATTGTGGTCGTTCACGAGGAGAAAACTTACTTACCCGAAGCATTTTTTGACACTGGCTGTGAACTGCCGTAATGCGTCGGTATAATGTCAAACGACATTCCTGAACTTGTTTTGAACATCCGTACAGTGTCGGCATACACTTTTTTAGAGCAACTTTTGGAGTTTTAAAAGTTTTTTTAAATGTAGAACTGCACATAATCTTCAGAAGTTTGTCTATTGATAGACGCATGGCCAAAGTAATTTTAAGCTCAGTTTCTTACCAAACAATAGATATTTTGGTTAGCTTTCCAATGCCACCGGTTTGAGGTCAATCGGTTTCGTGGATTGTGATGTTTTACGGAATTGTGGTCATTAGCCCACGAGGAAAAAACTTACTATCCAAAAACATTTGCCGACACTCAATGGATGGTCAATGCGTCGGTATAATCTCAAGCGACATTACTAAACTTGTTTTGAACATCTATACCGTGTCGGCATACACTCTTTGAGAGCAACTTTTGGAGTTTTTAAAGTTTTTTTATATGTAGAACTGCACAGAATCTAAAGAAGTTTGTCTATTGATAGACGCATGGCTAAAGTAATATTAAGCTCAATTTCTTACCAAACGGTAGATATTTTGGTTAGCTTTCCAATGCCACCAGTTTGAGATCAATCGGTGTCATGGATTATGATGTTTTTACGGAATTGTGGTCTTTAGCCCACGACGAGAAAACTTAATATCCCAAAACATCTGCCGACACTCACTGGACGGCTGTGAACTGCCATAATGCGTCGGTATAATGTCAAACGACATTCCTGAACTTGTATTGAACTTTTGTACCGTGTCGGCATACACTTTTTGAGAGCAACCTTTGGAGTTTTTTAAAATAAAATTATATGTAGAACTGCACAGAATCTACAGAAATTTGTGTATTGATAGACGCATGGCCAAAGTAATATTAAGCTCAATTTCTTACTAGGCAATAGATATTTTGATTAGCTTTCCAATGCCACCGGTTTTAGGTCAATCGGTGTCCTGGATTGTGATGTTTGTACGAAATTGTGGTCGTTAGCCCATAAGGAGAAAACATACTATCCTGAAACATCTGCCGACACTCAATGGACGGCTGTGAACTGCCATAATGTGTCGGTATGATGTCATACGACATTCTTAGACTTGTTTTGAACGTCCGTACCGTTTCGGCATACACTTTTTGAGAGCAACTTTTGGAGTTTTTAAAAAAAAGTTTATATGTAGAACTGCACATAATCTTCAGAAGTTCGTCTATTGATAGACGCATGGCCAAAGTAATATTAAACTCAATTTCATACCAGACGATAGATATTTTGATTAGCTTTCCAATGCCACTTGTTTTAGGTCAATCGGTGTCCTAGATTATGATGTTTTTACGAAATTGTGGTCGTTCACGAGGAGAACTTACTATCCCAAAACATTTGCCGACACTAGCTGTGAACTGCCGTAATGCGTTGGTTTAATGTCAAACGACATTCCTGAACTTGTTTTGAACATCCGTTCCGTGTCGGCATACACTTTTTTAGAGCGACTTTTGGAGTTTTTAAAGTTTTTTGATATGTAGAACTGCACAGAATCTATAGAAGTTTTTCTTTTGATAGACGCATCGCTAAAGTAATATTAAGCTCAATTTCTTACCAGACGATAGATATTTTTGTTAGCTTTCCAATGCCAACAGTTTGAGATCAATCGGTGTCGTGGATTATGATCTTTTTTCGGAATTGTGGTCTTTAGCCCACGACGAGAAAACTTAATATCCCAAAACATTTGCCGACACTCAATGGATGGCTGCGAACTGCCAAAATGCGTCGGTATAATGTCAAACGACATTCCTGAACTTGTTTTGAACTTCCGTACCGTGTCGGCATACACTTTTCGAGAGCAACTTTTGGAGTTTTTGAAGTTTTTTATACGTAGAACTGCACAGAATCTGTAGAAGTTTGTCTATTGATAGACGAATGGCTAAAGTAATATTAAGCTTAATTTCTTACCAGACGATAGATATTTTGGTTAGCTTTCCAATGCCACCGGTTTGAGGTCAATCGGTGTCCTGGATTATGATTTTTTTACGGAGTTGTGGTCGTTAGCCCACGAGGAGAAAATTTACTATCCCAAAACATTTGCCGACACTCAATGGACGGCTGCGAACCGCCATAATGCGTCGGTATAATGTCAAAAGACATTCGTAAACTTGTTTTGAACGTCCGTACCGTGTCGGCATACACTTTTTTAGAGCAACTTTTGGAGAAGACTAAGCTCGAAAGAGCAGATGATAGAGACACAACAAAAGCAGAGTTTGAGAGACAACAAAGCCAGATCATTGAGCTTTGGGGAGTATGTAATGTACCTTTGGTTCACAGAACATACTTCTTCTTGCTCTTCAAAGGAGATCCTTCAGACTTTGTCTACATGGAAGTGGAGCTCAGGAGGCTATCTTTCCTCAAGGACTCGCAGGAGACGGTGAGGAAACAAAATGCTAAAACGCTAGCACGAGAGAGAGAATGGTTGGGTAAGCAAATACCAAGGAAGTTTGGAAGAAAGGAAAGAGAAGAAGTTTACAAGAAATGGGGTGTTGACTTGAGCTCAAAGCAGAGGAGCATGCAGGTGACACACAAGGCATGGACCAACACTAAAGACGTGGAGCATTGCAAAGAGAGTGCTTCTCTTGTGGCTGCTTTGGTTGGATTTGATGAATCAAACATGACGCCAAAGGAAATGTTTGGACTTAGCTTCTCACCTACAACAACACTCAACATTAAACCTTCTGGCTGGAGATTGTCTAACTCTTTCTCTCGTATTAGCTTGACCGGTGGATTATAAAAGAACCATATTATTCTTTATTTAAAAAAATTGTCATTGTGTGTTTGTACTATTCGTAAGTGATGTTGTTTGACCTATTCTTTGTCGTCAGCTTATTTAATTTGTTCAGTATCGCATTGACATAAACTTTAATAAAACCAAAAAGAACTTAGTAAAACCAATCGAATATAAATGTTTTGTTTTTGTTTAATTATATTGTAACTCTGTTCTACATATTTGGTTGTTTATACGTTATACACTTATACCACACTGTTAGTAGTATCCTGATGGTGAATGCTGATATCTTAGGGAAAATCATGAGTATGATCAATAAAGTTCTTTTAAAATGACGACCAAATTTACATTCATCCAATATAAGCTTAAGTTTTTATGTGTGTGAACTTTTTTTAAAAAAGTGAATTTCATTGAATATCGTATCCTTGCCTGCTTTTCAAATATCCATATGAACCCGAGAGTGCTTTTTTATAAATAAAAGGCCACGCGTCATAAAGTACATAAGATCTTAATATCAATTCTTCCTGAATGACATATTCCTGTAAATCTCTCAAAAGTAGTTCATTAATATTTCTTAAATGACCCATGTAAACTAAATGGCAAATGTATAAATTACATATATTGCCTAATTCATTAGAAAATCTAAAGTCTTCCTTTCCAAGAGAGATTCAAAAGATTTACAAGATTTCATTTTTTATGTCTATAGATTTCGTGTTATTCTAATTAGCTTAAGCATAATAGGCTAAGCTCGGACTCTCTTGAATTTAGCAGAAAAAAAAGGAATTAGGAAGAACAGGTTTTTGGGATTTAGGAAGAACAAGTTTTTGGTGAGGTGAAGAAACAATATGATTGGTTACCTCATACCCCTCATCGTTGTGGTGGGCATGATCATCTTGACATTTGTATGGATATGGTGTCGCTGCGAGCGGAAACGAGTGACGCCAAGAGGTGCTTGGGCAAAACCTCTTATCTTTAGACCTCCCGCAACGCCAACGGCTCCAAGTACGCCTACAGACAACGATCTGGCAAAAGTGGGTAATCAGTTAGCTGCTTTGTGGCCAACCTTAAATGATTCGATTCTGAATACGAAGCCAAAAACTAAGGTTCCAACTCGTTCCCTAATGCCTCCGGTTGAGAAACTTCCGCTCCCAGAGCTAAAAGCTGATGGTACCCTCCGATTTCCGTGGGCTGCGAGACTGAGTCCCCAATCACGGAACCTTTATCGAGCAACAACTCTAACTTATCGATTTGATGGTACTCCTGAGATATATATTCCATCGAAGGTACTTAAGCTCGGTCCTGAAAATAAGGATGAGTACATCATAGGAAAATTCCATAAGTGTTCTTTACCACCAGGTGGTCTGATTCATGCGGTGGTTAATAAATTAGGGAAGAAGTTGTAAGATTAGTTGTAAGAAGATTGGTGAGTCATCTTACATGTTTCATATCCCGTATGAACCAACTCGTCATTGGGTTATTCAGCGAGGAGTTTGGCATATAGACGACTGCTTGCTTTTTGTCCTGCCATGGATACCAAAAGGCTCCTTCAAAATCACAGAAGTATCAACACTACTGGTATGGGTAAACTTGAAACAGATTCCTGATTGTTGTTACTCTCGACTAGGGATTAGTCATATTGCTTCAGGTCTTGGTGAACCTATTCTTACTCATAAACCTCGTCTTGACCCTACTAGTATGGGTGAAGCGAAGGTTTTAGTGGAGATGGAACTGGATAAAGATTTCCCTAAGGTAATAGCTCTCGATGATAAACAAGGTCACATCTTTCTTGTTGAGGTGGAGTACACTTGGATTCCGTCTAAGTGCGAAAGGTGTGGTAATCTAGGACACAAAGAGAAGAGGTGTCTATTACCTTCAAAGCTGGCTTACGAATACAGCTCACAAGTGAAAGCGACGGTTGCTAATAATGAGGTCGCTGTAGTGGATATTGATAGTATCTTAAAAGAAAGGAGTTCTTCGAGCAATCCATCACTTCATGCCCAAACTGAAGACGCCAATCTTCAGGTTAAACGCCCAGAAGACTCAACTGCACCTGATGATCCTACTGCTACTATCCAAGGTCCTATAGATATGGCTCATGATCGGGTCAATACAGCTCATGACTCTACTTCAACTCCTTCTGCCGCTCCTGAGATACGCACAGACAACACAAAGACTACTACATTTTCCTTTTCTTCTCCTTCACATCAACTGAGGCCAGTTGCTCCGCTTACTACAGCCAGCTCTCCTACCACATTAGTAGATCCACAGTCTACTCCTACTCAAAATATTACCAACAACAAGGTCATTGAATATTTAGTTGTTGATCTGATGACCACAACACCTATACATTGTGCTTTTGAGAGTTCTTCTCGATTTTCAGTGTTAGGAAATGCGGATGAAGCTGAGACTGAGCCTCCTGACTCTATCAGCTTGACAAGAGGTGGGAGAGAAACAAAACCTCCGATCAAGTACCAGAATATGGAATGGAATTCAGTGCGAGGTAGGGGGAAACATGGTCGTAATGGCTGTGGTTCGTTAGCTACTGCCTTTATCGCCACTAATGGTTATTACTAGTCTCTATCTTTGTTTAGATAGAGTCTATTTACTGCAGGAAATCTGTTTCGTGCAAACTTTATCAAACTCTAAGACCCGAAGTCTTATTTTTGTAATGTTTATGTTTTTAACTGAAAGTCATTTTTCGAAAAAAAAAAAACTATTTCTATATTATATGATGAAATCCATACACAGCATGATAATGTGACGCTGCTATATTTTCGTATTTAGAAATTAAAGTTAAAAAGGTTATGTTCACTTTGTTTGTGTTTCATGTAATGCTAATTCTGTTCTACAGATTTAGTTGTTATACAACGCTGCATTACATACACACGGTTACGTGCAATGAGAACTGCGACGACGGAGCAAAATAGAGTTTTGAGGGTAAAGTTGTAAATTAAGAGCGAATTTGAGGGCAATTTGGACAAGCTGGCGTTGTTCTTTTTAAAGTGTCTGCTAGTTTTTTTTTTCTCTCCAGCTCAGTCACTCTATAGTCTATACCCTCGTGGCCATGGGCGAACTGCCCCAGAAAAATCTATAAATAATTTTAAATACGCTAGATATAGCTAGTATTCTTAAGCTTAGTTGGTCAAATCCTTCGCTCTGCCTCCAATGAACCAACGTTCGATATCCATCTGCTGCCTTGCACCATTTTATTTTCTTAACTTTTCTGATATTTACCTTTTTTCTTATGTTTCCTTTATTTTCTGAATTTTATTGGCCATGTGTTATGTTTTATTATTTTCCTCATGTTCTATTTTATTTTTCATTTAATTTTTTTTTGTTTTAAAATATTCTGAATTCCAAAAAAAATCCATTTTATCAGTAAATTGTTTTTGTTTCTTCATTCAGTTTTAGTCATATTATTTTTCTTCTAGATTTTTTTCTTATTGAAAAATAAAAATTAAATATATTTAATATTATTAAATGAAATATTTACTAATAATTAATTTACTCAGATTATTTTCTAGATCCGCCAATGCTCGTGGCTCGGCGTTTCCTCCCCTAAGCGATTCTTTTGTTCTCTGCTCTTCGTAAGTCGCCTATTTTGCAGTCTTCTTGCCGGAATCTGATGTTGAAACTCCCATTTCTATAATGTGTCCTTCGTGATTTGCACAATTCGTCACTGATTCGGTCGATTTTGTTAGTGTATTTTGTTGGCATAAACCCTTGTGGGAGTTTTTTTTTTCTTCGTGTTATTTTTGAGTACTTGTGAGCATTGTCTTCTCTAGAATTGTAGTTTTGGTGGGTTGCTTCATGATTTACTCTAGCTGGTCGCTGTTTATTTGATCCTGTACATTGTTGAGCTCATAGGAATCTCATATATGCTACAAAAAAATCATTATTTGATGAATCTAGAAGTTGGTTTGCTGGTTTGTTAAGTATCTTGTAGTGTGGGTTTTTAGTTTTTCAGTTTTATTAAGAAAGTGAAAACAAATCGCGGGTTTGCTGTTGTGGTACTCGTCATGACTATTTGATATTCAAGTCTCTTTTGTGTTCTCTGGCTTTTTACAGGTTTTAACTTTGGATAGCTGGAGCGCCATACCAAGGAGATGGCGGAAAAGAAGAATCCGCAGGTTTATATGGATGTATGCATTGATGGAGATCCAGCTGAGACTATGGTTTTTGAGGTACCATGGTGTTTGGCTTCCCTCACTTGTGTTTTTTCTTGTCAAAGCTAAACTCTTAAACATTTGAACTTTGTTTCTTTAGCTTTTCCCTGAAGTCGCTCCCAAGACATCTGAGAATTTTCGTGCACTATGCACAGGTTTGTTTCCTCTCTGGCTACGCCTGTTACTTCTCAGCTGTATATAAGTTTATTTTTTTTGATTTTCCTTCCTTATAAAATCTTATTATATAGGGGAGAAAGGCATCGGACCCAGAAGTGGAAAACCTTTACATTACAAAGGATCCCTTTTCCACAGAATACTGAAAGGCTCCTCAGCACAGGTTTCTTTCTGCATCTTTCAACTATAAATTTATCGATATGATGTTGCGGTCTTGTACTTTTGGCTTCTTTTTTCAACATTGTTTGGATGTTCGTTTTTTAGTTCGTTGCTGTTCTTTATACTGTAGGAATACATGTCTGATCGCCACACCTGCTTGCTTTTCATGTGATATAGTTTTAAGGTTGAACTACTAGTTGTTCATGCTCAAACTTAGGTCTTCTCATGCAAAGAATACACTTTATGTACGAACAAATGCATGGTTTCTGCTGGTCTAACAGCCTCTGTTGACTTTTTTTTTTCCAGGCTGGCGACTTTGTGAATCGAGATGGTATGTACATTTATCATTAAGTTTGGCTTCTGACCTACAGTCATCAAGTAGAGCTAGCAGTTACACTTATCTGATAATTACTGTAAAAATGTGATAGAATTCATAAGATTGCATACAATTTTTGATTCTGCAGTCAACATATAAAAAAATCTTATCATCTGAACAATTTTGTATATTTCATCCACTTTCAGGTACTGGTGGGGAAAACATATATGCTGGAAAATTTCCAGGTCGGTTTACCATTACGTTTTTTATTAGCTATCTCTTTTCATTTCTCCGTGCAACATTTGAGAAGCTGGAAGTCAATTGTCTGTGTGTACTGATATCTCTTTTCTTGATGTTCATAAGTTAAGATTGCATTAACTAGAAGTTCATTTTGAAGGCATTGCCTTACTGAATATTTGGTGCTTGTCATATTGTTAAGATGATATGTTTTTCTTAATTTTTGAAATATTTTATTGAATTGCAAAAGCAATTTCTGATGTTACCAGATGAGTCACCAAAACTAAGGCATGACGAGGCTGGTCTTTTATCCATGGCTGTTGCTGAACGTGACAAGTTGGGATCACACTTTCATATTACCTTCAAGCCAAATCACCAACTTGACAGGTCTTGTGTTACTTTACTCTTTTTTTTTTTTGTAATATCTAATCCATCATTTCAGTAACTGTGTATTTTTCATCTAGCATTGCGTCCTTTCTGACTGTTAAATTTCTCATCAGGAAGAATGTTGTCTTTGGAAAGCTTATTCAAGGGAAAGAGGTACTTAAGAAAATTGAACGCTTGGGAGACGACGATGGTAAACCTACCGTCACGGTGAAGATAATCCGATGTGGAGAATATTCTGGAGGTACAAATATTCTACTATTGGTTACTGCTACATTTGTCTGAGTTTGCAGTCATAACCAATCCTCACCATGCCATGATTTGTCAATGCAGACAAGAAGAAGAATACGATTGATGATCGAAAAGGGAGTAGGCACCAGAAATCTTCAAGAGAGAGAAGAAAGAAGAGGCGGAGACACTCATCATCTGAGTCTGAAAGCTCCTCAGATTATGAGACGGATTCCTCAGAATCTGATAGCGAGTCAGATTCAGATTCGTCTTCAGACCTTAGTTCCTCGAGCCATGAAAGGCGGAAGAAGAGAAAAAGAAGTTCAAAGAAAGATAAGCACAGGCGGTCTAAACGAAGAGATAAGCGCCATGAGAAAAAGAAGAGGACACGTGATAAGAGAACGAAACGCAAATCAAGAAGGTTTGCAAGTCTTGTACACTTATTAGTAAAATTTTCCGTGTGCATGCTGGTTACTTATTAGGAGAATTTTAATGCTTTAATCACAGTTACCGGTTTTAACTTGTGGGGTTTAGTGTATAGTGAGAGTCATGTTAGCTTATGTTTCTGGAAATCCTTTTTTATGGATCTAAGCATGATTAAATTTTGTTCCGCTCGTACGTAATAATCAACAGTCATTTGCTTGAGTAGCTCTTTTTTTTGTTTTGACGAGCATGTTCCGGAGCAAGTAGTATTAAGTATTAATTGGTTGAGTATCATAGTTATTCACTTTGTTCTGCAACCTTTCAGGTCCCCGGACAATCTAACAGAGGAAGAAGGCAACAGCGAAAGTGATGTTAATGTTGATATAGGGGGAAAAACGATAAAATCCAGAGTCTCGAATAGAACAGGTAATCTCTAAAACTTACTCTTAGTTTTAGCTTCTTTTCCCGGCTTCCTGGAAACATCAGTTTTTCTGATTTTGTTTTTGTAATGTCACGTCCAATGGACGGGCATAATGGTAAATGTGCCATTTGATCATATATTTCAGTTTCAATATGCCTTTCGTTTTAAGCATCGTGTTGATCATTTTCTTCCTAACTTCTATAGACAGTTTAATAATGTTTCCTTTTACACTGTTGTTGACTACAATTTACAACCAGGTAATTCTCCACTAGATTTTGGAAAAGAAGCTGAATCACTTCACCAAGACAAAAAGGAGGGGCCGGGTTTGCTTGACAATGATGCATCAGACCACATTTCTGATAGGCAACATGATTTTGTTGATGATCATCCTGGCAAATCTAGGTGGAGTTTCTTATCTCTTATAACAACACGGCAGCTAAAAAGTTATCTCTATTCTTCTCCCATATGGAATCTTATGTTATCTTTATTCTTCTTCCATAGGAGTCCTATTAGATCACCTAGGAGAAGAGCTAGCAGGAGTTCTATTAGATCACGTAGGAGATCAGTGAGCAGGAGTCCAGTCAGATCATCTCGGAAGAGTGTGAGCAGGAGTCCGATTCGATCATCTAGGAGAAGTATCAGCAGGAGTCCTGTTAGAGGAAGAAGAAGAAGAATCAGTAGAAGTCCAATTGAGTAGGTCTTTTCTGTTTTGAGGAGCATGTGCGGGAGCAACTAGTACTAAGTCTTAACTGGCTTTGTGTATAAGTTATTCACTTTGTTCTGCAACCTTTCAGGTCCCCAGACAATCTTATATCGGAAGAAGGGAACAGTGATAGTGATGTTAATTCTGATATTGGGGGGAAAACGAGGAAACCCAGAGTCTCGAATAGAACAGGTAATCTCTGAGTTTTAGCTTTCATTCCTGGCTTCCCCCAAACATCAGTTTTCTGATTTTCTTTTTGCTCTTTTCGTAATGGCATGTTTCAATAGTTAGACATAATGCTTTGTGTGCCATTTGATCATATAATATATTTTGTATCAATAAGCCTTTCGTTTAAGCATCGTTTTACCAACTTTTCTATAGGCAATTTTAATTATGTTTTGGTTATACACTGTTGTTGACTGCAATATTCAACCAGGTATTTCTCCACCAGAGTTTGAAAAAGAAGCTAAATCACTTTACCAGGACAAGGAGGGGCCTGATTTACTCGACAAGGATGATGATGCATCAGACCACGTTTCTGATAGGCAACATGATTTTGTTGATGATCATCCTCGCATATCTAGGTGGAGTTTCTCATCTCTTATAACACCTCAGCGAAAGAGTTATTTTATTCTACTCCCATATGAAATCTTACTAAAAAACGTTGATGTGCAGGAGCTGGAACTTGAGTCCTAAGAGGAAAACAAGTAAGAGCACAAATATACGTCCCAGGAGGAGTCTAAGTAAGAGCCCGAGCATAAGTCTTAGAAGGAATGTGGGAAGAAGTCCTGCTAAAGGTAGCCGCCAAGTGAAGAACTTGACAAACAGACAAAGCAAAAGCCCAGAGGGTGAGGAATTAGGCAGGCTTATTAGGAGAAGCCTTAGCAAAAGTGTTAGTAGAAGTCCAGTGCGAACGAACGGGGGAAGAGATAGATTTACGCGTGATCATCAATCATCAAGGAAGAGAAACAATGATGACACAGAAGAGGAGCATAAAGGTTCATCAAGTAAAAGAAAGAAGAGCTGTAGAGAGAGAAACAATGATGACACAGAAGAGGAGCATAAAGGTTCATCAAGTAAAAGAAAGAAGAGCAGTAGAGAGAGAAACAATGATGACACAGAAGAGGAGCATAAAGGTTCATCAAGTAAAAGAAAGAAGAGCAGTAGAGAGAGAAACAATGATGACACAGAAGACGAGTCAAGTAAAAGAAAGAAGAGCAGTAGAGAGAGAAACACTGATGATGATGATGATGCTAGAAAGGGACAGATTTCCATGAGGATGTATTGGGATCCAGAAAATATCGACTCAAGCATATCTGATGGTGCACTGGTCAGCTCTGTGAATAAAGGGGTAAAGAAGTTTGATTCCAGTTATTACCTTTCCAAGATAGTTATCTCCAGTGAATCTCGCCTTGGGTTTAGGAGTAGACGACACAGAATCCAGCAACATGGATGCACAGTGAGCTTTTATGAAGTTCCCCCGAGAGATTTTAGATGTGACGAATGTAGTAACTGGATGATAAAGGTGCCTGGTGGGGATGGTTCTGATAGATACACCAGAGTGAAAGAGGTGGCTGACAGAAAGTTGGTTCATCATATGCTAAGCGATGTTCTGAAGGATATTATGAGTAAATCAAGAAAAAGTCCTATTTTGTTGGTTAGCAATGACAGAGACTTCCTGGGTGTAATAAATGATTTGCGTACATATGGTTATACTATCCTCTCAGCAGTTAGCCAGCGGTATGTCGAAAGTCTTCCAGGATTGGCTAGGTCAGCCCAAGCTTTTTGGTACTTTGAAGAACTGGAAAAAGGGCTTGGTCATTATATACCTTCTTGGAGTCTTCCCATTGAGCCATCCCTAGATGTAAAAAGCACTAGCAAACTGGGTACTATTCTCTAATCTCTCTCTTAATTCTCTCTCATTATGTGAGTTATAATGTCTTTCTCCTTAACTATTTTCAGAGGGTACAGTCGATTTGGTGTGGGACTTAAATATGGTCCCATTGCCTATTTGTGATATCAAGTCGTTAAGAAGAGGAATCGATAATGGTCTCCATTGGATTAAGAAGAAACTAAATACCATGGTTTTTGTTGGTGGTGGTGTAGACCCGAAGTTCAATGATCGAAGAACACTATGGATTAGTGCAGAAGAGAGATACACTCTATGTTATCGCTGTATTTCTCTTGTTAAGGACAACCATCATGTTATGAGGCGTATTTGTAAACGCACATGGTTGGCCAAGGAAGAGACTCCTGACCTAATTGTGACAAGATACCTATTTAAAAGAGCCCTCGATAACCTCCTTCTCCACATTGAGCCTGGCTTTTCTGATACGGTGTTGTTGGTAACTGGTGATTGTGAGTTTCGGGATACAATGGTGAATTTGAAAAAAGGTGGGAAAAAGATTTTGCTTGCTCATCCTTCAGATGCCAGCACAAGTTTCAAGAGAGATTTTGATGCAGCTTGGATTGTTTCAGATTTGATCAATGGAGAAAAACCTAAGTATCGTCGTTCTGATAGTCAGAGGAAAGCAGCTAATAACAAGTGATCTTGTTGCTTCTCGAGGCTCTTAGTTGTTGAGTTTGATTTTTTTTTTTTTGGTATTTCTATTGTTGGAACGCAGGAGAAACTATTCTTATGTTTTTACTAGAACTTTGTGTACTGGCATATTAACGCAGGAGAAACTCTTTGTGTACTTAATGTTTTTACTAGAACTTATGTTTAATGCAGGAGAAACTCTTATGTTTTTACTATGTTTTTACTAGAACTTTGTGTACTGGCTAAAATGATTTTGTGGATGTGGTCGGGAGAGACATGTGGATGTGGTCGAGAGACATTTATGATTTTGTGGATGTGGTCGGGAGAGACATATTCATTTTGTGGATGTGGTCCAGGGACATTTATGATTTTGTGGATGTGGTCGAGAGACATCTTTCTTGGTCTCGGGATGAATGGTCGTTTGGGCCACGTGTAGGGTAGATGAGAGGAGAGAGGACGAGCGTGATCGGTTTGCTTTGGTTCTCTCCTCTTTTTCGCTCGATCTTCTTGTTTCATCGTCGGGGAGCTTCGGTCGCTGCTGCGGTGTCAAGATAGTGAATCCCTCGCCGCCGCAGTCAAACGAGTCGACGAGGGTGGTGGAAGGGGAGACGACGAAGGAGCGACACAAGTTCTCCGTGAAGCTTTGAAGAAGGAGATCGAGGAGGATTTTCATGGCGGCTTTTGGTCGCCGGCCTAAGAAGCGGCCAAGCACCGTTCAGAAGCACCGGCACGTAAGTTTGTTCAGTTTGTTGATTGATCTGATCTGGTTTGGTCTGATTGAAAGTTGATTTCTTTTCTTGTTTTATTCATGGAAACAGAGCTTGCATCCTAGGTTTTATCTGACTGAAGTGACGCTTGATCCACTGGTTTTATGTCAATCGGTGTTAGCCCACGAGGAGAAAACTTACAATCCCAAAACATCTGCAACACTCAATGGACGGCTTCAAACTGCCATAATGCGTTGCGTCGGTATAATGTCAAACCACATTTCTGGACTTGTTTTGAACGTTCGTACCGTGTGGGCATACACTTTTTGAGAGCAACTTTTGGAGTTTTTAAAAGAAAAATTTATATGTAGAACTGCACAGAATCTACAGAAGTTTGTCTATTGATAGGCGCATGGCCAAAGTAATGTTAAACTCAATTTCTTACCAGACGATAGATATTTTGATTAGCTTTCCAATGCCACCGGTTTTAGGTCAATCGGTGTCCTAGATTATGATGTTTTTACGAAATTGTGGTCGATCACGAGGAGAACTTACTATCCCAAAACATTTGCCGACACCGGCTGTGAACTGCCGTAATGCGTCGGTATAATGTCAAACGACATTCCTGAACTTGTTTTGAACAACCATACCGTGTCGGCATACACTTTTTGAGAGCAACTTTTGGAGTTTTAAAGATTTTTAATATGTAGAACTGCACAGAATCTTCAGATGTTTGATTATTGATAGATGCATGGAAAAAATAATATTAAGCTCAATTTCTTACCGGACGATAGATATTTTTGTTAGCTTTCCAATGCCACCGGTTTGAGATGAGTCGGTTTCCTGGATTATGATGTTCTTACGAAATTGTGGTCGTTAGCCCACGAGGAGAAAACTTACAATCCCAAAAAATCTGCCGACACTCAATGGACGGCTGCAAACTGCCATAATGCGTCAGTATAATGTCAAACCACATTGCTTAAACTGTTTTGAACGTTCGTACCGTGTGGGCATACACTTTTTGAGAGCAACTTTTGGAGTTTTTAAAAGAAAAATTTATATGTAGAACTTGCACAGAATTTACAGAAGTTTGTCTATTGATAGACGCATGGCCAAAGTAATATTAAGCTCAATTTCTTACCAGACTATAGGTATTTTGATTACCTTTCCAATGCCACCGGTTTGAGGTTAATCGGTTTCCTGGATTATGATGTTTTTACGAAATTGTGATCGTTAGCCCACGAAGAGAAAACTTACTATCCAAAAACATTTACCGACACGCAATGGACGGTTGCGAACTGCCGTAATGCGTCGGTATAATGTCAAACGACATTACTGAACTTGTTTTGAACGTCCGTACCGTGTCGGCATACACTTTTTGAGAGCAACGTTTGGAGTTTTTAAAGTTTTTTTATATGTAGAACTGCACAGAATCAATAGAAGTTTGTCTATTGATAGACGCATGGCTAAAGTAATATTAAGCTCAATTTCTTACCTAGCGATAGATATTTTGGTTAGTTTTAAATGCCACCGGTTTGAGGTTAATCGGTTTTCTGGATTATGATGTTTTTACGAAATTGTGGTCGTTAGCCCACGAAGAGAAAACTTACTATCCAAAAAAATTTGCCGACACTAAATGGACGGCTTCGAACTGCCGTAACACGTCGGTATAATGTCAAACGACATTACTGAACTTGTTTTGAACGTCCGTACCGTGTCGGTATATACTTTTCGAGAGCAACTTTTGGAGTTTTTAGATCTCTAATTACTCTCTCTCCCTTTGTGACTGTTAAGATGTCATTGGCAAAGAGCAAACTATAACTCTTTTTTTTTTCATGTTTTAAAGTTTCTTGTTTGAACAATTGTGTTTTACTCTTGTCTTGGAATAAAAAAATTGGATTTGGTCGTTCTTTTTTTCTGGTCATTAAGTATTTTTGTGTTAAGAACATATATTGGGTTTGGGATTTGATAGGGAATGGAAAAGATGGGTGATGGAAGTGGAATTTTCAGTTGCCCATCTCTACCCGTTCTTGAAAGGTCTACTAGGAAGACAGAACAGAACACCAACCATCGTCATTGTCTGGTCTGTTCTTCTCGCCTCCATCGTCATTGTCTGGTCTGTTCTTCTCGCCTCCATCTTTTCGTTGCTTTGGGTCAGGATCAATCCTTTTGTCTCTGTCACTCCACAGGCCAACCCCAATGTCGTCCCAGGACATTTTGTGTGCATAGTAACCAGGCGGTTATTATTCAGTGTCAAAATATTAGGAGAGTTATGAAACTCTTGGTGGCTGTCACTGTTGTGATGATCTTTATTTATTTTGGTATGTTATAGTTTGTGTAAACCAAATGTTACATAAGTCTACAAAAGATAATTTTTATTCATCTTTTTATATATTTTCATTTCGCTTCACCCTGTTAACCAGTCGCATTATTTACAACAAACAAAAGATTGTGTAAACATCATACAAAATCAGATCATCTATACTATTATTTGAGAAGTGATTTGGCTTATGTGTCAATTTTTCCATATTTTTAGTTTTTCGCTTATTTATCATGTTCTCCATGATTTTAGGCTTAATCAATGATTTTCATAAATATTTTTCATATATTTCAATAATAAAAATATTTGAAAACGTGATAATTACAAATTTTCACTATAACAATATTTAATATTATCTTATTTATTCATTGAAGTTTTGATATATTTAGTGAATAATTCTTTATTTAACTGATTACAGATTAATATTTTAAAATTATCTTGAAAAAATAATAAAAAGTGTTTGAAAAAGAAAAGATAATCTCATATATTCATCTTGCGTTTATCTACAATTATTTTTTAATTTTATATATGCATATAATAACTAGATTTATTATTATACTTATTAAAAATAGTTTTACAAAATATAAAATAAATTTATTTATATTTTGAAAAAATAATAAAAATTGTTTTAAAAAGAAAAGATAATCATATATATTCATCTTGCGTTTATCTACAATTATATTTAATTTTATATATGCATATAATAACTAGAATTATTATTAAACTAAAATATTAAAAATAGGTTTACAAAATATAAAATAATTTATTTATATTTTTTAAACGTATATATCAAGCCAAATATTTTTATAAACATAATAATTTTATTAAGGAGTTTTATAAGCTATAACAAAAAATTGATTTATATTTTTTTGTAAATATGACTTTTTGTAGTGTTTTTAATTATTATTACAGTTAAAAAATAACATTTATTTGTTGTTTAAGTTGAAAATTAATATTTATTTTATTTTAATTTTTTATGAGAATCATAAAGATAATATTTAAAAATATTTTTTATTTTTATTTACAACATGTACCTTATATTATAAAATTAATTATGTTTACTTTAAATTTCTTTCAAGAGTTTCACAGAGTTATGTCTTTGTTTTAATTAAAATTTCTTTAAAAGACCATTATATAAAGAAATCTTGATTCTATATTTTTTAATAAAATATTTCTCAAATAATTTGTTTTAGTTATATTTAATAAATCTTGAAAGTTAAAGACCAATACTTGAAAATAAATAAAAATTATTATTTAACAATAAAACAATATCATTTTATATAAAGTAGTAATTTATATTTTAGAGTAAAAAATATAGATTGATTATAACTTATTTTTCTCTATTATAGCATTTAGAAATTAAAATAACAATAGATATGAAATGTTTTTTTATCTTATACATTACATATTAATGTTTTGTTTGTCAATATGGCCTTTTGGTGTTTATTCAGCTATTATGGGAGGTATTTTAAAATATAATTATAATCAATATTTTAATTAACAATGATTCATATAATATGTAAAGTTGGACCGGTTTAACATTATTGTGTTTTTGCTTTATTTTGAGATTTTGATAACTTCAAAATTTTGGTTTGAAAACATAAATTTTTATTAACAGTTATGTATTTGCATATTTAATTAGATATTTTTTTAAAAATTAATATAGTAAAACTGATTAAAGAAAACAATATATTTTAAAATAAATATTGTTTTGATATTTAACTATTAATACATTTACTAATAAATATCTATAAAAGAATTATGCCCGCAAATTCATGTGATTATTTTTCATATCTATAAAACTTTATTAGATTATGATGATATGTTTTACATGTGTAGTAACAAAAACTATATCTTCTGATTAATTTAATATTTTAAACTAATTAAATAATTTAGATTGGTTTTTTTTTTTAAATGTTAAAATTAGAATTGGTTAGATATATATTAGTCCGCACAAGTGTGCGGGCCACCATCTAGTTCCATTGTAATACCCCTCAACTTCAATTGTGTAAATATAGAACTATGAATCCTAATATACCCACTGTGTTGCTCTGATGAAACCTCTAAAAATCGCAATGAGCGTGTCCATGCAATTCCAAAACTCAATATTAGTATTTTTTTTTAACAAGATGGCATAATAGGCATAACAGCATACTGAGACACAAAGCCCTTTCATGGTTAGAAGACCATTTGCTAAATTTTGAACTCGAGTTAGGACTAAAAAGATTTAATGGAATAGCAAAGGATAAAAAAGCAAATCATTTGAATCCATAAATTACATAGATGCATACTGGTTTTTGGCAATAACAAAGACAGAAAAGAAAACAAAAGACATAGTGGTCAACTTCTAATTCAGAGAAAATGTTGTGAAATGCTTCAGATAGAGAGCCTGACTGTAACTTCCATCTAATATGCTTTTTGGAGACCAAAGGGAGGTTCCAAATGTGAGCATGTACTCAACCGTCTGGAATAGAACATTGCAACCCCTCTCTTTAAGAGCTTTAACAACACTATCAAACAAAGCATCCTTGAAGGGTTTTGCGATTACCAAAATATTAAATTTTCCATGATGTGGCAAGCTAATCATGTCCAGTGACATCAGAGTGATTTTCTCCATTTCATCATCTTTAGGTAGGCATTTCACCCTCAGTCCAGAGTCTCGAAAAAGCTTGATCAAATCACCAGAAAAATTGATGTTGTCAACATAAGCATTCACTGACTGACAGCAAGGATAACCCTTCTCTAGAATAGTTGAGGAAAACAAAAAAGGAAACTCCCCGGGGTCGGGATTGGAAGGGCAGTCGTCCAGCAACCAGTAAATGCAAAACGGTAAACCTGACAAAACAATTACAATACAATTTAATATAAAGTATAAATCTAATTATGTACAAACAAACAATTTCTCACTTACATTGAAGCATTTGGCTTTGGATCAGGTCTGCGAGCTTCGGACAAGGCTGCTTCATCAACTGGTGATCTGGTGGGCTTTTACAAACTGACTCAAAGCTGTCAATGCGATGTGATGGTGGTGTAAAGATAACATTGAAGCCTCTGCGCTCCAAGGCTTGCCTAACAAAGTCACACTTGGTGTCTTTGTCTTGTGTGATGAGCATCACATTTAGTGGTTGATCATCATAGTTCATTGCCCAGAAGAGAATGTCCAGTAACATCCTAGTAACTAGTGTATATTTATCCCCCTCGACTTTGATACTTGGTAAACAAGTATAACCATCCCTCCTACCCATTGGCACAGGTCCAGAATCCATATCAAGGTAAGGCCAGAAAAACACAATGCCACCATAACCCTTATTGCGAAGACCTGAGAGGATAGCCGATGAGAGGGTAGCCGATTTCCGGGTTGAGCAACCTTGGACATTCAAGAAGACGTGTATCGGCCAACCTGTGAGAGAGAGACGAGAACAGTTAGATCATGAGTACAATTTGAGTATATCAAAAGAGAGAGAGAGAGAGAGAGGTCTTACTATGAAAATTGTAAGTGTGGTTATACAAAGAAGGCAGTCCGTTGGAAAAACCAATGGACTCCTCTTTGCTGACGGTACCATTTATACTTGGCCAACAAAATACGGGAGGGCCGCGGGGATGACGCGAATTGATTACAAAAACACTGTAATTTCTGTAACGCAAAGCTTCAAGGGCATTGTATAAATCAGTTCCTTCTTTGACACAGTCAGAGAATACAACCAATGTTCTTGGTTGAAAAAAGGTAGCAGGATTTTCCATCGCCCACAAAACAATGTCCACAGACATTATATGAGCTCGTGGGGGAATGATGATGATTCCGGCTTTCTTACACCAATCAACCCATCCTTCCTCCAAACCAACACCAAACATGGCTGAAAACGCACCACCAAAACCAAACATGCTCATGCGACGACGAATAACAAGCGGGTGGAAGAAACTAGAGAGATTGTCCAAGAAGACACATGGCGGCTCTGTGAGAAAAAAAAAAGGGAATCAGATGAATGGATATGCTATAATATAAAATAACATGAGAGCGAGATATTACCAAAGCGCATAGAGGAGGAGTCGAGAGGAGGAAAATCCTCAAGAGGCGGCTCCCCTAATTTCATCCGCTTATTAGGGTCGCTTCCGTCATCAATAGGTTGTACTTCTCCTCTTCCAAGTAATAGGCTTGTGTAAAGACTTTTGAAGTCTACAAGTACTAAGTCTGTGGTTGATGAGGGATCATCATGAGGTGTTGCTACGCCGATAACATTGCAAAAAGAGGACATCTCTTCGAGAAAAGTGACGAAAACAGATCCCTTTTTAATCTTCTTTGAGATTGCCAACAAATTTGGTGTTTCGTTACCCATATCAAGTTCCCACAACGCAATGTCCACTAACATAAAACGATCCCTCTCTGAAAAGTAAGTGTAAGGTTGATTATTAGCGACAATAATACCATTTTCTTTTTATTACCATTATCATTAGACAAAGAGATTTTGATTATTCACCTCGTTGATGAGTAATGATGGTGATACCGGCATCTTTATAAGCTGATTTATCCAGGACTAAGGAGGTTTCCGAATCAACGTAAGCCATGATTGACAAATCACCATCACCATAGCCAAACCTCTGCAGAGCTAGTTTCATATTGTGATTAATCTTTTCAGGAGAAAGACCACTAGGAAAAGGCAAATCAACCGCGTCCCAGAAGAATCGAGTTCGAGTGGGTGAAGAACCTGCGATTTAAGTTTTTTTTTTTTTTAATTCTTAACAAAACAGACGAGATCGAATAAAAGCAATATAAGGTATAATCGGACAGAGAGCTTACCGGGCATAGTTTCGGCTGGGATCAGAATATATTATTAGGGTTTGTAATAACAGAGCAATGACTGATCCTTCCGTATTTATACCCTAATCGATTAGGTTTTTATTGGCATGGGCTTTCAATTGGGCTTCATGTGAACCTTCCTTTTTTTTTTTTTTTTTTTTTTAAATTAGTTTTAGAATAATTGAATTAGACAAAATAAATTAATATTAAAAAACTTGCAGATTTTAAAATTAATTTCCTTCTGTGAGAACTCCTTAGCTACTAGTTTGCCTTTGTACCGACGATTCTCACTTCAAAAGATATCATGTTTATACTTGAAAATTCACTTGCACTCCACCGTCTTAGGATTTTTAGGTTTCTCTATAACATCTAAGTGTGATTTTCAAGTGAATTCATCTCATCATTTGCAGCATTATTCTAAGGGTTCCAATCTTTGCTCATTTTAGCTTCCTCGAAAGACTTAGGTTCTTCCAACTCAATATCATATGCCACTGCTAGAGCATAAACAACTAGGTTAACAAACTCATATCTAGAAGGTGCACTTACATTCTGTCTTCGAACATGATCTCTAACAAGCATGTAATTATCAATAAAGCTTGTAGATTCTTTCCTCAACAAACGTTAAACCCTCCATTTCATCATCACTTTTTTATTCACTTGAACTCTCTTGATCCTTTGATTCTTGTTGAGACACACCCATGTTTCCAGGACATGAGGTTTCACCATGTTCATAATTCGGACCACTAGATCCCCGAATCGGACTTGGACTAAAAGAGACTTTCTTCTTATATTTCTTAGTTTGCTCTCCTAGATTATTTGAATCACCTTTGCTCTTTGTAACTCTCTGAACTTGTGTGTTCTTGTAGACCGCATCCTCTCTGAACACAACATTCCTGCTTCTAGTACACTTAAGATCCTCTGAAATCCACACCTTGTAGCCTTTCACCTCAAATGGATAGCCCACAAAAACACCTTAAACAGATTTAGGACTTGTCTTCTCTTGAGTAACATGAACATAAGCAATACAACCAAACCTTCGTAAGTGATAAATCAAGCATGTTCTCTGAACAAACTTTTTCGGGTAATTTGAAGTCTAAGGTTGAATTTGGTGTCATATTTATTAGATCCACTGTCATAGAAGTAGCTTCTACCCAAACTCCTGTTCTAAACCAGTCTCTTCAAGCATACTTCTTAGTTTAACCATGATGATTCGGTTCATACGTTTTGAAACCTCATTCTGGTGAGGTGTATAGGTGAAGGTTATGTGCCTCTTGATCCCTTGACTTTCTGCACAACATATCATACTGATTGTTGCAATATTCCAATCGGTTGTCTCTACGTAGACATTTGATATTTTTTTCTGTGTGACTTTCAACTGCTTCTTTCCACACTTTGATCTTAGAGAATGCTTCGTCTTTAGTTCTTAGGAAATAAACCCACACTTTCTTAGAGAAGTCGTCAATGAAACATATGAAATATTTGCAACCACTAAGACTCTCTGGAGTTAATGGGGAACCCCATAGATCTGAATGCGCATACTCTAGGATGCCTTTAGAAATATGCTTTCCTGTAGAAAAACTTTGTTTATGTGTCTTCCCCAACACGCAGCGTTCATAAAAAACTCGAGCTTCCCTACTTCAATCTTGGGTATAAAACCATCTTTTACAAGCAACTTCATGTGCTTAGAACTCATGTGTCTTAGTCGTGAATGCTTCTCCAGTGGATTCACTAATATTAGCCTCACCTCGTGACACTTTTCTTTGAGATAGTAGAGGCCTTTTTTATATTTGCATGAGATCAAATTATGTCATTCTTTGTATAATGTTATAGTGAAAATTTCATCTTGATAGTTACATCCTGATTTCTATAACATTCTGTAGAAGACTAAGTTTATGCTCATGTTTGGCATATAGAAAACGTCCTTTAGAATTACTACTGCACCATCTTCCTTTGTGATTCTGATCTTGCCAATGCCTTTCACTTTGCATTGTGTGTTGTTCGCCATTAGAACTTTGCTTTCATCTCCTTCTTGTATATCAAATAAGACGTTTGTGTCTGATGTTATATGAAATGTGCAACCAGGATCTAGAACCCTCCTTTTTTAATCGTGAATTTGTTGTGAGAACTAGAAATTGCTTACTTTCACACACTGCATTTACTGCTTATTCACCAGTTTCCTTGTGTCCTCTGTTTGGACAATCACGTTTCCAGTGGCTTTCTTTGCCACATGAAAAACATGCTCTTTTCTTAGTCTTGTTTGATCTGCCTCTGGACTTAGATGATAGAATTAGTGAGTTTATGAAGAGATTAAGTGAAGAACATTGGTGAGAATCATAAGAGAGAGAGAGAGTAAAGGAGGAAAATATTTCCTTAATCTTATTGTCTTCACATACAATGATACTTATAGAAGGAGATAGTGGAAACACTCCACAGATCTGAGTTCTAACAGCTATATTTTTGAATCTGTGTTCACACCTTAAAGTCAACACTTTCCAACAGCTATATTTTCGTATCAATAACTCAGCTGTTGTTCCGTCGTAACTCAGCCACCTCACGTCATAACTCAGCCTCCTTATGTCGTAACTCAGCTGTGTCATAACTCAGCTACTTCATGTCATAACTCTGCCGTGTCGTAGCTCAGCCAGTATTCATAACTCAGCCGTTCCGTAACTCAGCCAATTGTCCCCTTCTTTATGTATGTAAGTCAATACTTATTGCTTCATGTCAACACTCCCCCTCAAGCTTGACCATGTGGAACAAGTCAAGCTTGGAAGCTATGAAGCAATCCCTCATTAAAACCTTAGCTAGGCAAAACCCAATGGGATAAAAGCCAAGCCAAGGAAAAAGAGTAGATCACTTCATGGAGGAGAGATCAGTGACATGAGAGATCTATGAGCCCCATTCTCGGATGAATGGACTCATACACCTTAGTACTTGCTGCCTTTGTGAAGATATCAGCTAGCTGGTCTTCACTTCTTGTGTAGCATGGAAGGATCACTTGCTGCTCCACTGCTTGTCTCACCTTGTGGCAGTCTACTTCTATATGTTTTGTTCTCTCATGGAAGACTGAGTTGGAGGCAATGTGTATTGCAGCTTGGTTATCACAATGCATGGTCATAGGAGTGGTGATCTCAATGCCCAAGTCTCTTAGCAATCCTTTGATCCATATGAGCTCACTAGTTAGCTTCCTCATGGACATGTATTCTGCTTCAGCACTAGAGCAAGACACCACCTTCTGCTTCTTGTTTTTCCATGTAACCAGATTTCCTCCAAGGAATGTGTAATAGCCTGTGGTCGATCTCCTATCAACTCTATCTCCAGCCCAATCAGCATCACAATAACCAACCACTTCAGTGTTTTTGTTACACGCCATCCATACTCCTTGACCAGGTGCTTCTCTTAAGTATCTCAAGATCCTCTCCACCATTTTCCAGTGATGTATCTTAGGGGCTTGCATATGCTGGCTCACTTGATTCACAGCAAAGCATACATCTGGCCGAGTGATAGTGAGGTAGATGAGCTTTCCAATCATTCTTCTATACTTCTTGACATCAATGAAGGGAGTGTCATCATACTCCCCCTCTCGCAGCACCTTGTAGCCTTCTTCCAATAGTGTCTTGGCATGTCTACTTCCAAGGTTTCCTGCCTCATTTAAAATATCAAGTGTGTACTTCCTCTGGGATAAGAAAAGCCCCTCTTTGGAGCGGCACAATTCAATCCCTAGGAAGTACTTTAACTCTCCCAAATCCTTGATATCAAAAGCATTTTTAAGAAAGACTTTAGTTGAGGAGATACCTTCATGGTTATTACCAGTGATGATGATATCATCTACATACACCAGGATGACCATAATGCCTTGGTTGCCAGTCAGTGTGAAGAGAGAATGGTCCGCTTGAGACTTCACAAAACCTCTCCCATTGAGTGTTGTACTCAGCTTGTGGTACCAAGCTCTTGGAGATTGCTTCAGGCCATATATAGCTTTCTTTAATCTCAAGACATTTCCTGGTTTCACCATGTCTTCTAGACCAGGAGGTGGTCTCATATACACCTCATCTTCCAAGTCTCCTTGGAGAAAGGCATTCTTTACATCCATCTGCCATAGATCCCACTCCAAGTTGACAGCTAGTGATAAAAGAATCCTTATAGTGTGCAGCTTAGCCACTGGTGCAAAGGTGTCTAGATAATCTTCACCATAGACCTGAGTGTACCCTCTTGCCACTAACCTTGTCTTCTTTCTCTCTGGTTTGCCATTAGCTCCATACTTGATAGTATATAAGAGTCGGCTGGTTACTGCTTTCTTTCCTTTAGGAAGTGCAGTCTCAAACCATGTGTCATTCTTAACCATGGCTCCCATCTCATCTCCAACTGATGCTCTCCATTCCTTATGTTGCATAGCCTCTTCATATGTTCTTGGAATGTATTCTTGATCCAATTCACTGATAAATACTTGATGCTCCTCTGGATAGTGAGCAAGAGAGCACACAGCACTGATAGGATGAGCCACCGCCTCAACATTGAAGTATACTCTTGGTTTCCTGATTCTTGTACCCCGTCTAAGTTGTATCTGCTCAGGTTCAGCTTCATTTCCTCCACTTGGCTCGCCCATGTGTGTCTCAGGTTCTGATATCTCATCTTGATCATGAGATACTGAGCTTTCTTCAGGTGGTACTTGCACAGGTTCAGCTTGCTCAGTGTGCTCAACACTGTCACTGCCCCCCTCATGATCAGGATGAGTGACATCGAGATTATCAGCACCAGTAGATGGTGCACTTTCTGGAATGGCTTCCACCCTAGGTAGAGAAGGCATACTGACTCCCAGGCTCTCCATTACTCTCCTAAGGTTGTCTGCTTTATCTGAGGCTGATTGAGAAAGATCTTTGAGCTCATCCCAACTCTTTCCATCATAATAGCCTCTGGATTCTACAAACTTCACATCCCTTGATATCAAGACTCTCCTAGTCTCTGGTACAAAACATTTGTAGCCCTTTTGATGAGGAGAATAGCCAATAAATACTGCTTTGGTGCTTCTGGCCGACAGCTTATCTCTTTGTTCTCCTGGTATCAAAACAAAACAAAGACACCCAAACACACGCATATGTTCTATAGATGGTCTGGTTTTATTCAGTACCTGATAAGGAGATTGATCTTGAAGAATCCTGGTAGGAGTTCTATTGATTAAATAGCAAGCTGTAAGCACTGCATCTCCCCAATATCTTTTAGGCATAGTGGTATGGAACATCATGCTCCTGGCCACCTCCATGAGGTGTCTATTCTTCCTCTCAGCTACACCATTTTGTTGTGGAGTGTATGGGCAGCTAGTTTGATGGATCATCCCATATTTGGCCAAGTGTTGTTTAAAAGCATTGCTAGTGTATTCTCCTCCATTATCTGATCTCAAAATTTTTATCTTGGCATTGAAATGGTTAGATACATAATTTTGAAAATTTATGAAAGCTTCTAAGACCCTATCTTTAGATTGCATCAATGTGATCCAAGTATATTTTGATCTTTCATCTATAAAGGTCACAAAATACTTATGATGCTCTCTAGATAAACATGGTGCAGTCCATACATCAGAATGAATCAGGTCAAAGCAATTTTCATAAATAGTACTTGTTTAGAGAAGACAGATTTGCAATGTTTGCCTAAGATACAAGCCTCACAATCACTTTTAAAGGAAATACTAGGCAACATGATGTTTAAAGCTCTAGAATGAGGATGTCCTAATCTATCATGCCACAATACATCTTTAGGGAAATCAGAAATGGAATTTAAAGCATGGGATAAATCGGCAGTAAGCTTAGTGTCTTCAAGCAAGTACAAATCTCCCTTGGTGACACCTTTGCCAAGCAACCTACTAGTTTCAATATCCTGAAAGTAAACATCATTAGGAGTGATGGTAACACTGCAATTCAAGTCATTAGTAACTCTTTTAACTGATAACAAGTTTGAGGTGAAGCTAGGCATATAGAAAGTTTTAGAATCTTTGTTAAATAACCTAAGATCACCTACTCCTTTAATTGGTACTCTTTCACCATTAGCTACTGTAACATTTCCTAAGGCAGGGACAATGTTTTTAATCAATTTCAAATCACTGATCATGTGGTGACTGGCTCCTGAATCTATAACTAGAGGTTTAGCTAAATTAAAATTAGTCATAGCATTCAAAGAAGTTCCACAAGCAGTAGCATGTAAAGAGGTACCAAATAAGTTACCAGAGTTGTCCTTAAGGAGTTTGATGAGAGCCTCAATGTCAGACCTCCTGATGGTCTCATCCTGAGTGTTCCTTAAGGCTGAGCCACTGCTGGAAACTCCTTCCTTGCTCCCAAGAACCTCACTGGTCTGGTGCATGGTGTTGTGTGTATGTGGCTCACCAATATCACCAGAGAAGTTTGCTTTGGCATCATTGTATCCTGTCCTGAACTCTGTGTTGGAGGATAGATAGCACCAACTGGTCCTCCTGACCTTTCTTCTTGGTAACAGACTCAGCAGCAACAACTTCTTTGCCATCCTCTCCTAGGATAGTCTTCTTTTGTGGCCTGCCTTCTTCAACAATCTCCCAAAGACCTCTGCCTCCAAGAGCTGTCTTAGCAAGCCTTGCCCAATGTAGATAGTTAGCTCCTTTAAGAGTGACTGGAATCACCACCATTCTTGAGTTTTCTCCTGAATCCATCAAGCACAGTATAAGAACAGTTCAAGAACAGATGAGAGAGAATGGTGTGCACAAACAAGAGATTTAACAGAGATGAAAAAGAACAGAGATTTGCGGAAGTGAAAGAGAATTAGGTCTCAAGAGCTTGTGCTCTGATACCATGATAGAATTAGTGAGTTTATGAAGAGATTAAGTGAAGAACATTGGTGAGAATCATAAGAGAGAGAGAGTGAGAGAGAGAGTAAAGGAGGAAAATATTTCCTTAATCTTATTGTCTTGACATACAATGATACTTATAGAAGGAGATAGTGGAAACACTCCACAGATCTGAGTTCTAACAGCTATATTTTTGAATCTGTGTTCACACCTTAAAGTCAACACTTTCCAACAGCTATATTTTCGTATCAATAACTCAGCTGTTGTTCCGTCGTAACTCAGCCGCCTCACGTCATAACTCAGCATCCTTATGTCGTAACTCAGCTGTGTCATAACTCAGCTACTTCATGTCATAACTCTGCCGTGTCGTAGGTCAGCCAGTATTCATAACTCAGCCGTTCCGTAACTCAGCCAATTGTTCCCTTCTTTATGTATGTAAGTCAATACTTATTGCTTCATGTCAACATTAGATTGATCACTTCTTCTTTTAGATATGCCATACTTCTTGTTGTTACCATTGTCTGGTCGGTTAAATGATCTTCCTCTTGACTCAACATATAAACCTTCTGAATAGACTTCTTTTTATTAAGTAATCCTTTATGTCTAAGAACTGCTTCTTTTGAATATGCTGAGGTAACAACTTTTGAGATAGTGAGAGTGTCTCTCCCAGTACTATATTCGAGAGTGTGGACCAATGGCTCATACGCAGCAGGAAGACTAGAGAGCTGCTGTATAGCTTGATCTTCAATTGTCATGGTAACCTTTAAACTTTTTAAATCAACTATTAACTTTAAGAATACTTCCACATTCTCTCTGATTGACTTGTCTTCATCCATCTAGTAACAAGAGAACTTCTTCTTCAGATATATCCTCTTAGGAAAAGACTTGAGTTGTTACAACTTCTCCAGGAACTTTCACATGCCAAAAGCAGTCTGCTCATGCTGTCATGCATGACCTTCCTCAAGATAGAGTCGCTCAAGCATGTAAGGTACGAAGTAAATTTCTAATTCGTAAGTTTTTTTTGAACTTCTTTTGATTGATTTTAGGTTTATCACCTTGTTATTGTTTTTCAGAGGTGGACCAAACCACAAAGTCATCATGTATCACCACTAGAAGACCTTGGATCTCAAGCTTCCCCATCATATTGAACTTCCACATTCTGAAGTCTCCATTTCTGTCAAACTTTTCCATCTCAAACTTCTTGAGAGTCGGTTCGATCTTGAGCCGAGCAAATCTTGAGACTTACTGCAACACAACAGCAGAACCAACATGAAACATCACACAAGCAAGAGATACACGAAACCACAAAGATCATTACTCATGCAACCACAAGATAAGTGAATCCTCCTTCTCCCATATCAGATATGATCTAACTCTTAGCCTTAGAACCCAACCTAGTGCTCTGATACCACTTATCACTACAAGAAAACAGGCCATTTACTAGGGCGGGTTCTCCTCGTTATTTCCTAGTAAAAGGGCATTTACTAGGAATTTACGAGGAAACCCGTTTCGTCGAAAGGCGTTCATCGTAAAGCCTATTTTCCTCGTAAAGTCCTAGCTTACTTACGAGGAAACATTTCCTCGTAAACGCGTGGATAAGTTTTCCTCGCAAAGTCCACGTAAGATTTCCTCGTAAGCTCATAGTAAAAATTTTCCTCGTAATTTCGTAGTAAGTCTATTACGAGGACCTTTCTAGGATGTTACTTCGAAAGATTTACGAGGAAATTGCTTGGAAATGTTTTTTTCTTTTAAAAAAATATTTATAAATTAAAAATTATATATATATTAAAAAAATTAGAAAAACCAAATTAAAAATAACAATTTAAATAATTAAATAATTATAAATTTAAAATTAAAAATTCATAATTTAAAATTAAAAATTCATAATTTAAAATTTAAAATTCATAATATACAAATTTAAAACTAAAACTGATGCTGCTCATGAAATTGTTGGACGAAGTCGTCGTCTCCAGTGTTGGATGCCGGCTGCGACTGAGATGGTGGAAGGGCTCCGCTTTCCCGTCTCTGACGCAACAACTCCGCCACTTGCGGGTTCCCGACCGCCACAGCGTCGAGGATCTCGGTGAGCGAACTCACATGACCTTGCGTCACCTGCAGCTCCGACCGCAGCTGATCGTTGGCCTCGACTTGTTGGTGAACATGAGATGATGTCGCTGCGGGGACATCGTTCACCGAGCCAATCCCGATAATACGGCCCTTTTTCCTAGGGACGACCTGCAAAAAAAAATATTAATAAAGTAAGGAAAATTTAAATAAATAATAAAAATTAATATATTAAAACAAATTATTTACCTCCTCGTAAATCTTATCCACTTCAAGAGTGGATAATACGACCGGAGCCCCAGTCTGCTGAGTCAGCTGGGTCTGGCGTTCCTCAACCCGGGCAGCAACCTCCTGGAAGATCCGCTCGGAAGCAGGATCTACAAACTGCCCACTCTTTTTCCGGTGGGTCCGCTCGTAAAGGTCTTTAAGAGATGGAAGAATTCCAGTCTCTTTAGCCTAATTTTTTTTTTTAAAATTAAACATTAATTAATGTAGAATATTAGAATATTCAAATAAAGTAAAAAGTTACAAAAATACCATGTCGAGACGAACTCCCCCGTGAGGTTTTCGGCCCGTGGTGTGAAGAATCTTCGTGTTGCCATGCTCGTCTAAGGTCATGCGGTTCTCGGAGTTTTTGTTGGAGGTTTTGATCGACTCCGGCAACGCCCAATAGGCGATGAGGCCATCCCACACCGTGGTTGTGAGGCAATCGGGTTTCCCGCGCTCGTAACCGTCCACCTGATTTAAAAATAATTACAATTAAAGTAGTCAATAATATATATATTTTTAAAAGTATACATATATTATAATTTATAAATTTATACCTGATAGTCGCCCTTCCAGTTGTAGACCGTGTCGCACAATCGGGCTTTTGCCTTGGCCTCGAACTCTGACTTCACCAGCTGGTGAATCCCAATAGACCAACGATATTTTTGCTGCAACCAGAAAAAATAAAAGACGGATTACTTCAATATATTTCAAAATTTAAATGATTAAAAATATATAAATTAAGTGGATTTACTAAACTTACAGCGAACGATTTGAACCACGTCTTTTTGGTGTGGCTCGGCGTCATCTTCCAGTTTGGGGCTGCATCGGGAAAGTATCCCTTGATACAGTCCGTGACGCTAGCTGCGACACAATTGTCAAGACCAAACCTGGAAAGACAGAAAAATAAATCATTAATTAGAGCATACCATAATAAAAAAAAGTTTTAAATTTAAAACGTACCATAAGATGTTTTGGCCGTTCCGTCGGATCGGATCTAACTCTGGCAGTCCTTCTCTGCCTGGAAGGGCCAAAATGTCCTCCACCGTGTACACCGCGAATGGTGCGGTCGACGGCACCTGCAAATCAGGATGAATCCCGACCGGTGGAGGAGGAGGTGGAGGAGGATGAGATGGCTGCTGAGTCTCGGCAACTCCTGCAGATGAACTCCCAGGAGCTGACGAAGACGAGCCGGACCCGAATAGATCCGCATAATGTATCCCACGCTCTTGATCATCAAGAGACCTCCTGAACTGAGCAGCAGCAACTTTGTTCTTTCTAACCATCTACATTTAAAAAAAACAGAAAACATTAATTCATTCTCGTATAATGTTTTAAAACAGTTAAACTAAGCTAATCTAAATTTCCTAAACAAACGACATAATTTAAATTCCCTAATCTAACCACCTAATCTAACCACCTAATCTAAATTCCCTAATCTAATCACCTAACTAGAGACTAGAGACTACCTTAAGAGAAAATAGAGAGGAAGTTACTATGAGTGACAATCCGGATCTGTCGCGTTTATATAAGGAAAAGGTTTCCTCGTAAGTTCGTAGAACAGTACTAGGAACTTACGAGGAAATTGCTATGCCCGTGTTTCTATTTACGAGGAAATTACGAGGAAAGTGTCCGTTTTTCCTCGTAAGGTCCTCGTAAAAGCTGTACTAGGAAATTGCTATGCCCGTGTTTTCGATTACTAGGGCTTTACGAGGAAATTGCTTTACGAGGAAATTGCTATGCCCGTGTTTTCGATTACTAGGGCTTTACGAGGAAAGTGTTTGTAAATCCCTAAACCCCAAACCCCAAACCCCAAACCACAACTTCCATAACTTATAGCCTCTTCTACAACTAAAATCCTAACCTCTTCTACACCTAAATCTCAAATTCATTTTTTGTGATTAAACAAACTTATAAAACATACATAATTGAAATTGGTTTTTGTGATTAAACAAACTTATAAAACATACATAATTCATTCGGATACATTCTCATAATCCGTAGAAACATCATCATTTTCGACAAACTCGTATTCACGATTATGCGGATCAATGAGTAGGATGTCATCAATTTCTGCTAGGACCTTACGAGGAAACTGCTAGTAATAATTTTCAAAACTAAATTTTCCCTAAACTAACCATCTATAATCTAAATTCCCTAAACTCTAACCTTAAACCTAAACCCTAAACCCTAAACCTAAACCAACAACCATAACTTATACCTATACATCTTCCTAAATCCCAAATCACAAATTTTTTAAAAAAAACTAATAGAAGTATACAGTCATCAGAACGGTTTTTATCAACCCCACATAGCTTTCCTCGAACTATCTACTTCAAGAAAAGTTGAGGAAAAGCTACGCTGAGTTGATAACAAACTATTCTGTTTACGGTGAACTCCTTTCAGTTACGAATTGAGTATTTTCTATTTGTTTGGTGTGTTTCAAATGAATTACATGTGGTGGTATTTATAGAGATTTGAGAATTTACTAGGAAATTGCTAGGAAAAATAGGTACAAAATTTAAATTGGATATTTACTATCAAGTTCCTCTTAAGTTGGTAGTAAGAAAACAGTTCCTCCTAATTTCCTAGTAAGGTTGTACTAGGATTTTACGAGGAAATATTTTACTAAGGCTTTACGAGGAAAGTGACTATTTCCTCGTAATGGCCACGTTAATGTACTACGACCTTACGAGGAAACGTATTTCTCGTAAATTTACGAGGAACCTACGAGGAAATCTGGTTTCCTCGTAAACTGGAAGTGAACTCGTAGTAATTTTACGAGGAATAATTTTCCTAGTAAAGTTTCCTAGTAAATGCTTAGTTTTCTTGTAGTGTATAGAGTTTTTTCGATCAATTTTCTTAGGTTTTTAATCAAGCTTATGAGGTTACTAACGTTCGAGTGAATTAGTTTCAGGTTTGAGAACTAGCAGGCAATCAAAGACCAATAGAGAAATTTGAAAGAGATAACACGAGCCTGATCGTATTCTCTATGAGATCGAAAAGTCACCACCAGAATGGTATGCATGACCGTTTACCGCATTCGCAACTTTGTAAACCCTCACTCTCACAACTCAAGCAAATTTGATCGTCCTATCTACTCTCTCTCTGTTTTCCCAGTCGTTTATCTCTCTTGTTCATTGGGAAGAGGATGACAGCTTATGAATTTGTTATAACAAACTCTTTCTCTCCGACACTTTCAAAATACAGTGTTTCATTAATCGAGCATGTTTGATGAGATTTGGGCTGAAATTTTTTCTTTTTTTAGATGTAAGTTTAAGTCGGGGAACACGAAGTCTAATTAAAAGTTGACTGAATTAAATCTACAGAAATATTAATAATGTGAAAATAATTAAATGTATAATTGACCAAAAAATAACATATAATAAAAAAAAATGCTAAACTGATACAAATTCACATGTTCTAAAATGAAACGGGGGAAAAAGTGATGAGGAAAAAGATGTCAATCTTTTAAACTATTTAGTGTATACTTACACCAATAAATCAGATCGCACATGTTTGCATGAAACCTTATCCATTTAGGTATTTTTCTTGGACAACTTTACTAAAGTGGCTATTATAAAACAAAAATATAAAAGACAACTAAAGTAGAATTGAAAAATGTTTCTCTTATGTCTTATCCTTTTTTTTTTTTTTTTTGTCAACTATCCTCTTGAAGTCATTGTCCACAGGTGCTTTACTTTAACTCGAACAAACCAGGTTGGCTAGAAAAACAAAAAAGAAACGCGTCGGCGAAAGAGAAAAAACGATGTCGTTTCAAACGAATCGAATATTACCAAAGGTTCGTTGATGGAGGAGCTTTCAGGGTTTTAGGATTCGAATTAGTTGAAAAGATGGAAGATGATTACCAAACGCTGCGTTTTACGATCGGGCGTCAGTCGTCGATGGCGCCGGACAAGATCCCGGAGCCGTTGATTCACTCGGAAGAAGAGGTGCTGGAGGACGGAGAGGAGATCAAGGACTGCTCCTCGATTCGGGGATCGATGCTAATTACAGAGACATTGATGATCGGACTGCTCGAGATGTGGTCGAGATTCTTCTCGATCGGAAGTCGATCCTAAAGATCGATCGATGGTGAGGAAGAAACAAAACCTTTTTTAGCACTTTTTTGGATCTCTGGTTTTTGTAGTTGTAAAATCTGATACATTTTGTTGAACGAACACACCCACTTGCAGATGCGATATTTTACAAGAACGTTCATGTAATCAAGATTCTTGAGACTCATGGAGCTGTACGAATCTATAGCTAAAAGTTAAATGTGGTTTTGATTGTATCTCTTCTCTTGTTTAGATTTTTTTTTTTACTCATTTCAGATGGCTCCAATGCACGTGAAGACTCCACGTGAGGTTCCTGAATATGAAATGAATCCTAGTGAGCACTCAAAGCAAAGAGATAACTAAGCCATTGTCCTTGTCTTTAATGGATCTCTCTTAAACGATGTGTTCGGCTCCTTTTATTCAGAGAACTTACTGTATGGCATTCAAGTCGCTGTGAAAAAGCTCGATGAGAAAGTATTAAGCGATGAGGATTAAGTGTAAGTCCAATATCTTGTAGGTAGTAATAAGGTCTTAAGAGTCCAGTTCCTTACCATAGGGATCCAAACATTGTGCAGTTTCTTGGTGCTGTAACTCAAAGCAATCCAATGATGATTGTTACTGAATACTTGCCTAGGTTATGACTTTTTCTAGCACACAAATCTTTATTTCTCTTCTCGATACAAAAGATCTCAGGGAGATTTGCGCGAGTTGCTCAAAAGGAAAGGACAATTAAAACCAGCTACTGCTGTTAGATATGCTCTTGACATTGCAAGGTATGCATCTTCTTCTTGTTTTATATATGTTACCTAGGGATTATAAAGACTAAAGAGTCTCTTATCTATTGGTTTTCTTTTAGGGGAATGAGCTATCTTCATGAGATCAAAGGAGACCCTATAATCCACCGTGATCTTGAACCTTCGTGAGTTCACGCTGTCCATATTAGCATCGTCTTTTGTCTCTCATATGTGAAGTAACCGTGTGGACAAGGGCTTGTATTTTCTGACAATGGTACAATTATATTTTGCAGAAACATATGTTTCAGGCCATCTGAAAGTTGCAGACTTCGGAGTTAGCAAGCTTGTTACTGTTAAAGAAGACAAGCCGTTCACATGTTTAGACACTTCTTGTAAGCTCACCCATTTTTTCTTGGTCAAGAGTCTTTGATTATATATGTTATTTATTAAGTTTTATTGGTGTTATATCCACATTGTAGGTAGATATATTGCTCCTGAAGTTTTCACTAGCGAGCAATATGACACAAAAGCTGATGTTTTCTCCTTTGCGTTGATCGTTCAAGAGGTAAGTTAAAAAGCTTCTTTTTTTCTTGGTTTGCTCTTTCTTTGTTCATGTCGTTGATTCCTTTTTGGATTATTAGATGATTGAAGGAAGAATGCCATTTTCTAAAAAGGAAGACAGTGAAGCTTCAGAAGCTTATGCTAGCAAAGAGCGGCCATTGTTCAAAGCTCCATCAAAGCTTTACCCTCATGGACTTAAAACGTCAGTCAATCTTTCTCTCCTTCACCATCAAAGTTTTGCATCGTTGATTGGTTTAATGTTCATATTCTTAACCCGTTGGGTTTGTTCTGTTTTTGTATACCATAGGTTGATAGAAGAATGCTGGCTAGATAAACCGGCCAAGCGACCGACTTTCAGAGAGATCATTAAACGGCTAGAGTCCATTCTTCATCATATGGGTCACAACTCACAAGCGACAATGGAGGGTAGTTACTGAGTTTGTTCTTTTTTGTTTGTTAGGTTTCTAGATTATGTTTAATTTGTCTCTCTTAACATGTTTCTTCTTCCACTTGCTTTCAGAACTTTGAGCACAAGAAGAAACATAACTGGGATATGAGCAGCCATGACGGCTCCTCATCCGGTTCACATTTTTGATTCTTTAACCGGTTCGAAAATTGATTCTTTTTTATTCCCTCCGGTTTAGTTTGGTTTTCCTCCAAAAGAAACGAATTTTATTTTGTCATTTTGCTCTTCACTGATGGAAGTCCGTGTGAACAAAACCTGGCATTTTATCGTTGTATAAAATTTGTTGTAAGATCTATGATTTTAACCTCAAGATATATTTGCTGTTGTTGTAAACTAAAATGTAAGATTCTACCTCGATATATGGTCCTTATTTCGAAATGTAAGAAATATGAAAATTGTAATTAGCTTGATTGGAGAACTTGAAGAATGAGGTAATCGACGACGTAAACATTCTCCTCTTCCACCATCTTTTTAAGTTGCTTAAAAATAATTTCAAAGCTACTTAAGAAAAATGTTACTTTCATTCACATATGAACAAAACAATGATAAATGTAAAGACGTGAATTCTAAGAGTCCAACACACACCAAACTCATACTAAAAGCCATCATATTCTGTTATGGCTTCGTTAACCTAACAAAACAAAGGCAAAGGTTTCAAAAATGATAGATACTTTACATATGCCGGTTAAGGAGGTCAAAAATCTGAGAACCATACCAAACCGGTTTACCATGGTCCTTACAAAACCAAAGCAGGTAGATGGAAAAAAACAAACAATCAAGTTATGTATACTCTCACAGTCTCACTCAGTGTCTTCCTACGAGTAACGTTTCTGAAAGAGCAACCTCCTCTAGATTCATCTCCAGTCCCCAAGTGTTTCCACCATTCTATAAATCTCATCAGATTTCGAATGAGACTTATCACCTGAAGAGAAGTCTTGCATCGTCAAAGAACCTTCACTGTCATCAAAATCAACCCAACGGCGCCCTACTTCTTTCTTCACCTCTTTCTCCTAATCACCGCAGCTTTCTCCCACTGTCCCATCTCTGCATGGATGTTATACATCTGAACATAAGAACCCGACAACTTCGGTGCCATCTCCATAACAAGCTCAGCTACTTTCTCTCCCATTATCGAGTCCCCGTGAAGCCTGCAAGATCCCAGCATGCTCTGCAACATCGACACTCCTGGTCCTCCAGGAACAACTCCAATAAGACTAGGAGCAAGGCCCCTGTAGAGTTCTGTGGGTCCTTCCTCGCGTATTATTTTCACGAATGCATCGAATATCCCCTTGTAAACACCAATCTGCATTTAGTTTGAAAGACAGATTAGATAAGCCGTAACTAAACCATTACATATTCTAAGAGTCTAAAACCCCAAACATTCAGCTAAGGGAGTGAGAATAGCTAACTTTTTTTTTTTTAACAACTGTGAGAATAGCTAATTACATCTCACAAATGTAATGTTTTAGAGAACAGAGAGGGGCCAAACCTGAATGGTAAGACGAGTCTTGACTAGCTCGAGAGGGTATGTCAAGAGGGTTTGGCTAACTCCAGCACAAGCACCGCGGCGAGTAACGAAGCTGGATTGGGATCTTTGATTGCTCTCCATGTTCTGGTGACAGTTTCTTGTTCACTGTCTCGAATATAAAAAGCTGCACACACCAAAAGAATTAAAATATTTTAACATTTTTATTGTAAAAGGATTAACACAAGAGTATCCTTTTGGCATAAGACATAGTCAACCAACACAAGACTAATCACAGATAAAAGTCAACAAAGATATTATTATTATTAGTAATTGACAGTCCAATTCAAAGACAAATAATACTTGGTGAGACTCATTGTGGTACTACCTCAACGGCCCGAGCAGGTGCGACACGAATGACATTGACCAAATTACCCCTGAAGAGACCAGTCCAACCTTCATGTTCATGATATTACCGAACACTTCCGTGGAACGATTCTTTGCATTTGAACTACTGATAGATGTTTTCTGAACATCTAGTCGCTTCCGTGTAGGTTTCAATATATAGTTTCTTATAAGAAATTGGTCGTTTAGGGTACCAATTTCTTATTCACGATTCTTTGCATTTGAACTACTGATAGGTGTTTTCTGAACATCTAGTCGGATTCATATCGGAACCTATAACTTCCGATATCATTCCATCGAACAGCTTGTGTGCAATTCTAGCAGACGAGCAACATAGTCGAAAAAGGACTTTGAGGGAGTACAGTGTAAATAGCTCAGAAGGGTCATGAGAAGTAGGGGTGGGCATCGATAATACTCGGTCGATACTTGCTATTCGAATCGTACTCGACTTGAAAAATCAAGTACTTAGCAAGTCCGGAAATCTTAATACTTGCAAGTACATATCAAGTATCAAGTATTAAGATTTTTTATAATACTCGACTTGTTACTTGTTTATTACTCGCTATTGGTTCTAAAAATATATATGACCTACTAAAATAGTTGTTTTATACTTTCTATTGGTTCTAAAAGTATATATGACCTATTAAAATACTTGTTTTACTTCTGACATTGTAACTATAATAATATAGAAAATTATTTTTAATTGGGTATTTTATATTATAATACTTATTTTTAATGAGTTATATACACACACTTGAATGAATTGAATAAAGTAACAAGTATATGAAAAATAAAAGTATCTATTTCATGTTCAATTGTACTTATCAGTTTTTGGATATCTAGTTTAAAAATTTTAAACCTAAATAAACAAGTATCAAATATTACCAAGTAATTTGCAAGTATTAAAAATATAAGCAAGTACTTGATTACCAAGTACTTGATCGGATCAAGTACAAGTACAAGCCAAAAATTCTAATACTCGCACAAGGCAAGTCAAGTAGTGAGTAGGGTAAAAAGACCAAGTACCCGACTTGCGCCCAGCCCTAATGAGAAGGAAGCTTTCCGGATTCTAATTAGTGAACTAGGGGAGAAGAAACTGAGTTTTTGGGAAACGAAGACAAGATTGGATATCCAGGTTTTTCAAGTTATTTGTGATTTGTTTCGTATGTTACAAATATCTAATTATTTGTTCGGTTTCAGAAAAATACAAATATTCGAAAAAACAGATATCTGGAAAATAAATAGATATTGTATTATTTACGAATACTTACGGATATTTCATATGTTTTGTTTAGTATAAATAATCTTAAAATTTTGACACAAATTTGTTTTGTAAAATATATTTTTACATGATATAGAAGATAAAAATTAAAATAAATAGTGAATCGGCATATTTTGTAATTTCTTAAAACTTAATTAACAACTATAATAACACAAAACTTAAGAAAAAAATTATAGTTGTCATACATTTTTTCTTTCTTTCATGTAATTCTTTTATATAAGTAATAATGTGAACATAACTTGTCAAATCATATGTTAGAATAATAGTTATATAATTTTTAAATCTAAAAATTTAAATATAATCAAGATATATATGTATTTATATATTGTCGGATCGGATCGGATATCCACTTTTCAAAAATTTTTAAAATAATTTTTGCTTCGATTTTCACGGATATTAACTTTTAGTATTTGCTTTGCTTCGAAAATTTACGGATATTCGAAATTTTTGGATCGAATCAGAACGAATAATAAATCGAATCAAGTTTATAGAATAAAATGCTCAGCCCTACATGCAATAATATGACGACCAAATCTACATTGATCCCAACATAAGTTTAACATTTTTAGTTTATAAACGAAAATGAAAAGAAAAAGAATGAAGAAAACACTAAAGAGAAAATCCTTTGGAAAAAAAATCACCAGAACATTATTATTTTAAAATTAAAAAGAGTTTGTTTTTCAGTTTGTGAAAAAAACCTCTCTCTCTAACAAACGCTCTCGTCCATTTCTAACATCAAAGCCGTGAACCCTAACTCCGGTCTGGCGGTGCCAGAGGTTCCTCCTTTCCCCCCTTATTTCCTCTTTTCTTTGCTCTCTTCCTTTCTGTCTTTCATCTGGTCTCTTTGCTCGTTGATTCTGGGTTACATATTAGTGGATTTACAAGGCTTATCATGCCCAAAAATGAGTAACTCGGATAACTAGATATACTGGGTTTACTATATCTAAAAACCACTGAAAAAAATAAAATACTAAAAACGAGTAACACATGTAAAACAGGTAAAATAATAAAAATGAATTTTTAATGAAAAAAACGAGTAACACATGTAACACGTGCAGCCGTCATGCATATATTTATTAATACATAGTAGTCTTCAAGGAAGTAGTAATACTACGTTACACATAGTAATACTTTAGCTAATTTGATGTTTATTTAGTAAAACCATGAATAAAAGAAATATTTTCTAGTAGAACCAAATATTTTCTACCATGGATATCACTAATGAACATGATTACATCATCAAATTAAGATAACTAAGTATTTTTATGAATTCTGGTTACTATAGGCTATGATGCACCCAACAACTATGAAAGTTAAAGAAGTGTTTTGCAAAACTGATGGGTTTTTTTCTTAACTAAAGAATATTATCCTGAAAACATCGAATTATACATGTTTATTATATATATAGGTTACTAATAGGTAATATAATTGTTCTATATGCTAAATATACGTACTATTAATAATATATGGGTCTTGAAAATAACACATAATAAACCATAGTAATACTAGTAGTTCGAAAAACACATAGTAAGACCAGAAATCCTAGTAGACTGAATAACACATAGTAAAACTAGTAATCTCAGTAGTCTCAATAAAACACCAAATTTCAAGATTCAACACATGAATCTGCCTCTACCTCTTGTTCTCCCGAACCACTTCCACATTCAAAATATGCAGCCAAACCTCCTCTTCTTGCTCTGCCTCTACCTCTTCTGTTCCCTCTGTTTGTTCTTCCTCTTGCACGAGATTCTTCAACACCTGCCTCTGCCTCTACTTCTTGAGCTCCCGAACCACTCCCACAATCAAAATTCTCGGCCGTATCTCCTCCTCTGGCTCTGCCTCTACCTCTGGAGCTACCTTTGCCTTTTCTTCCTCTTCCACGAGATTCTCCAGCTGACGGATACCTTGTATGTTGCACTCTTCCTTTCTTGGCTTCATAATATGGAGGAACTACTTTTCGTGCTTTGACCTCTTCTGGTACAACCCAATCAGTCATATGAGGAACAGGATATATTGTCCTGTGGTAAGCCAAAGCCCATAGCTCAACCAAATAGTACTTACTACAATACTCAGAAAGATGGAGTTGCCTTCCCGCTTTATCAGTCATGAATGTGGCAGCAGCTACAGCATGTACACATGGAAATGTGTCTTTATCAAATTGTTCACAGCTGAAGTCATCATAGCCATATCAACGGTATAAACCTTTCCGTCACTACCTTTCACACTGTACTCAAGATGGAAGCTGTTTAACTCTTCAACCGTAACATACCCTGCATCAACACATCTTTTAGACATTTCTTCTTCCACAATTGGCACAAGCCTTACTGTGGGTGGTATTTCAGCTGCCTCCTTCCTATGTTTGTTAAACCATTCAGCCATTTTCGAAATGATGAAATCAAACATTGGTAGCAAGGTGAACTTTCTTGCGTCTTTAATTACACCATTAAAAGATTCCACTGAATTGGTGGTGTCAACATTGTACCTATCTCCTTCAAAGTAACACCTAGCCCATTTCCTCTCTTCAACATTTTTGTCAAGATACTCAGCTGCACTTGGATACTTTCTGCGAAAAGCATGATAAAGATTTAAGAACTCAGCCTCTGTATAAGCGTGTGCGCACTCCATAAACTTAAATGCACAAGTGTCTCTGTTGTTGCGGACGTGGCCCTTGACATTTTGAGACAAATGCCATATACAATACCCATGAGAAGCCTGAGGGAACACTGCAGCTACTGCATTGAGCAAGCTTTTGTTTCTATCTGAAAGAAACACCAATCCCGGGACATCGGATATCACTGACTTCAGCTGTTCCATAAACCACATCCAGCTATCATTTTTCTCACCATCTGCAACACCAAAAGCAATTGGGTAGGTGTGATGATCTGGATCCTGAGCAACCGCAACAAGTAGAACTCCACCATAAACATTCTTGAGGTGTGTTGCATCAACAATGAGGACTTTCCTCATCACACTGAACCCTTCTATGCTAGCTCCTAAGGCAAAAAACAAATACTTAAATATGTTGGCCTCGTCCACTACCACACGAGTTACTGTGTTAGGATTCGTCTTCTCGAGCATGTACATGTAACTGTGTAATAAAGAAAAGCTCTCTTCTGGACTTCCTCGCACTTCGTTAGCAGCTTGTCTTTTTCCTCTCCATGCTGTTGGGTATGATACAGTCACACCAACCCTGCGATGAACCAAATCGATCAAAGTTTTGGGAACAGGTGTGTCAAAACTACCGGGATAATCTTGAGCCAACATAGCCGCAACAATTTGTGGTGTGCCTTTCCTTCTATTAGACAATGTTCTTGTAGTAACTTTTGAACACGTATGCTGCTTGATGTAACTCCTAACCGTCCAACGATCAGAGTTCTGTAGCTTTGCAACTTGCACAAACCACTTGCAGCCGTCTTTCCGTCCTCGGCACTTTATCACATATCTCACTCTATCCGTCTTAATTACATCATACTCAAAACATTTCTGATGAGAAGCCGTCTGAATATGAACTTGTGCTTCCTCCTTAGATCTAAATTCTTGACTTAGAACCAAATCCATGCCATCATCCCAAGTCTGATAGACAACAGGTGTGACTTCAACTGATGGTCTTACTTCTGTGTCTCCAAACACATGCTCACCATATCCAGCTAAATTCTCATACATCTCAACGTCATTGTAGAATGTGAGCACACCATCAGTACCATCTTTCTCAGTACCATATTCATCACAAGCCTCTGTATCAGGAGCCTCTGTATCAGGAGCCTCTGTATCAGGAGCCTCTTTATCAGTAGTCTCTATATCAGTAGCCTCTCTATCAGTAGCTTCTCTATCAGTAGCTTCTCTATCAGATAGACCAACATCAGTTTGATCGTCATCTTTTGAAAGTTGCATTGCTTCATCCATTTTGTATATTAACTCCACATGTAGAACACTTCTACACTTCTCGTGATTTACTTGCAGTAGATAACCAAACACGTCTTCATCATTCCATATATACGATGGCTTGTTCGAATTCAGCACCATTGGAAAGTAGCTAATCCTCGCTTTCATCTTAGAATCATCTACCTTTAGCTTTCTGAGAAGACGCTCAACCAAACAAGAGTATGTCACCTCCTCCACTGATTTCTTCAATACAATCGTGTGAATTTCATCCTCTCCTTGACCATCTCCCGAGATCCATTTTGTTTCAGCCCCATCCTTCATATAATTTCCCCATAATCGAAACAAATAAATGTGCAATGCGGATTTTGCATTTTTCCTGAAACAAAATAGAATTATCATTATAAATATAATTATTAAGGAAATTAAATCATTATTACCCACTACGGTCTTCTCTTTATAATATTAATTCTTTCAATTCTACAAACATAGTAAAACCAGTAATACTAGTATAACTCGTCAATATAGTAATACCAGTAATACCAGTAAATCCATTTTACCTTAGTAAAACTAGTTATCTTAGTAGTACCCATAAATTGTCCTTTCACTAACTAATAAACTTTTTAAGACGAATTTGTTCGGATTTTTCAGTACCCATGATATATACGGAGTCCGATATTTACTCTATCTTCAACGAAAAATCTTCAAGAACGTACCTAAATATATATCTCCATCCAAAACCCATATACATAGTTTTAAAAATCTTCCTCTTTTAGATCTCTTTTAATTTTCATAAACTATTACTTTTCTGCACAAGCCGGGTTATACACTAATTTATAATAATATTCCAATAATAATTTCATCAAAAACACACATTAAATATACTTGAAATTAATAAACACAGTGTTCATTTTCGTCATTAATATCTTCATATTTTCTTGAAATCTTACATCTTTAACATTACCCATCATGTACACTACATTTATATGATATTTACAAATACATTGCATCAGAAAAAATAGGAAAAAATACATAAAATATAGGTTTAAAATCGAATATCACAGTATTTAAAATCGTTAATAAAATCTTCATTTTACATGAAATCTTATATTTTAAAGATGTAATCAGGATATAGACTACATTTCCATGTTATTTCTAAAAAAAACATCAAAAACGAATTTATATTACCTGTTTTAGAGCTTGCAAAATCGTCAATGGAGAATGGAGAAGAAGAAGAAATGGTCGCTGGAGAGGGAGCAGTTGGAGAGAGTGAAGACATGTGGGGCTAGCAGCATTTTCATTGGTTAAGGTTGTCTAGGGTAGTTGATTTAATTAATTCAAGAATTCAATGCTTTAATGAGGTGGATGAGAGAGATGAGATATAATAAATAAATGAAAGGTTAGTATAGGATTTACAAAGACAAAAGGGTGTTGAGAATAGAGAGAGGATGAGTAGAATGATTTTTTTCCCATAAGGGTGTCTGAGAATAAACTCCTAACACTCCCTCTTCAGCTCTATCTCTTCGCCGTATAGCTCCACCGTAGAGTTAATAGAGATTCTCGGCTCCGGGAACATTGATACCAAATATGAAATGCCTTCCACTTTCAACCGCTGGTTCTTGAGTAAAGAGGACCTGATTCACCGTAGTTATACTGGAGGAGACCTAAATCAAGATGAAAGAAGACTCTTTGCCGGACCGTTTTGGAAAAACGCCGACTCTGCTGAATCACTTCATACAGGATTCAAGGCTTTCTATACAACTCATCATTCTTCCATTAGAGATGCTTCGTAGTAGCCATATACGGCTATAATAATTAACAAAGACTGATTCTCACAGAAAGAAATCTTGAGTGAGCGATAAATGAGGATCTTGACTTAGAAACCAAAACGGGATGAAGTTGAGAACGAAGTGGAAAGCGAAATCTATTTATTATTAATCGATCTGGAAAACAGAGATAAAAGATGAACTTGAAGCAAAGCTCTGTGACAGATCGAGAAACAAAACAAAATCGCCTTGCGAAATATTTAATCCGCTAAACGGAAGAAGAGATTCACCGAGCGAAAGATATGTACATGCAAAAACAAAATTGAAAAGGGATTGGTGACCGGCAGCAATGCCACCGGCCACCGGAACTGATTATTTTTCTGGAGAAGTCTAGAGAGAAGTTAGAGAAAAACGAAACGAGAGAGAGATGTATATATGACCTATTAAAATACTTGTTTTACTTCTGACATTGTAACTATAATAATATAGAAAATTATTTTTAATTGGGTATTTTATATTATAATACTTATTTTTAATGAGTTATATACACACACTTGAATGAATTGAATAAAGTAACAAGTATATGAAAAATAAAAGTATCTATTTCATGTTCAATTGTACTTATCAGTTTTTGGATATCTAGTTTAAAAATTTTAAACCTAAATAAACAAGTATCAAATATTACCAAGTAATTTGCAAGTATTAAAAATATAAGCAAGTACTTGATTACCAAGTACTTGATCGGATCAAGTACAAGTACAAGCCAAAAATTCTAATACTCGCACAAGGCAAGTCAAGTAGTGAGTAGGGTAAAAAGACCAAGTACCCGACTTGCGCCCAGCCCTAATGAGAAGGAAGCTTTCCGGATTCTAATTAGTGAACTAGGGGAGAAGAAACTGAGTTTTTGGGAAACGAAGACAAGATTGGATATCCAGGTTTTTCAAGTTATTTGTGATTTGTTTCGTATGTTACGAATATCTAATTATTTGTTCGGTTTCAGAAAAATACAAATATTCGAAAAACAGATATCTGGAAAATAAATAGATATTGTATTTGTGGATATTTACGAATACTTACGGATATTTCATATGTTTTGTTTAGTATAAATAATCTTAAAATTTTGACACAAATTTGTTTTGTAAAATATATTTTTACATGATATAGAAGATAAAAATTAAAATAAATAGTGAATCGGCATATTTTGTAATTTCTTAAAACTTAATTAACAATTATAATAACACAAAACTTAAGAAAAAAATTATAGTTGTCATACATTTTTTCTTTCTTTCATGTAATTCTTTTATATAAGTAATAATGTGAACATAACTTGTCAAATCATATGTTAGAATAATAGTTATATAATTTTTAAATCTAAAAATTTAAATATAATCAAGATATATATGTATTTATATATTGTCGGATCGGATCGGATATCCACTTTTCAAAAAAATTTTTAAAAAAATTTTGCTTCAATTTTCACGGATATTAACTTTTAGTATTTGCTTTGCTTCGAAAATTTACGGATATTCGAAATTTTTGGATCGAATCAGAACGAATAATAAATCGAATCAAATTTATAGAATAAAATGCTCAGCCCTACATGCAATAATATGACGACCAAATCTACATTGATCCCAACATAAGTTCAACATTTTTAGTTTATAAACGAAAATGAAAAGAAAAAGAATGAAGAAAACACTAAAGAGAAAATCCTTTGGAAAAAAAATCACCAGAACATTATTATTTTAAAATTAAAAAGAGTTTGTTTTTCAGTTTGTGAAAAAAACCTCTCTCTCTAACAAACGCTCTCGTCCATTTCTAACATCAAAGCCGTGAACCCTAACTCCGGTCTGGCGGTGCCAGAGGTTCCTCCTTTCCCCCCTTATTTCCTTTTTTATTTGCTCTCTTCCTTTCTGTCTTTCATCTGGTCTCTTTGCTCGTTGATTCTGGGTTAGTTGGGGTATTTCCGGCGGTTCTTCGAAGCTGTTGGTGTCGCCTCCCGGCTCCCTCTGGAACAGCAGCGAGGCTGTGGTGGCAACGAAAGAGAAGTGGGTCGGCGTTTAGAGCTGGAGGATGAACAAGATCTGATTTTCACTTTACAAATCTATGGCGATTCTTCGCTGGTGATGGCGCGTGAATCGGTGTGACGAGTTCTCTGTCATGGATCTACCTTCGTACATGGAGGTGAGACTATCGGAGGCGAGGATTGAAGGCGAGTATAAGGTGGGTTGTCTTCTGGTTCTCGGGGATAACATGTACCGAAGGTCTGCGACGAAGGAGTGGTCGACTGGAGGAGATTTCCTTTATGGGGTACGTAGTGGTGGTTCGACATCCCAGCGCCGGCGAAGTTCGACTTAGTCGGTGGTTCGAGCTCCACACCGCTGGAAACTTGGATTCACAATTCTGGTTCGTGCTTGTTACCAAGGCTCAATCTTTCATTCCGGATAGGTCTGTCCGGGCTTTGGCTGAGGATCAGCATGTTGAAAGGTGGTGGTACAAAACTGGTCGAGGAACGCGCCTAAGGTGATGATGTTGTTTGGTCAAGTTTATCACGCCGATCTTAAGAGACCAACAGCTTGGTATAATTTGTAACCTCGGCTTTAGGATTGTCTCATTAAGTTAGTAAATGTGTCTATATAATGAGGTCAAATTAGGTAGTTCAAGAGATGGTTTGCTTCGAGTCGTGGAGCTTTCTCATCTCATTGTGGTTAAAAATACAGAATTGTACTCTAAGTTGCTCTGGATCCGAGTGAATTTTCATCTAGTGAGTGTTCTAAGGTGTTGCTAAGATGCAATGTTGTATGTATGTTGGTGATGATGATGAGATGATTCAGCTGACTCCAGAACCGCTCTGTGAAGAACTTGAAGAGCTTATGAAGTAAATATGTTGGAGTGAAGAAGATGGTGAAGAAAAAGTGGGACAACTAAGTAGTATGCATGTAAGATATCTCAGTGTGTGGGTTTTATTGAGCTATTGGTTTCAAAAAACTTAAATATAAGTTTTAATTTATGCTAAAGTATATTTTCTTATTAAGTCATTTGCATAATCATTACTCTGAGTGGACAAACTTAATCTAAAGTAAAATAACCAGTCTATCATCCAAAGTTCACAAATTAAATAACCAAATCTATAGTTCTTGTCTTAAAAAAGTTACGGGCTTGGTTTGACTTGATTACAGTTTTAACTTGTAACTAAAGTTATAGGATTCTTGATTTGAATGATTTGTTTAGGCACACATGTCTAGGTTCAGGCAACATCACCAGTCTTAAACAATCTATACATTTTTTTCATTGTTTTGGTCATGAATCTTACAAATCTACCAAAAACGATGATATTGATACATTTCCCAAAATGTAGTACAATTTCTGTTCATTATATGGCTACAAAAATAAGAATCTATGTTCAAAAACCTTAAAATCAGGATTGTCTCATTAAGTTAGTAAATGTGTCTATATAATGAGGTCAAATTAGGTAGTTCAAGAGATGGTTTGCTTCGAGTCGTGGAGCTTTCTCATCTCATTGTGGTTAAAAATACAGAATTGTACTCTAAGTTGCGCTGGATCCGAGTGAATTTTCATCTAGTGAGTGTTCTAAGGTGTTGCTAAGATGCAATGTTGTATATGTTGTAGAAACATTGTGTGTCAAAATGTTTTGTACCAAGTTTATGGTTGAATGAATCAGTTGGCGTTTAAGACATACAAGAGTAAGAAGTACTGGACACAAAACATAATGCTATATGTTCGGACGATATCTGTTAGAGCTTGTCATCCATTTTTAGACTCGATAATACTTCTCGTTATGCGAATTTCGTTTATCAGGGATTAAATTATTAATAATGTGTCATGATAAATGTACGAAAAATACATTAGAGAAATAAAAAGATAGTCCGAGAAGGGACGTTAAGGTACGGTCACGTGGTAGCTGTATGCCACGTCAGTAATTTGAATAAGTCAACTTTTCAAAAGAGTGGACTTTTTAGTTTTACTTGAGTAATCCGCGAATTTCGCAAGTCGCCCACCCGATTTTCTTCGTTTGTTTTAAAAACTAGAATACATATTAGGAAGAAAATAAACATATCTAAGGTGTTTCTCTGCACCGTCTACTGTGTTTTTAATTGGCAAGTTTAGTAAACTAGGCGGTTTGTCAGAATAAAACTAAAAATTACATAAATTTGGTTAATGAACATGCAATATGGGCATCTTAGTTAATCAAAATCCATGTCTCATGATTATAATTATGGAGCGCAGGATATAGAAAAAAATCGGAAGTTATTTAGCCAACCTAAGGATGTTTTGGAGATATTTGGTCTACTAAAATTGGTGTTTCTCTGCACCGTCTACTGTGTTTTTAATTGGCAAGATTAGTAAACTAGGCGGTTTGTCAGAATAAAACTAAAAATTACATAAATTTGGTTAATGAACATGCAATATGGGCATCTTAGTTAATCAAAATCCATGTCTCATGATTATAATTATGGAGCGCAGGATATAGAAAAAAGTCGGAAGTTATTTAGCCAACCTAAAGATGTTTTGGAGATATTTGGTCTACTAAAATTGGTGTATGTTTCTTTCGAAGATTATGCAGCAGATGTCGACATCGTCTAACTACTACTACACTAAGACAAACCAAATACATGTATGCATTTGCACCATCTATATATCACGTACACCAACCCTCAATATTAGCGACAATCTATCTTTTTTTTTTGAAAAAGAAAATGGTTAAATTCGGATCTATTAAAGACACATATTTAATTTCCGGGTGGAAGGTGAAATCCACATATAGACTTTTTTCTGGATATTTAAATGGATTTTAAAGCATGGATACATATCCGTGTGGTAAATAAATGCATCTTAAAATAGTTTCTTCCGATAAGATTCAAATTAAACCCTTTACCTAGATACAGACGGGAGCCTGGTCCTTACCAGTGGACCACGATGATCCTTTCAAAAGACAATCTATCTTGTTTTTTTCTAAATCCATTTAATTTGGTTCTCTCGCAACCAGTCATTTTAGATTTTGTCAACGGATTTGATACTTGTTTATTGTTTTTGTTTTCATTTGTAAACAGTTAATATATTGTATTATCTACAAACTGGTTTTATTATTGGCTCATACATATAATCAGTGGTGGAGCCAAAATTATTTTAAAATTAGATCAATTTTTAATAAAATTTTAAAATATATTATACTGATTCATGCTTTTTAAAATTAAATATTCACCATATAGTTTTTTGTTTGGTAAAAGTTATGATTTAGGTATTAATTTTGTTTTTGTTTCAGGGTTTGTTTTTCTTTTGTGGGGTCATCTAGATTTTTTAAATGGGGGTCATAGAATAATTTTAATTGACAATACCCATAATTATTTTGAAAAATAAATGGGTTTAGCTGACCCCACTCCCATGGCACTGCCTGCGTACAATACTCATTGAGGATACTATGTTTTTTCTTATAAAAATGTATTTATGGGTTACTTTATTTAGGATTGTAAATAATAGTTTCACTATCGACTTTTTATGGTACTAAATTTTTAAATAGAACATTTGCCCTAAAAAATGTATATCCGTTTTTATAGTACTACGGCGGTTTATTTTTCTGTAGAAGATAATCTTCTTAATAATTATATTGGTGGGAAGAAACTAATCGTCTTTACCTTTTACATTTTTTTTTGTCTTTGTGAATTACGTCAAAATTTTGAAGTTTGAAATTATATCATTTAGTCTCCAATACAATGCGACCTCATAATCCGGGACCAATAGTTAATTTCAAAAGAGAAAGATGTAATTTCATAACCTTATTGTATATATATATTTGAACTTTTAAATCACACATCTCGATCAAGTTGTCCAACTGGTCATATTATCAATGCCACTTGATTGAGGCCAATAATCTCATCTAAATAATACAGAACTGAAGTAAGAATGTAAAGGAAAATAATATGAAAAATTACTAAATTTGATGAAGAGATATAAGTAGTCAAAGATGAATAGCGGTTGAAAAAGAGAATAGTTGTAGAGATCTCGCTAGATCTTTTTGTTCTTGGTTTTTGGATCTGGAAAAACTGTTAAAGTATAGAGATGTCCCTAGATCTTTTATAAAAGTGGACATCAGAAGTGGTGCTGCCACTTCTTTTTGGTCTGATGAGTGGTCTTCCTTAGAAAGAATAATTGATCTAACAAATATGCAAAGCTGCATCGCACTTGGTATTAAACTCAATGCCATTGTCGAATTTGTCATCCAAAACTACTGGAGTCGCCGTCACAGGTCAGAACACTTGATCACCATTGACAAGGACAAGGAGATCTTAAAGCTGAGAACGCATTGTCTCATCAATGAGGACGACGTGGTTCTGTGGAAAGGGAAAGGAGATGTGCTTCGATCTTCATTTGACACAAACCAAACTTGGCAACTAACACAAGTACAACAGCCAAAGGTACAGTGGTATAAGGAACTCTGGTTCACTGGATCAATTTCCAAATACTCTGTTCTGACCTTAATTGCAGTACACAATAGACTAGCCACGGGAGACCGACTCTTGCAGTGAAATGTTCAATCAAATGCTCAGTGTATCCTTTGTAACTCTACAGTTGAAACCCGAGACCATCTATTCTTCAGCTGTCTTTACACATAGACAATTTGGCGGAATCTCACGAGGAAGCTTCTTGGACAGAACTACACTCCTACTTGGAGTCAATTTCTTGATCTCATATCGATGAATCAGGTCTCAGGGGTGAAAAAGTTCCTCTTTAGATACGTGTTTCAAGTTTCCGTGCATACGATTTGGCTCAAGAAAAATGGTAGAAGACATGGTACGGCACAGCGTCCTCCAAGTCTCCTTATCAAATTCATCGACAAGCAAACAAGGAACCGAATCAGTTCTCTACAAGGACCTGGAGGAACTTCTTTCAACCAAGCTATGGTGACTTGGTTCTCGTCTAGAGATTAGACGGCACCTAAATACTATTATTGTTTCGCAAAAAACTATCACACATTTAGACTAAAACTGCATTAATTTGTCCATTTTTTTATTTGAATAAATTTAACATTTTTTCAGAAAAAGGAATAGTTTGTAGAAGTATGTAATGTTTTTTTTTTTTGAGAAAGAGTTTGCTAAGTATTGTGTAATGTTATATGAGGAAAGAGTGTCTCTCCTTGACCAGTTGACCCCACACCCTATTTTAATAGCCCTCTCTTGATATTTCGACCTCATCATGCATGGAGATTCACGTGGCTATTTTTGCTGAGTTTCTTTTGTTTCATCTTCAGATTTGAGTTCTATAGAGCTTGTGAGGTGGACCTGCGTTAAACGGATCGACGATGTGGTGGACGTTCGACAGGATTGATTATTAAGGTAGTAGCGTTTGATGAAAAAAAAAGAAGTAGCTTTTAATGATCTTCGTATCCTTTTCCCGTTTGGATTTTTATCATCAATATTAGTAGATTTGTTTTTGGAATGTTATTTGTTTTTGGTAAAAGTTGGAATGAATTTTGTATGTGAGATACAACACTAACAATCAATATAAGATACTACAACCCAAAAACTAGAAACATACAATGAACTTGTAATTACACCACACTTTCACTAAATAATTATTCTTTCATTCTAGATTTGTTTTTCCTTAATAACTTTTTGTGTACCAAACAAAAAGAAGTGAGGTGGGTTAGGTGCAAGCGCCCGCAGAATCCGCCGCTCAGCACATGGTAAAGATCCAATTTAGGTTTCTTCTTTGCAAATATTGTTGTTGTGTCTACCCCAAAACATTCTTTTCTCTCTAATTGCCTAATTACGTCTATATAAACTTTTCATTTGTTGTAATCCAATAATGATCTAAACACTGGACCGCAGTGTGTTCCGCCTCGAGAATAATCCATTTTAAAAATATGACATATTTTTCTTCGACCGCTACGGAAGTTGACCGTAAGTTTTTAATATTAACGACCAGTTTTAAATTATAGTTTAGTACTTGATATGAGAGACAGCTTATATATTTAAAATGCATATTATATGCTTATAGCTAAGCTGTTTATCTGTTCTCTTTAGTCCATAATAGTTAATTAATCGATTACCCGTTGTTTATTTGCTACTTGCATTTTCAAAGTATATCTTGCTAGTAAGACGTATATACCTTACACGCACTATATCTTTTAAGCGTTGCTTTCTCCTCCGATTAATTAATAAATCTCTTATTATTATATTACCCAAATAGATGATTAACTACTTGACAGCAATGTTGAACTCTAATAAAAAGCTAATTCAAATTTAAAACAGTACTCCATTTGGCAGAAAAGATTTATATCTCATTTGGCTGTATATACATACTATCTGCAGTATGTTGTTGTAGAACAATAAAACATAAGTATATAATGCTACAGAACGAAATATGTATGTTTTTTTTTTGACTAAAACGGAATATGTATGTTGTTATGTAGTATTATGTTTTATTGGTCGAGTGAAACCATTCCAGAATGGTTGGTGGCAGGAAACTACGTGGAATTCTAACATAGCAACAGGTACAATATTATGATAATAGATTCTTGAATTTTCACAAAGAAAATGATTTTTGATATCCACAAGGAAAATGACTACCTGACATAAGGTATGAGGTGTCTAAGAAGACACGTTCCCACGGAAACAAAAACTACTAAGACTCTCAACCTGATTCGTGGATTCCAACAGTTATACAAGTTGAGTTTTGCGTATAGACAACAAAAAGATGTTTTAGTGGTATTTGTTGTATTGAAAAAAGGAAGATTTTTTTCCGTATACTACATAGTCAGTTTGTTTAAAACAGCAAGATAATTAGAGATGGAGGAGAGAACCGAAGTTCCACATGTTCTTGCATAATTAATGTCATTTTTATGTCCCTTCAGATACACATAAGCAGAAAGATATGATATGGTCACAGATATGTAGGCCTGGGCACGGATCGGATATCCAGGTTTTTGAAAGTATTTGTGATTTGCTTCGTATGTTACGGATATCTAGTTTTTGTATTTGCTTTGCTTCGAAGAAATACGGATATTCGGAAAAACGGATATCCAAAAAATAATTAGATATTTGCGGATATTTGTGAATACTTACGGATATCTCATATGTTTTGATTAATACAAATAATCTTAAAATTTCGATGCAGATTTGTTTTGTATAATATATTTTTTACGTGATATATAAGATAAAAATTAAAAGAATTAGTAAATCTACAGATTTTGTAAAAAAAAATAAACTTAGTTAACAATTATAATAACACAAAATTTAAGAAAAAATTATAATTATTATAAACTATTTTTTCCTTTTATGTACTACTTTTATATAAGTAATAATGTAAATAAAATCTGTCAAATCATATGTCAGAATAATAATTATAGAATTTTATACATATAAAACTTTAAATATAATCAAGATATACATGTACTTATATATTGCCGGATCGGATCGGATATCCGCTTCCTAAAATTTTAATATTTGTGATTTGCTTCGTTTTTGACGGATATTGAATTTTAGTATTTGCTTCGATTTGTAAAGTTACGGATATCCGAATTTTTCGGATCAGATCGAAACGAATAAAGAATCGAATCAAAATTTACTGATATTTTGCCCACCCCTACAGATATGTTCACAAAGGGTATTAAACAGCAATAAAGCACGTGCAGAAGACTATACATATACTAAGAAAATCCACGCAGTGCTATGACTGACCACATCCAGTTGATTATGTCGGATTCTTTGTGTAATCGACAAAAAACCAAAAATATTTTACACAATGTATTCCTGTTTTACCTTAAGTGCATCATTGTCTATTGATAAACGCATGGCCAAAGTAATATTAAACTCAATTTCTTACCAGACGGTAGATATTTTGATTAGCTTTCCAATGCCACCGGTTTTAGGTCAATCGGTGTCCTGGATTATGATGTTTTTGCGAAATTGTGGTCGTTCACGAGAAGAACTTACTATCCCAAAACATTTGCCGACACTGGCTGTGAACTGCCATAATGCGTCTGTATAATGTCAAACGACATTCCTGAACTTGTTTTGAACAACCATACCGTGTCGGCATACACTTCTTGAGAGCAACTTTTGGAGTTTTTTAAAGTTTTTTAATATGTAGAACTGCACAGAATCTTCAGATGTTTGATTATTGATAGATGCATGGAAAAAATAATATTAAGCTCAATTTCTTACCGGACGATAGATATTTTTGTTAGCTTTCCAATGCCACCAGTTTGAGATGAATCGGTTTCCTGGATTATGATGTTCTTACGAAATTGTGGTCGTTAGCCCACGAGGAGAAAACTTACTATCCAAAAACATTTGCCGACACTCAATAGACGGCTGCAAACTGCAATAATGCGTCGGTATAATGTCAAACCACATTTCTGGACTTGTTTTGAACATCCGTACCGTGTCGGCATACACATTTTGAGAGCAACTTTTAGAGTTTTTAAAAGAAAAATTTATATGTAGAACTGCACAGAATCTACAGAAGTTTGTCTATTGATAGACGCATGGCCAAAGTAATATTAAGCTCAATTTCTTATCAGACGATAGATATTTTGATTAGCTTTCCAATGCCACCGGTTTTAGGTCAATCGGTGTCCTGGATTATGATTTTTTTTACGGAATTATGGTCGTTAGCCACAAGGAGAAAACTTACAATCCCAAAACATCTGCCGACACTCAATAGACGGCTGCAAACTACCATAATGCGTCGGTATAATGTCAAACCACATTAAATTGTTTTGAACGTCTGTACCGTGTCGGCATACACTTTTTGAGTGCAACTTTTGGAGTTTTTAAAAGAAAAATTTATATGTAGAACTGCACAGAATTTACAGAAGTTTGTCTATTGATAGATGCATGGCCAAAGTAATATTAAACTCAATTTCTTACCAGACTATAGATATTTTGATAACCTTTCCAATGCCACCGGTTTGAGGTTAATCGGTTTCCTGGATTATGATGTTTTTACGAAATTGTGATCGTTAGCCCACGAGGAGAAAACTTACTGTCCAAAAACATTTGTCGACACGCAATGGACGGCTGCGAACTTCCGTAATGCGTCGGTATAATGTCAAACGACATTACTGAACTTGTTTTGAACGTCCGTACCGTGTCGGCATACACTTTTTTAGAGCAACTTTTGGAGTTTTTAAAGTTTTTTTATATGTAGAACTGCACAGAATCTTCAGAAGTTTGTCTATTGATAGACGCATGGCTAAAGTAATATTAAGCTCAATTTCTTACCTGGCGATAGATATTTTGGTTAGCTTTCCAATGCCACCGGTTTGAGGTTAATCGGTATCCTGGATTATGATGTTTTTACGAAATTGTGGTCGTTAGCCCACGAGGAGAAAACTTACTATCCAAAAACATTTGCCGACACTAAATGGACGGCTGCGAACTGCCGTAACGCGTCGGTATAATGTCAAACGACATTACTGAACTTGTTTTGAACGTCCATACCATGTTGGCATACACTTTTTGAGAGCATCTTTTGGAGTTTTTAAAGTTTTTTTATATGTAGGACTGCACAGAATCTATAGAAGTTTGTCTATTGATAGACGCATGGCTAAAGTAATATTAAGCTCAATTTCTTACCAGACGATAGATATTTTGGTTAGCTTTCCAATGCCACCATTTTGAGATCAATCGGTGTCGTGGATTATGATCTTTTTACGGAATTGTGGTCTTTAGCCCACGACGAGAAAACTAAATATCCCAAAACATCTGCCGACACTCAAGAGGAGCATGCAGGTGACACACAAGGCATGGACCAACACTAAAGACGTGGAGCATTGCAAAGAGAGTGCTTCTCTTGTGGCTGCTTTGGTTGGATTTGATGAATCAAACATGACGCCAAAGGAAATGTTTGGACTTAGCTTCTCACCTACAACAACACTCAACATTAAACCTTCTGGCTGGAGATTGTCTAACTCTTTCTCTCGTATTAGCTTGACCGGTGGATTATAAAAGAACCATATTATTCTTTATTTAAAAAAATTGTCATTGTGTGTTTGTACTATTCGTAAGTGATGTTGTTAGACCTATTCCTTGTCGTCAGCTTATTTAATTTGTTCAGTATCGCATTGACATAAACTTTAATAAAACCAAAAAGAATTTAGTAAAACCAATCGAATATAAATGTTTTGTTTTTGTTTAATTATATTGTAACTCTGTTCTACATATTTGGTTGTTTATACGTTATACACTTATACCACACTGTTAGTAGTATCCTGATGGTGAATGCTGATATCTTAGGGAAAATCATGAGTATGATCAATAAAGTTCTTTTAAAATGACGACCAAATTTACATTCATCCAATATAAGCTTAAGTTTTTATGTGTGTGAACCTTTTTTTAAAAAGTGAATTTCATTGAATATCGTATCCTTGCCTGCTTTTCAAATATCCATATGAACCCGAGAGTGCTTTTTTATAAATAAAAGGCCACGCGTCATAAAGTACATAAGATCTTAATATCAATTCTTCCTGAATGACATATTCCTGTAAATCTCTCAAAAGTAGTTCATTAATATTTCTTAAATGACCCATGTAAACTAAATGGCAAATGTATAAATTACATATATTGCCTAATTCATTAGAAAATCTAAAGTCTTCCTTTCCAAGAGAGATTCAAAAGATTTACAAGATTTCATTTTTTATGTCTATAGATTTCGTGTTATTCTAATTAGCTTAAGCATAATAGGCTAAGCTTGGACTCTCTTGAATTTAGCAGAAAAAAAAGGAATTAGGAAGAACAGGTTTTTGGGATTTAGGAAGAACAAGTTTTTGGTGAGGTGAAGAAACAATATGATTGGTTACCTCATACCCCTCATCGTTGTGGTGGGCATGATCATCTTGACATTTGTATGGATATGGTGTCGCTGCGAGCGGAAACGAGTGACGCCAAGAGGTGCTTGGGCAAAACCTCTTCTCTTTAGACCTCCCGCAACGCCAACGGCTCCAAGTACGCCTACAGACAACGATCTGGCAAAAGTGGGTAATCAGTTAGCTGCTTTGTGGCCAACCTTAAATGATTCGATTCTGAATACGAAGCCAAAAAATAAGGTTCCAACTCGTTCCCTAATGCCTCCGGTTGAGAAACTTCCGCTCCCAAAGCTAAAAGCTGATGGTACCCTCCGATTTCCGTGGGCTCCGAGACTGAGTCCCCAATCACGGAACCTTTATCGAGCAACAACTCTAACTTATCGATTTGATGGTACTCCTGAGATATATATTCCATCGAAGGTACTTAAGCTCGGTCCTGAAAATAAGGATGAGTACATCATAGGAAAATTCCATAAGTGTTCTTTACCACCAGGTGGTCTGATTCATGCGGTGGTTAATAAATTAGGGAAGAAGTTGTAAGATTAGTTGTAAGAAGATTGGTGAGTCATCTTACATGTTTCATATCCCGTATGAACCAACTCGTCATTGGGTTATTCAGCGAGGAGTTTGGCATATAGACGACTGCTTGCTTTTTGTCCTGCCATGGATACCAAAAGGCTCCTTCAAAATCACAGAAGTATCAACACTACTGGTATGGTAAACTTGAAACAGATTCCTGATTGTTGTTACTCTCGACTACGGATTAGTCATATTGCTTCAGGTCTTGGTGAACCTATTCTTACTCATAAACCTCGTCTTGACCCTACTAGTATGGGTGAAGCGAAGGTTTTAGTGGAGATGGAACTGGATAAAGATTTCTTTAAGGTAATAGCTCTCGATGATAAACAAGGTCACATCTTTCTTCTTGAGGTGGAGTACACTTGGATTCCGTCTAAGTGCGAAAGGTGTGGTAATCTAGGACACAAAGAGAAGAGGTGTCTATTACCTTCAAAGCTGGCTTACGAATACAGCTCACAAGTGAAAGCGACGGTTGCTAATAATGAGGTCGCCGTAGTGGATATTGATAGTATTTTAAAAGAAAGGGGTTCTTCGAGCAATCCATCACTTCATGCCCAAACTGAAGACGCCAATCTTCAAGTTAAACGCCCAGAAGACTCAACTGCACCTGATGATCCTACTGCTACTATCCAAGGTCCTATAGATATGGCTCATGATCGGGTCAATACAGCTCATGACTCTACTTCAACTCCTTCTGCCGCTCCTGAGGTACGCACAGACAACACAAAGACTACTACATTTTCCTTTTCTTCTCCTTCACATCAACTGAGGCCAGTTGCTCCGCTTACTACAGCCAGCTCTCCTACCACATTAGTAGATCCACAGTCTACTCCTACTCAAAATATTACCAACAACAAGGTCATTGAATATTTAGTTGTTGATCTGATGACCACAACACCTATACATTGTGCTTTTGAGAGTTCTTCTCGATTTTCAGTGTTAGGAAATGCGGATGAAGCTGAGACTGAGCCTCCTGACTCTATCAGCTTGACAAGAGGTGGGAGAGAAACAAAACCTCCGATCAAGTACCAGAATATGGAATGGAATTCAGTGCGAGGTAGGGGGAAACGTGGTCGTAATGGCTGTGGTTCGTTAGCTACTGCCTTTATCGCCACTAATGGTTATTACTAGTCTCTATCTTTGTTTAGATAGAGTCTATTTACTGCAGGAAATCTGTTTCGTGCAAACTTTATCAAACTCTAAGACCCGAAGTCTTATTTTTGTAATGTTTATGTTTTTAACTGAAAGTCATTTTTCGAAAAAAAAAAAAAAAACTATTTCTATATTATATGATGAAATCCATACACAGCATGATAATGTGACGCTGCTATATTTTCGTATTTAGAAATTAAAGTTAAAAAGGTTATGTTCACTTTGTTTGTGTTTCATGTAATGCTAATTCTGTTCTACAGATTTAGTTGTTATACAACGCTGCATTACATACACACGGTTACGTGCAATGAGAACTGCGACGACGGAGCAAAATAGAGTTTTGAGGGTAAAGTTGTAAATTAAGAGCGAATTTGAGGGCAATTCGGACAAGCTGGCGTTGTTCTTTTTTAAGTGTTTGCTAGTTTTTTTTTTTCTCTCCAGCTCAGTCACTCTATACCCTCGTGGCCATGGGCGAACTGCCCCAGAAAAATCTATAAATAATTTTAAATACGCTAGATATAGCTAGTATTCTTAAGCTTAGTTGGTCAAATCCTTCGCTCTGCCTCCAATGAACCAACGTTCGATATCCATCTGCTGCCTTGCACCATTTTATTTTCTTAACTTTTCTGATATTTACCTTTTTTCTTATGTTTCCTTTATTTTCTGAATTTTATTGGCCATGTGTTATGTTTTATTATTTTCCTCATGTTCTATTTTATTTTTCATTTAATTTTTTTTTGTTTTAAAATATTCTGAATTCCAAAAAAAATCCATTTTATCAGTAAATTGTTTTTGTTTCTTCATTCAGTTTTAGTCATATTATTTTTCTTCTAGATTTTTTTCTTATTGAAAAATAAAAATTAAATATATTTAATATTATTAAATGAAATATTTACTAATAATTAATTTACTCAGATTATTTTCTAGATCCGCCAATGCTCGTGGCTCGGCGTTTCCTCCCCTAAGCGATTCTTTTGTTCTTTGCTCTTCGTAAGTCGCCTATTTTGCAGTCTTCTTGCCGGAATCTGATGTTGAAACTCCCATTTCTATAATGTGTCCTTCGTGATTTGCACAATTCGTCACTGATTCGGTCGATTTTGTTAGTGTATTTTGTTGGCATAAACCCTTGTGGGAGTTTTTTTTTTCTTCGTGTTATTTTTGAGTACTTGTGAGCATTGTCTTCTCTAGAATTGTAGTTTTGGTGGGTTGCTTCATGATTTACTCTAGCTGGTCGCTGTTTATTTGATCCTGTACATTGTTGAGCTCATAGGAATCTCATATATGCAACAAAAAAATCATTATTTGATGAATCTAGAAGTTGGTTTGCTGGTTTGTTAAGTATCTTGTAGTGTGGGTTTTTAGTTTTTCAGTTTTATTAAGAAAGTGAAAACAAATCGCGGGTTTGCTGTTGTGGTACTCGTCATGACTATTTGATATTCAAGTCTCTTTTGTGTTCTCTGGCTTTTTACAGGTTTTAACTTTGGATAGCTGGAGCGCCATACCAAGGAGATGGCGGAAAAGAAGAATCCGCAGGTTTATATGGATGTATGCATTGATGGAGATCCAGCTGAGACTATGGTTTTTGAGGTACCATGGTGTTTGGCTTCCCTCACTTGTGTTTTTTCTTGTCAAAGCTAAACTCTTAAACATTTGAACTTTGTTTCTTTAGCTTTTCCCTGAAGTCGCTCCCAAGACATCTGAGAATTTTCGTGCACTATGCACAGGTTTGTTTCCTCTCTGGCTACGCCTGTTACTTCTCAGCTGTATATAAGTTTATTTTTTTTGATTTCCCTTCCTTATAAAATCTTATTATATAGGGGAGAAAGGCATCGGACCCAGAAGTGGAAAACCTTTACATTACAAAGGATCCCTTTTCCACAGAATACTGAAAGGCTCCTCAGCACAGGTTTCTTTCTGCATCTTTCAACTATAAATTTATCGATATGATGTTGCGGTCTTGTACTTTTGGCTTCTTTTTTCAACATTGTTTGGATGTTCGTTTTTTAGTTCGTTGCTGTTCTTTATACTGTAGGAATACATGTCTGATCGCCACACCTGCTTGCTTTTCATGTGATATAGTTTTAAGGTTGAACTACTAGTTGTTCATGCTCAAACTTAGGTCTTCTCATGCAAAGAATACACTTTATGTACGAACAAATGCATGGTTTCTGCTGGTCTAACAGCCTCTGTTGACTTTTTTTTTTTCCAGGCTGGCGACTTTGTGAATCGAGATGGTATGTACATTTATCATTAAGTTTGGCTTCTGACCTACAGTCATCAAGTAGAGCTAGCAGTTACACTTATCTGATAATTACTGTAAAAATGTGATAGAATTCATAAGATTGCATACAATTTTTGATTCTGCAGTCAACATATAAAAAAATCTTATCATCTGAACAATTTTGTATATTTCATCCACTTTCAGGTACTGGTGGGGAAAACATATATGCTGGAAAATTTCCAGGTCGGTTTACCATTACGTTTTTTATTAGCTATCTCTTTTCATTTCTCCGTGCAACATTTGAGAAGCTGGAAGTCAATTGTCTGTGTGTACTGATATCTCTTTTCTTGATGTTCATAAGTTAAGATTGCATTAACTAGAAGTTCATTTTGAAGGCATTGCCTTACTGAATATTTGGTGCTTGTCATATTGTTAAGATGATATGTTTTTCTTAATTTTTGAAATATTTTATTGAATTGCAAAAGCAATTTCTGATGTTACCAGATGAGTCACCAAAACTAAGGCATGACGAGGCTGGTCTTTTATCCATGGCTGTTGCTGAACGTGACAAGTTGGGATCACACTTTCATATTACCTTCAAGCCAAATCACCAACTTGACAGGTCTTGTGTTACTTTACTCTTTTTTTTTTTTGTAATATCTAATCCATCATTTCAGTAACTGTGTATTTTTCATCTAGCATTGCGTCCTTTCTGACTGTTAAATTTCTCATCAGGAAGAATGTTGTCTTTGGAAAGCTTATTCAAGGGAAAGAGGTACTTAAGAAAATTGAACGCTTGGGAGACGACGATGGTAAACCTACCGTCACGGTGAAGATAATCCGATGTGGAGAATATTTTGGAGGTACAAATATTCTACTATTGGTTACTGCTACATTTGTCTGAGTTTGCAGTCATAACCAATCCTCACCATGCCATGATTTGTCAATGCAGACAAGAAGAAGAATACGATTGATGATCGAAAAGGGAGTAGGCACCAGAAATCTTCAAGAGAGAGAAGAAAGAAGAGGCGGAGACACTCATCATCTGAGTCTGAAAGCTCCTCAGATTATGAGACGGATTCCTCAGAATCTGATAGCGAGTCAGATTCAGATTCGTCTTCAGACCTTAGTTCCTCGAGCCATGAAAGGCGGAAGAAGAGAAAAAGAAGTTCAAAGAAAGATAAGCACAGGCGGTCTAAACGAAGAGATAAGCGCCATGAGAAAAAGAAGAGGACACGTGATAAGAGAACGAAACGCAAATCAAGAAGGTTTGCAAGTCTTGTACACTTATTAGTAAAATTTTCCGTGTGCATGCTGGTTACTTATTAGGAGAATTTTAATGCTTTAATCACAGTTACCGGTTTTAACTTGTGGGGTTTAGTGTATAGTGAGAGTCATGTTAGCTTATGTTTCTGGAAATCCTTTTTTATGGATCTAAGCATGATTAAATTTTGTTCCGCTCGTACGTAATAATCAACAGTCATTTGCTTGAGTAGCTCTTTTTTTTTGTTTTGACGAGCATGTTCCGGAGCAAGTAGTATTAAGTATTAACTGGTTGAGTATCATAGTTATTCACTTTGTTCTGCAACCTTTCAGGTCCCCGGACAATCTAACAGAGGAAGAAGGCAACAGCGAAAGTGATGTTAATGTTGATATAGGGGGAAAAACGATAAAATCCAGAGTCTCGAATAGAACAGGTAATCTCTAAAACTTACTCTTAGTTTTAGCTTCTTTTCCCGGCTTCCTGGAAACATCAGTTTTTCTGATTTTGTTTTTGTAATGTCACGTCCAATGGACGGGCATAATGGTAAATGTGCCATTTGATCATATATTTCAGTTTCAATATGCCTTTCGTTTTAAGCATCGTGTTGATCATTTTCTTCCTAACTTCTATAGACAGTTTAATAATGTTTCCTTTTACACTGTTGTTGACTACAATTTACAACCAGGTAATTCTCCACTAGATTTTGGAAAAGAAGCTGAATCACTTCACCAAGACAAAAAGGAGGGGCCGGGTTTGCTTGATAATGATGCATCAGACCACATTTCTGATAGGCAACATGATTTTGTTGATGATCATCCTGGCAAATCTAGGTGGAGTTTCTTATCTCTTATAACAACACGGCAGCTAAAAAGTTATCTCTATTCTTCTCCCATATGGAATCTTATGTTATCTTTATTCTTCTTCCATAGGAGTCCTATCAGATCACCTAGGAGAAGAGCTAGCAGGAGTTCTATTAGATCACGTAGGAGATCAGTGAGCAGGAGTCCAGTCAGATCATCTCGGAAGAGTGTGAGCAGGAGTCCGATTCGATCATCTAGGAGAAGTATCAGCAGGAGTCCTGTTAGAGGAAGAAGAAGAAGAATCAGTAGAAGTCCAATTGAGTAGGTCTTTTCTGTTTTGAGGAGCATGTGCGGGAGCAACTAGTACTAAGTCTTAACTGGCTTTGTGTATAAGTTATTCACTTTGTTCTGCAACCTTTCAGGTCCCCAGACAATCTTATATCGGAAGAAGGGAACAGTGATAGTGATGTTAATTATGATATTGGGGGGAAAACGAGGAAACCCAGAGTCTCGAATAGAACAGGTAATCTCTGAGTTTTAGCTTTCATTCCTGGCTTCCCCCAAACATCAGTTTTCTGATTTTCTTTTTGCTCTTTTCGTAATGGCATGTTTCAATAGTTAGACATAATGCTTTGTGTGCCATTTGATCATATAATATATTTTGTATCAATAAGCCTTTCGTTTAAGCATCGTTTTACCAACTTTTCTATAGGCAATTTTAATTATGTTTTGGTTATACACTGTTGTTGACTGCAATATTCAACCAGGTATTTCTCCACCAGAGTTTGAAAAAGAAGCTAAATCACTTTACCAGGACAAGGAGGGGCCTGATTTACTCGACAAGGATGATGATGCATCAGACCACGTTTCTGATAGGCAACATGATTTTGTTGATGATCATCCTCGCATATCTAGGTGGAGTTTCCCATCTCTTATAACACCTCAGCGAAAGAGTTATTTTATTCTACTCCCATATGAAATCTTACTAAAAAACGTTGATGTGCAGGAGCTGGAACTTGAGTCCTAAGAGGAAAACAAGTAAGAGCACAAATATACGTCCCAGGAGGAGTCTAAGTAAGAGCCCGAGCATAAGTCTTAGAAGGAATGTGGGAAGAAGTCCTGCTAAAGGTAGCCGCCAAGTGAAGAACTTGACAAACAGACGAAGCAAAAGCCCAGAGGGTGAGGAATTAGGCAGGCTTATTAGGAGAAGCCTTAGCAAAAGTGTTAGTAGAAGTCCAGTGCGAACGAACGGGGGAAGAGATAGATTTACGCGTGATCATCAATCATCAAGGAAGAGAAACAATGATGACACAGAAGAGGAGCATAAAGGTTCATCAAGTAAAAGAAAGAAGAGCTGTAGAGAGAGAAACAATGATGACACAGAAGAGGAGCATAAAGGTTCATCAAGTAAAAGAAAGAAGAGCAGTAGAGAGAGAAACAATGATGACACAGAAGAGGAGCATAAAGGTTCATCAAGTAAAAGAAAGAAGAGCAGTAGAGAGAGAAACAATGATGACACAGAAGACGAGTCAAGTAAAAGAAAGAAGAGCAGTAGAGAGAGAAACACTGATGATGATGATGATGCTAGAAAGGGACAGATTTCGATGAGGATGTATTGGGATCCAGAAAATATCGACTCAAGCATATCTGATGGTGCACTGGTCAGCTCTGTGAATAAAGGGGTAAAGAAGTTTGATTCCAATTATTACCTTTCCAAGATAGTTATCTCCAGTGAATCTCGCCTTGGGTTTAGGAGTAGACGACACAGAATCCAGCAACATGGATGCACAGTGAGCTTTTATGAAGTTCCCCCGAGAGATTTTAGATGTGACGAATGTAGTAACTGGATGATAAAGGTGCCTGGTGGGGATGGTTCTGATAGATACACCAGAGTGAAAGAGGTGGCTGACAGAAAGTTGGTTCATCATATGCTAAGCGATGTTCTGAAGGATATTATGAGTAAATCAAGAAAAAGTCCTATTTTGTTGGTTAGCAATGACAGAGACTTCCTGGGTGTAATAAATGATTTGCGTACATATGGTTATACTATCCTCTCAGCAGTTAGCCAGCGGTATGTCGAAAGTCTTCCAGGATTGGCTAGGTCAGCCCAAGCTTTTTGGTACTTTGAAGAACTGGAAAAAGGGCTTGGTCATTATATACCTTCTTGGAGTCTTCCCATTGAGCCATCCCTAGATGTAAAAAGCACTAGCAAACTGGGTACTATTCTCTAATCTCTCTCTTAATTCTCTCTCATTATGTGAGTTATAATGTCTTTCTCCTTAACTATTTTCAGAGGGTACAGTCGATTTGGTGTGAGACTTAAATATGGTCCCATTGCCTATTTGTGATATCAAGTCGTTAAGAAGAAGAATCGATAATGGTCTCCATTGGATTAAGAAGAAACTAAATACCATGGTTTTTGTTGGTGGTGGTGTAGACCCGAAGTTCAATGATCGAAGAACACTATGGATTAGTGCAGAAGAGAGATACACTCTATGTTATCGCTGTATTTCTCTTGTTAAGGACAACCATCATGTTATGAGGCGTATTTGTAAACGCACATGGTTGGCCAAGGAAGAGACTCCTGACCTAATTGTGACAAGATACCTATTTAAAAGAGCCCTCGATAACCTCCTTCTCCACATTGAGCCTGGCTTTTCTGATACGGTGTTGTTGGTAACTGGTGATTGTGAGTTTCGGGATACAATGGTGAATTTGAAAAAAGGTGGGAAAAAGATTTTGCTTGCTCATCCTTCAGATGCCAGCACAAGTTTCAAGAGAGATTTTGATGCAGCTTGGATTGTTTCAGATTTGATCAATGGAGAAAAACCTAAGTATCGTCGTTATGATAGTCAGAGGAAAGCAGCTAATAACAAGTGATCTTGTTGCTTCTTGAGGCTCTTAGTTGTTGAGTTTGATTTTTTTTTTTTTTGGTATTTCTATTGTTAGAACGCAGGAGAAACTATTCTTATGTTTTTACTAGAACTTTGTGTACTGGCATATTAACGCAGGAGAAACTCTTTGTGTACTTAATGTTTTTACTAGAACTTATGTTTAATGCAGGAGAAACTCTTATGTTTTTACTATGTTTTTACTAGAACTTTGTGTACTGGCTAAAATGATTTTGTGGATGTGGTCGGGAGAGACATGTGGATGTGGTCGAGAGACATTTATGATTTTGTGGATGTGGTCGGGAGAGACATATTCATTTTGTGGATGTGGTCCAGGGACATTTATGATTTTGTGGATGTGGTCGAGAGACATCTTTCTTGGTCTCGGGATGAACGGTCGTTTGGGCCACGTGTAGGGTAGATGAGAGGAGAGAGGATGAGCGTGATCGGTTTGCTTTGGTTCTCTCCTCTTTTTCGCTCGATCTTCTTGTTTCATCGTCGGGGAGCTTCGGTCGCTGCTGCGGTATCAAGATAGTGAATCCCTCGCCGCCGCAGTGAAACGAGTCGACAAGGGTGGTGGAAGGGGAGACGACGAAGGAGCGACACAAGTTCTCCGTGAAGCTTTGAAGAAGGAGATCGAGGAGGATTTTCATGGCGGCTTTTGGTCGCCGGCCTAAGAAGCGGCCAAGCACCGTTCAGAAGCACCGGCACGTAAGTTTGTTCAGTTTGTTGATTGATCTGATCTGGTTTGGTCTGATTGAAAGTTGATTTCTTTTCTTGTTTTATTCATGGAAACAGAGCTTGCATCCTAGGTTTTATCTGACTGAAGTGACGCTTGATCCACTGGTTTTATGTCAATCGGTGTCCTGGATTATGTTTTTTTTTAGAGAATTGTGGTCGTTAGCTCACGAGGAGAAAACTTACAGTCCCAAAACATCTGCAACACTCAATGGACGGCTTCAAACTGCCATAATGCGTTGCGTCGGTATAATGTCAAACCACATTTCTGGACTTGTTTTGAACGTTCGTACCGTGTGGGCATACACTTTTTGAGAGCAACTTTTGGAGTTTTTAAAAGAAAAATTTATATATAGAACTGCACAGAATCTACAGAAGTTTGTCTATTGATAGGCGCATGGCCAAAGTAATGTTAAACTCAATTTCTTACCAGACGATAGATAGTTTGATTAGCTTTCCAATGCCACCGATTTTAGGTCAATCGGTGTCCTAGATTATGATGTTTTTTACGAAATTGTGGTCGATCACGAGGAGAACTTACTATCCCAAAACATTTGCCGACACCGGCTGTGAACTGCCGTAATGCGTCGGTATAATGTCAAACGACATTCCTGAACTTGTTTTGAACAACCATACCGTGTCGGCATACACTTTTTGAGAGCAACTTTTGGAGTTTTAAAGATTTTTAATATGTAGAACTGCACAGAATCTTCAGATGTTTGATTATTGATAGATGCATGGAAAAAATAATATTAAGCTCAATTTCTTACCGGACGATAGATATTTTTGTTAGCTTTCCAATGCTACCGGTTTGAGATGAGTCGGTTTCCTGGATTATGATGTTCTTACGAAATTGTGGTCGTTTGCCCACGAGGAGAAAACTTACAATCCCAAAAAATCTGCCGACACTCAATGGACGGCTGCAAACTGCCATAATGCGTCGGTATAATGTCAAACCACATTGCTTAAACTGTTTTGAACTTCCGTACCGTGTCGGCATACACTTTTTGAGAGCAACTTTTGGAGTTTTTAAAAGAAAAATTTATATGTAGAACTGCACAGAATTTACAGAAGTTTGTCTATTGATAGACGCATGGCCAAAGTAATATTAAGCTCAATTTCTTACCAGACTATAGGTATTTTGATTACCTTTCCAATGCCACCGGTTTGAGGTCAATCGGTGTCCTGGATTATGATTTTTTTACGGAGTTGTGGTCGTTAGCCTACGAGGAGAAAACTTACTATCCCAAAACATTTGCCGACACTCAATGGACGGCTGCGAACTGCCATAATGCGTCGGTATAATGTCAAAAGACATTCGTAAACTTGTTTTGAACGTCCGTACCGTGTCGGCATACACTTTTCGAGAGCAACTTTTGGAGTTTTTAAAGGTTTTTTATATGTAGAACTGCACAGAATCTACAGAAGTTTGTCTATTGATAGACGAATGGCCAATGTAATATTAAGCTCAATTTCTTACCAGACGATAAAATATTTTGGTTAGCTTTCCAATGCCACCGGTTTGAGGTCAATCGGTGTCTTGGATTATGATGTTTTTAAGGAATTGTGGTCGTTAGCCCATAGGAGAAAACTTACTATCCCAAAACATCTGCCGACACTCAATAGACGGCTGTGAACTGCCATAATGAGACGGTATAACGTCAAGGGACAACACTGAACAGGTTTTGAACGTCCGTACCGTGTCGGCATACACTTTTTGAGAGCAACTTTTGGAGTTTTTAAAGTTTTTTTTATGTATAACTGCACAGAATATACAGAAGCTTGTCTATTGATAGACGCATGGCCAAAGTAATATTAAGCTCAATTTTTTACCAGTTGATAGACATTTTCGTTAGCTTTCCAATGCCACCGGTTTGAGGTTAATCGGTTTCCTGGATTATGATGTTTTTACGATATTGTGGTCGTTAGCCCACGAGGAGAAAATTTACTATCCAAAAACATTTGCCGACACTTAATGGACGGCTGCGAACTGCCGTAATGCGTCGGTATAATGTCAAACGACATTACTGAACTTGTTTTGAACGTCCGTACCGTGTCGGCATACACTTTTTGAGAGCAACTTTTGGAGTTTTTAAAGTGTTTTTATATGTAGAACTGCATAGAATCAATAGAAGTTTGTGTATTGATAGACGCATGGCTAAAGTAATATTAAGCTCAATTTCTTACCTGACGATAGATATTTTGGTAAGCTTTCCAATGCCACCGGTTTGAGGTTAATCGGTTTCCTGGATTATGATGTTTTTACGAAATTGTGTTCGTTAGCTCACGAGGAGAAAATTTACTATCCAAAAACATTTGTCGACACTCAATGGACGGCTGCGAACTGCCGTAATGCGTCGGTATAATGTCAAACGATATTACGGAACTTGTTTTGAACGTCCGTACCGTGTCGGTATACACGTTCCGAGAGCAACTTTTAAAGTTTTTGAAGTTTTTTTATACGTAGAACTGCACAGAATCTTTAGAAGTTTGTCTATTGATAGACGAATGGCTAAAGTAATATTAAGCTCAGTTTCTTACCATACAATAGATATTTTGGTTAGCTTTCCAATGCCACCGGTTTGAGGTCAATCGGTGTCCTGGATTATGATTTTTTTACGGAGTTGTGGTCGTTAGCTCACGAGGAAAAAATTTACTATCCAAAAACATTTGTCGACACTCAATGGACGGCTGCGAACTGCCGTAATGCGTCGGTATAATGTCAAACGATATTACGGAACTTGTTTTGAACGTCCGTACCGTGTCGGTATACACGTTCCGAGAGCAACTTTTAAAGTTTTTGAAGTTTTTTTATACGTAGAACTGCACAGAATCTTTAAAAGTTTGTCTATTGATAGACGAATGGCTAAAGTAATATTAAGCTCAGTTTCTTACCATACAATAGATATTTTGGTTAGCTTTCCAATGCCACCGGTTTGAGGTCAATCGGTGTCCTGGATTATGATTTTTTTACGGAGTTGTGGTCGTTAGCCTACGAGGAGAAAACTTACTATCCCAAAACATTTGCCGACACTCAATGGACGGCTGCGAACCGCCATAATGCGTCGGTATAATGTCAAAAGACATAATGTCAAAATACATTCGTAAACTTGTTTTGAACGTCCGTACCGTGTCGGCATACACTTTTCGAGAGCAACTTTTAGAGTTTTTAAAGGTTTTTTATATGTAGAACTGCACAGAATCTACAGAAGTTTGTCTATTGATAGACGAATGGCCAATGTACTATTAAGCTCAATTTCTTACCAGACGATAAAATATTTTGGTTAGCTTTCCAATGCCACCGGTTTGAGGTCAATCGGTTTCTTGGATTATGATGTTTTTAAGGAATTGTGGTCGTTAGCCCACAGGAGAAAACTTACTATCCCAAAACATCTGCCGACACTCAATAGATGGCTGTGAACTGCCATAATGAGACGGTATAACGTCAAGGGACAACACTGAACAGGTTTTGAACGTCCGTACAGTGTCGGCATACACTTTTTGAGAGCAACTTTTGGAGTTTTTAAAGTTTTTTTTTATGTATAACTGCACAGAATATACAGAAGCTTGTTTATTGATAGACGCATGGCCAAAGTAATATTAAGCTCAATTTCTTACCAGTTGATAGATATTTTGGTTAGCTTTCTAATGCCACCGGTTTGAGGTTAATCGGTTTCCTGGATTATGATGTTTTTACGCAATTGTGATCGTTAGCCCACGAGGAGAAAACTTACTATCCAAAAACATTTGCCGACACTTAATGGACGGCTGTGAACTGCCGTAATGCGTCGGTATAATGTCAAACGACATTACTGAACTTGTTTTGAACGTCCGTACCGTGTCGGCATGCACTTTTCGAGAGCAACTTTTGGAGTTTTTGAAGTTTTTTTATACGTAGAACTGCACAGAATCTGTAGAAGTTTGTCTATTGATAGACGAATGGCTAAAGTAATATTAAGCTTAATTTCTTACCAGACGATAGATATTTTGGTGAGCTTTCCAATGCCACCGGTTTGAGGTCAATCGGTGTCCTGGATTATGATTTTTTTACGGAGTTGTGGTCGTTAGCCCACGAGGAGAAAATTTACTATCCCAAAACATTTGCCGACACTCAATGGACGGCTGCGAACCGCCATAATGCGTCGGTATAATGTCAAAAGACATTCGTAAACTTGTTTTGAACGTCCGTACCGTGTCGGCATACACATTTTGAGAGCAACTTTTGGAGTTTTTAAAGGTTTTTTATATGTAGAACTGCACAGAATCTACAGAAGTTTGTCTATTGATAGACGAGTGGCCAATGTAATATTAAGCTCAATTTCTTACCAGACGATAAAATATTTTGGTTAGCTTTCCAATGCCACCGGTTTGAGGTCAATCGGTGTCTTGGATTATGATGTTTTTAAGGAATTGTGGTCGTTAGCACACTGGAGAAAACTTACTATCCCAAAACATCTGCCGACACTCAATAGATGGCTGTGAACTGCCATAATGAGACGGTATAACGTCAAGGGACAACACTGAACAGGTTTTGAACGTCCGTACCGTGTCGGCATACACTTTTTGAGAACAACTTTTGGAGTTTTTAAAGTTTTTTTTTATGTATAACGGCACAGAATATACAGAACCTTGTCTATTGATAGACGCATGGCCAAAGTAATATTAAGCTCAATTTCTTACCAGTTGATAGATATTTTGGTTAGCTTTCCAATGCCACCGGTTTGAGGTTAACCGGTTTCCTGGATTATGATGTTTTTACGCAATTGTGATCGTTAGCCCACGAGGAGAAAACTTACTATCCAAAATTTGGGATAGTAAGTTTTCTGCTCGTGAACGACCACAATTTCATAAAAAACATCATAATCCAGGACACCGATTGACCTAAAACCGGTGGCATTGGAAAGCTAATCAAAATATCTATCGTCTGGTAAGAAATTTAACTTAATATTACTTTGGCCATGCGTCTATCAATAGACAAACTTCTGTAGATTCTGTGCAGTTCTAAAACCGCAAAAAAAAATCGTTAATTTTGAAATAATTCTAATATAAATATATTAGACTAAATAACTAAAGGAATGTAGTTGAAACTAATATCAAATATATGGATAAATCAAAATAAAGATATATTTGTAATTTGTTTATCAAACTCATTTGAATGAAAAAAAAGAAACAAACATAAAATTCATTCAAATGGTTCGGTTCATCTAGATGGAAAACAAACAACTTTTAAAATCTAGATGGATCATTACTGAAGATTACAAGTGAAGAAACAAACAGCCCCTATAGTAGGGTAGATAAGTTGCAAATACTTTAGAAATCAAATGATCATCGTCAAAGTGTGAGTGATGGAAGAGTCTCAAGGAAACAGAAGGTTTCTTCGCTTATCCAATAAGCTTTTAAATGTGGAGGTTAACTCCATATACTCTTTTGTAAAAAAGACCATTCTTCTACTCCCCTCTTTATGCTCCACTACTCCTCTCTCTTTGAATTTACTATACTAACCTCTCTTTATTTAATATATTTTTTCTCCACCTCATTAATTCATGAATAAATTTATATCAATAAATCAAAAGTCATATGTGTCACACAATAGACTTTGACCAATAAAAACTCAATCTGACCATTTCTTTTTTCTTCAACGTGATTTCATTTTTTTAACAGCTCCTCCCTTTTGTTTTTTTTTCCATTAACATAACTGAAACTTCAGGAAACATTTAATATATGTGTGTCAATTTCTTACAAAATTTGTTGTAAAATAGCTTTAAAATATTGAAGTATATTAAAGATAATGTAAATAATAAAAGATTTGCTGAGAATTTTAGGAAGTTGAAAAAAAAAATTAAAACTGTTTTCTTGGTTTTAGATTTATTATATATGTTTTGTAAAAATATCTAGAATATCTTTAACGAACTGTACATCTTGTATAATGTAAAATTTACTGACAACTTTGGAAGATTGAAAAAGAGTTTTAAAACATTTTTAAAAATCTAGAGTATCATTTAAATGAATTGTACATCTTAGGTAATGTAAACTGTTTTCTGGGTTTTAGATTTATTATATCCGCTTGTTTAAACAAATTATCTAGAATATCATTAAATGAACTGTACATCTTGTGTAATGTAAATAATGTAAGATCTACCGAGAATTTTGAAAGAGTTCAAAACAAGTTCAGTAATGTCGTTTGACATTATAACGACGCATTACGGCAATTCGCAGCCGTCCATTGATTGTCGGCAAATGTTTTTGGATAGTAAGTTTTCTCCTCGTGGGCTAACGACCTCAATTTTGTAAAAACATCATAATCCAGGAAACCGATTAACCTCAAACCGGGGTGGCATTGGAAAGCTAACCAAAATATCTATCGTCCGTTAAGAAATTGAGCTTAATATTATTTTGGCCATGCGTCTATCAATAGACAAACTTCTTTAGATTCTGTGCAGTTCTAAATCTTAAAAAACTTAAAAAACCCCAAAAGTTGCTCTCAAAAAGTGTATGCCGACACGGTACGGACGTTCAAAACAAGTCCAGGAATGTTGTTTGACATTATACCGATGCATTATGGCAGTTTGCAGCCGTCTAAGAAGTGTCGGCAGATGTTTTGGGATAGTAAGTTTTCTCCTCGTAGGCTAACGACCACAATTCCGTAATAACATCATAATCCACGACACCGATTGATCTCAAACTGGTGGCTTTGGAAAGCTAACCAAAATATCTATTGTCTGATAAGAAATTGAGCTAAATATTACTTTAGCTATGCATCTATTAATAGACAAACTTCTGCAGATTCTGTGCAGTTCTACATATAAAAAAACTTTAAAAACTCCAAAAGTTGCTCTCAGAAAGTGTATGCTGACACGGTACAGACGTTCAAAACAAGTTCAGTAATGTCGTTTGACATTATACCGACGCATTACGGCAGTTCGCAGCCGTCTGTTTAGTGTCGGCAAATGTTTTTGAATAGTAAGTTTTCTCCTTGTGGGCTAACGACCACAATTTCGTAAAAACATCATAATCAAGGAAACCGATTAACCTCAAACCGGTGGCATTGGAAAGCTAACCAAAATATCTATCGCCCGTTAAGAAATTGAGCTTAATATTACTTTGGCCATGCATCTATCAATAGACAAACTTCTGTAGATTTTGTGCAGTTCTAAATCTTAAAAAACTTTAAAAACTCCAAAAGTTGCTCTCAAAAAGTGTATGCCGACACGGTATGGACGTTCAAACTAAGTTCAGGAATGTCGTTTGACATTATACCGACGCATTACGGCAGTTCATAGCCAGTGTCGGCAAATGTTTTGGGATAGTAAGTTTTCTCCTCGTGAACAACCACAATTTCTTAAAAACATCATAATCCAGGACACCGATTGACCTAAAACCGGTGGCATTGGAAAGCTAATCAAAATATCTATCGTCTGGTAAGAAATTTAACTTAATATTACTTTGGCCATGCGTCTATGAATAGACAAACTTCTGTAGATTCTGTGCAGTTCTACATATAAATTTTTCTATGAAAAACTCCAAAAATTGCTCTCAAAAAGTGTATGCCGACACGGTACGGACGTTCAAAACAAGTCCAGAAATGTGGTTTGACATAATACCGACGCATTATGTCAGTTTGCAGCCGTCCATTGAGTGTCGTAGGCTAACGACCACATTTCCGTAAAAACATTATATTCCACGACACTGATTGATCTCAAATTGGTGGCATTGGAAAGCTAACCAAAATATCTATCGTCTGGTATGAAATTGAGCTTAATATTACTTTAGCCATGCATCTATCAATAGACAAACTTCTGTAGATTTTGTGCAGTTCTACATATAAAAAAACTTTAAAAACTCCAAATATTGCTCTCAAAAAGTGTATGCCAACACGGTACGGACGTTTAAAACAAGTTCAGTATTGTCGTTTGACATTATACCAACGCATTACGGCAATTCGCAGCCGTCCATTGATTGTCGGCAAATGTTTTTGGATAGTAAGTTTTCTCCTCGTGGGCTAACGACCACAATTTTGTAAAAACATCATAATCCAGGAAACCGATTAACCTCAAACCGGTGGCATTGGAAAGATAACCAAAATATCTATTGTCCGTTAAGAAATTGAGCTTAATATTATTTTGGCCATGCGTCTATCTATAGACAAACTTCTGTAGATTCTGTGCAGTTCTAAATCTTAAAAAACTTTAAAAACCCCAAAAGTTGCTCTCAAAAAGTGTATGCCGACACGGTACGGACGTTCAAAATAAGTCCAGGAATGTCGTTTGACATTATACCGACGCATTATGGTAGTTTGCAGCCATCTAATAAGTGTCGGCAGATGTTTTGGGATAGTAAGTGTTCTCCTCGTAGGCTAACGACCAGAATTCCGTAAAAACATCATAATCCACTACACCGATTGATCTCAAACTGGTGGCTTTGGAAAGCTAACCAAAATATATATCTTCTGATAAGAAATTGAGCTTAATATTACTTTAGCAAGGCGTCTATTAATAGACAAACTTCTGTAGATTATGTGTAGTTCTACATGTAAAAAAACTTTAAAAACTCCAAAAGTTTCTCTCAAAAAGTGTATGCCGACACGGTACAGACGTTCAAAACATGTTCAGTAATGTTGTTTTGACATTATACCGACGCATTACGGCAGTTCGCAGCCGTCTGTTTAGTGTCGGCAAATGTTTTTGGATAGTAAGTTTTCTCCTCGTGGGCTAACGACCACAATTTCGTAAAAACATCATAATCCAGGAAACTGATTAACCTCAAACCGGTGGCATTGGAAAGCTAACCAAAATATCTATCGCCCGTTATGAAATTGAGCTTAATATTACTTTGGCCATGCATCTATCAATAGACAAATTTCTGTAGATTCTGTGCAGTTCTAAATCTTAAAAAACTTTAAAAACTCCAATAGTTGCTCTCAAAAAGTGTATGCCGACACGGTATGGACATTCAAAATAAGTTCAAGAATGTCGTTTGACATTATACCGACGCATTACGGCAGTTCACAGCCAGTGTCGGCAAATGTTTTGGGATAGTAAGTTTTCTCCTCGTGAACAACCACAATTCGTAAAAACATCATAATCCAGGACACCGATTGACCTAAAACCGGTGGCATTGTAAATGCATGCTTTCTTTTCTTTTGGGATGACTGACTGAGATGGAACTTTTGTACGAGTGATAGATGCAAGAACTATACCGAAAGGCGCTTGCCATCAAACCCAAAGCACATGAGTATATGGATCATAAGGCCACTGGTTTACTCCATGAGTGTGGTGGCAAGATGTACATGGCAGAACGTGAGTGGACAGAAGCTTCAGTTGCCTTCCGCAACGCTTTTACAAACTACTGCAAAGACAACAACAACCAGAGATATATACAATGCTTTAAGTATGTCTCCTTTCATCTTCTCATCTCTATATATGTTTTTATCTCTATTCTTAGGAAAATTCCTTAAAAATACACAGACTAAATTTCTTTTGCTGAAAAAATACACGAACTTTTTAGGCTTCCCGAAAAATACACAAACTAATTTTGGTTGTTCATAAAATACACGAACTTTTGAATTTTGAAGGTTTCACACCTCGATTTTAACAGTGCAAACAGAGACTAACAGAATAGTAAAACGCCATTAGACGCCGTTAGACGACGTTAACTCTATATAAAAAGTTCATGTATTTTATGGACAACCAAAATTAGTTTGTGTATTTTTCGGGAAGCCTAAAAAATTCGTGTATTTTTTCAGCAAAGAAAATTTAGTATGTGTATTTTTAAGGAATTTTCAAATGGAGTTTGGATATTTCATATCCTATTCAGAGGCTAAATATCTGGACCCAATACAGATCCAAAATTTTATATTTGTAAATTTTCGGTTTGGTTTTGGACCAAATATTTTCGGATCAGTTCCGATCCAAGTTTTTGAATCCGCCTAAAATATCTAGACCTAATCTTGACATTTTAGCCGGATTCAAAAACTTGGATCAGAACTGATCCGAAAATATTCGGTCCAAAACCAAACCGAATGTTTACAAATATTTGTTGGATCCAAAACTCTTCTACTTGAAAGAATTGAAACCAAAAAGAACTGATCCGAATAGACTCGGGCCTAATAAAATCGACCCGAATAGATTCAATCCGACAAGATCTTTCTGCTAACAATTTTGTTATTATTTTTGCAATATTTTTTAGTTTTGTTTTTGTAACAGAAACATTTTTAATTAATGTGAAACTTTCAATGTAAAATTTAGAGTTGTTTGTGAATTTTTAGATATGTATGATAGATTTCGACAAAATTGGAGTCAACAAATATTTGTAAGCTTTTAGTTTGGTTTTGGACAGAACATTTTTGGCCTAAAAGAAGGTCTAGACATTTTAGCCGGATTAAAAAAATTGAATCAGAACTGACCCGGAAATATTCGGTCCAAAACCAAACCAAAAGTTTACAAATATAAAATTTCGGATATGTATCACGTGATAGAGAATGTGTTTTTTCAGGTTTTTGGGTCGGGTTTGGGCCGTTTTTTAAGATCTTACAAATATAAAATTTTGGATCTGTATTATGTCCAGATATTTAGCCTCTGAATAGAATATGAAATATCCAAACTCCATTTGAAAATTCTTTAAAAATACACAGACTAAATTTTTTTTGCTGAAAAAATACATGAACTTTTTAGGTTTCCCAAAAAATACACGAACTAATTTTAGTTATCCATAAAATACATGAACTTTTTAATCAGAGTTAACGTCGTCTAACGGCGTCTTACTATTCTTATACCATTTCAATTGATCTTTTGTCTTTCCTTACAAAAGGCTTGATCTTCTGGCGAGTGTGATGGGCTCGAATTTGGCTCCATTGGACACGTTGATGATATCAGAGTAATTAGTCGCTTCCATGAGTATTATGGTTCTTTTGCTACTTCATAAACCAGTAATAAATTGATTCTTGTTGATTATGTTGCAGGAGGAGGAAGTGGTTTTAGTTAAAGTCTGCCCTAGACAACTGCGCGAACCACCCTACGATCTTGGCACTGAAAGCTTCCTTAGAAGCATATCAAAAACATGATTTTGAAGAGTTCCAGAGAGCGCTAAAGGTAACTTGAAAATAATCGTTTTCTCACATGAACAGTACTGATTAAACTGTTTGGTTATGTAGAGTAACTTGGAGCATGATACGTTTATCAATCGCTTCATGGAGGATTTGCTACAGAAGACGGGAACACAAGCCATACTGAATCTGCTAGAGCTGTGCACAACAAAGAAGATTGGAATTTCATTCATATCTACCAAACTGGGCATCACAGAGGATGAAACGATGGAGTTTTCGAAGTTGCTGATACTCAACAATGGAGTTCATTGCCTTGTTGATGAAGTGGAAGGTTACTTAGTGAGAGTTGAGTGATTACAAAACCGTGGTGTGTTAATAAGAGTGCTAAAACTCTTTTGTTTTTTTCTTTGTTAACTCGTCTCTGCAATTACTAAGTAGAAACTTAAGTCCATTTATGTATCTTGTCGTTTTCCCTTTCAATGTGAAGCGCCACACTTAGTTTTCACATTTACTAATTGTTTGGAAGTCCAAAAGATGCTTTTGTTCAAGGAACCGGATGACAAAGATTTTCCACCTCAGATAAGCTCTCACCCCATGTATCAGCAGCACTGCACACAAGTCATCACTCTCTTCTGGCTCAGGCTCTCATATCTTCTCATTCGGCCATTTTAGATGCTACCCATGTCTGCTCTGCATGTGCCGAACACTGCACCAGTTACTGGACCTATAAAACACCAAAGCTCCAAACCATCATTTGATCTTGAAGTTAGAAGACACGGACAGTTACTCAGGTCAAATGTTATGGAACGTTCAAAAGTTTGGGACAGAAGAGCTCTATGGACAATCAATACTACCCGGCTCCTCTGAGAACCATACGGCTCCCTGTGTTCATGATCCGAGTGAACTTCTTTTGAACGTCTGTACCGTGTCGGCATACACTCAAAGCAACTTTTGGAGTTTTTAAAGTTTTTTATATGTAGAACTGCACAGAATCTACAGAAGTTTGTCTATTTATAGACGCATGGCCAAAGTAATTTTAAGCTCAATTTCTTACCAGACGATAGATATTTTGATTAGCTTTCCACTGCCACCGGTTTTACGTCAATCGGTGTCATGGATTATGATGTTTTTACGAAATTGTGGTCGTTCACGAGGAGAAAAATTACTATCCCAAAACATTTTTTTGACACTGGCTGTGAACTGCCGTAATGCGTCGGTATAATATCAAACGACATTCCTGAACTTGCTTTGAACGTCCGTACCGTGTCGGCATACATTTTTTTAGAGCAACTTTTGGAGTTTTAAAAGTTTATTTATATATAGAACTTCACAGAATCTACAGAAGTTTGTCTATTGATAGACGCATGTCCAAAGTAATTTTAGGCTCAATTTCTTACCAGACGAGAGATATTTTGGTTAGCTTTCCAATACCACCGGTTTTAGGTCAATTGGAGTCGTGGATTATGAAGTTTTTACGGAATTGTGGTCGTTAGCCCACGAGGAAAAAACTTACTATCCAAAAACATTTGTCGACACTCAATGGACGGCTGCAAACTGCCATAATGCGTCGGTATAATGTCAAGCGACATTACTGAACTTGTTTTGAACATCCGTACGGTGTCGGCATACACTCTTTGAGAGCAACTTTTGGAGTTCTTAAAGTTTTTTATATGTAGAACTCCACAGAATCTACAGAAGTTTGTCTATTGATAGACGCATGGCTAAAGTAATATTAATCTCAATTTCTAACCAGACGATAGATATTTTGATTAGCTTTCGAATGCCACCGGTTTTAGGCCAATCGGTGTCCTGGATTATGATGTTTTTAGGGAATTGTGGTCGTTAGCCCACGAGGAGAAAATTTACTATCCCAAAACATCTGCCGACACTCAATGGACGGCTGCAAACTGCCTTAATGCGTCGGTATAATGTCAAACCACATTTCTGGACTTGTTTTGAACGTTCGTACCGTGTCGGCATACACTTTTTAAGAGCAACTTTTGGAGTTTTTAAAAGATAAATTTTTATGTAGTACTGCACAGAATCTACAGAAGTTTGTCTATTGATAGACACATGGCCAAAGTAATATTAAGCTCAATTTCTTACCAGACGATAGATATTTTGAATAGCTTTAGGTCAATCGGTGTCCTGGATTATGATGTTTTTACGAAATTGTGGTCGTTCACGAGGAGAAAACTTACTATCCCAAAACATTTGCCGACACTGGCTGTGAACTGCTGTAATGCATCGGTATAATGTCAAACGACATTCCTGAACTTTTTTTGACCGTCCATACCGTGTCGGCATACACTTTTTTAGAGCGACTTTGGGAGTTTTTAAAGTTTTTTAATATGTAGAACTGCACAGAATCTTCAGATGATTGACTATTGATAGACGCATGGCGAAAGTAATATTAAGCTCAATTTCTTACCGGACGATAGATATTTTGGTTAGCTTTCCAATGCCACCGGTTTGAGGTTAATCGGTTTCCTGGATTATGATGTTTTTAAGAAATTGTGATCGTTAGCCCACGAAGAGAAAACTTACTATCCCAAAACATCTGCCGATACTTAATGGACGGGTGCAAACTGCCATAATGCGTCGGTATAATGTCGGTGGCATTGGAAAGATAAGCAAAATATATATCGTCTGGTAAGAAACTGAGCTTAATATTACTTTGGCCATGCGTCTATCAATAGACAAACTTCTATAGATTCTGTGCAGTTCTACATATAAAAAAACTTTAAAAACTCCAAAAGGTGCTCTCAAAAAATGTATGCCGACACGGTGCGGACGATCAAAACAAGTTCAGTAATGACGTTTGACATTATACCGACACATTACGGCAGTTTGCAGCCGTCCATTTAGTGTCGGCAAATGTTTTTGGATAGTAAGTTTTCTCCTCGTGGGCTAACGACCACAATTTCGTAAAAACATCATAATCCAGGAAACCGATTAACCTCAAACCGGTGGTATTGGAAAGCTAACAAAAATATCTATCGTCAGGTAAGAAATTGAGCTTAATATTACTTTAGCCATGCGTCTATCAATAGACAAACTTCTATTAAGCTCAGTTTCTTACCATACAATAGATATTTTGGTTAGCTTTACAATGCCACCGGTTTGAGGTCAATCGGTGTCCTGGATTATGATTTTTTTACGGAATTGTGGTCATTAGCCCACGAGGAGAAAACTTACTATCCCAAAACATTTGCCGACACTCAATGGATGGCTGCGAACCGCCATAATGCGTCGGTATAATGTCAAAAGACATTCGTAAACTTGTTTTGAACGTCCGTACCGTGTCGGCATACACTTTTTTACAGCAACTTTTAGAGTTTTTAAGGGTTTTTTATATGTAGAACTGCACAGAATCTACAGAAGTTTGTCTATTGATAGACGAATGGCCAATGTAATATTAAGCTCAATTTCTTACCAGACGATAAATATTTTGGTTAGCTTTCCAATGCCACCGGTTTGAGGTCAATCGGTGTCTTGGATTATGATGTTTTTACGGAATTGTGGTCGTTAGCCCACAGGAGAAAACTTACTATCCGAAAACATCTGCCGACACTCAATAGATGGCTGTGAACTGCCATAATGCAACGGTATAATGTCAAGGGACAACACTGAACCGGTTTGGAACGTCTGTACCGTGTCGGCATACACTTTTTGAGAGCAACTTTTGGAGTTTTTAAAGTTTTTTTTTATGTATAACTGCACAGAATATACAGAAGCTTGTCTATTGATAGACGCATGGCCAAAGTAATATTAAGCTCAATTTCTTACCAGATGATAGATATTTTGGTTAGATTTCCAATGCCACCGGTTTGAGGTCAATCGATTTCCTGGATTATGATGAGTCGTTAGTCCACGAGGAGAAAACTTACTTTCCCAAAACATTTGCTGACACGGCTGCGAACTGCCATAAATGCGTCGGTATAATGTCAAACGACATTCGTAAACTTGTTTTGAACGTCTGTACCGTGTCGGCATACACTTTCTTAGAGCAACTTTTAGAGTTTTTAATGTTTTTTTTATGTGTAGAACTGCACAGAATCTACAGAAGTTGTCTATTGATAGACGCATGGTCAAAGTAATATTAAGCTCAATTTCTTACCAGACGATAGATATTTTAATTAGGTTTCCAATGCCACCGGTTTTAGGTCAATCAGTGTCGTAGATTATGAAGTTTTTACGAAATTGTGGTCGTTCACGAGGAGAAAACTTAGTATCCCAAAACATTTGCCGACACTGGCTGTGAACTGCCGTAATGCGTCGGTATAATGTCAAATGAATTCCTGAACTTGTTTTGAACGTTCATACCGTGTCGGCATACACTTTTTTAGAGCAACTTTTGGAGTTTTTAAAGTTTTTAAATATGTAGAACTGCACAGAATCTTCAGATGTTTGATTATTGATAGACGCATGGCCAAAGAAATATTAAGCTCAATTTCTTACTGGACGATAGATATTTTGGTTAGCTATCCAATGCCACGGGTTTGAGGTTAATCGGTTTCCTAGATTATGATGTTTTTACGCAATTGTGATCGTTAGCCCATGAGGAGAAAACTTACTATCCAAAAACATTTGCCGACACTTAATGGACGGCTGCGAACTGCCGTAATGCGTCGGTATAATGTCAAACGACAAACTGAACTTGTTTTGAACGTCCGTACCGTGTCGGCATACACTTTTTGAGAGCAACTTTTGGAGTTTTTAAATTGTTTTTATATGTAGAACTGCACAGAATCAATAGAAGTTTGTGTATTGATAGACGCATGGCTAAATTAATATTAAGCTCAGTTTCTTACTATACAATAGATATTTTGGTTAGCTTTCCAATGCCACCGGTTTGAGGTCAATCGGTGTCCTGGATTATGATTGTTTTACGGAATTGTGGTCGTTAGCCCACGAGGAGAAAACTTACTATCCCAAAACATTTGCCGACACTCAATAGATGGCTGTGAACTGCCATAATGCGACGGTATAACGTCAAGGGACAACACTGAACAGGTTTGGAACGTCCGTACCGTGTCGGCATACACTTTTTGAGAGCAACTTTTGGAGTTTTTAAAGTTTTTTTTTATGTATAACTGCACAGAATATACAGAAGCTTGTCTATTGATAGACGCATGGCCAAAGTAACATTAAGCTCAATTTCTTACCAGATGATAGATATTTTGGTTAGATTTCCAATGCCACCGGTTTGAGGTCAATCGATTTCCTGGATTATGATGAGTCGTTAGTCCACGATGAGAAAACTTACTTTCCCAAAACATTTGCCGACACGGCTGCGAACAGCCATAACTGCGTCGGTATAATGTCAAACGACATTCGTAAACTTGTTTTGAACGTCTGTACCGTGTCGGCATACACTTTCTTAGAGCAACTTTTAGAGTTTTTAATGTTTTTTTTATGTGTAGAACTGCACAGAATCTACAGAAGTTTGTCTATTGATAGACGAATGGCCAATGTAATATTAAGCTCAATTTCTTACCAGACGATAAATATTTTGGTTAGCTTTCCAATGCCACCGGTTTGAGGTCAATCGGTGTCTTGGATTATGATGTTTTTACGGAATTGTGGTCGTTAGCCCACAGGAGAAAACTTACTATCCGAAAACATCTGCCGACACTCAATAGATGGCTGTGAACTGCCGTAATGCGTCGATATAATGTCAAATGAATTCCTGAACTTGTTTTGAACGTTCATACCGTGTCGACATACACTTTTTTAGAGCAACTTTTGGAGTTTTTAAAGTTTTTAAATATGTAGAACTGCACAAAATCTTCAGATGTTTGATTATTGATAGACGCATGGCCAAAGAAATATTAAGCTCAATTTCTTACTGGACGATAGATATTTTGGTTAGCTTTCCAATGCCACGGGTTTGAGGTTAATCGGTTTCCTAGATTATGATGTTTTTACGCAATTGTGATCGTTAGCCCACGAGGAGAAAACTTACTATCCAAAAACATTTGCCGACAATTAATGGACGGCTGCGAACTGCCGTAATGTGTCGGTATAATGTCAAACGACATTACTGAACTTGTTTTGAACGTCCGTACCGTGTCGGCATACACTTTTTGAGAGCAACTTTTGGAGTTTTTAAAGTGTTTTTATATGTAGAACTGCACAGAATCAATAGAAGTTTGTGTATTGATAGACGCATGGATAAATTAATATTAAGCTCAGTTTCTTACCATACAATAGATATTTTGGTTAGCTTTCCAATGCCACCGGTTTGAGGTCAATCGGTGTCCTGGATTATGATTTTTTTACGGAATTGTGGTCGTTAGCCCACGAGGAGAAAACTTACTATCCCAAAACATTTGCCGACACTCAATGGATGGCTGCGAACCGCCATAATGCGTCGGTATAATGTCAAAAGACATTCGTAAACTTGTTTTGAACGTCCGTACCGTGTCGGCATACACTTTTTTAGAGCAACGTTTAGAGTTTTTAAAGGTTTTTTATATGTAGAACTGCACAGAATCTACAGAAGTTTGTCTATTGATAGACGAATGGCCAATGTAATATTAAGCTCAATTTCTTACCAGACGATAAATATTTTGGTTAGCTTTCCAATGCCACCGGTTTGAGGTCAATCGGTGTCTTGGATTATGATGTTTTTACGGAATTGTGGTCGTTAGCCCACAGGAGAAAACTTACTATCCGAAAACATCTGCCGACACTCAATAGATGGCTGTGAACTGCCATAATGTGACGGTATAACGTCAAGGGACAACACTGAACAGGTTTGGAACGTCCGTACCGTGTCGGCATACACTTTTTGAGAGCAACTTTTGGAGTTTTTAAAGTTTTTTTTTATGTATAACTGCACAGAATATACAGAAGCTTGTCTATTGATAGACGCATGGCCAAAGTAACATTAAGCTCAATTTCTTACCAGATGATAGATATTTTGGTTAGATTTCCAATGCCACCGGTTTGAGGTCAATCGATTTCCTGGATTATGATGAGTCGTTAGTCCACGATGAGAAAACTTACTTTCCCAAAACATTTGCCGACACGGCTGCGAACTGCCATAACTGCGTCGGTATAATGTCAAACGACATTCGTAAACTTGTTTTGAACGTCTGTACCGTGTCGGCATACACTTTCTTAGAGCAACTTTTAGAGTTTTTAATGCTTTTTTTATGTGTAGAACTGCACAGAATCTACAGAAGTTTGTCTATTGATAGACGCATGGTCAAAGTAATATTAAGCTCAATTTCTTACCAGACGATAGATATTTTGATTAGCTTTCCAATGCCACCGGTTTTAGGTCAATCGGTGTCGTGGATTATGAAGTTTTTACGAAATTGTGGTCGTTCACGAGGAGAAAACTTAGTATCCCAAAACATTTGCCGACACTGGCTGTGAACTGCCGTAATGCGTCGATATAATGTCAAATGAATTCCTGAACTTGTTTTGAACGTTCATACCGTGTCGACATACACTTTTTTAGAGCAACTTTTGGAGTTTTTAAAGTTTTTAAATATGTAGAACTGCACAGAATCTTCAGATGTTTGATTATTGATAGACGCATGGCCAAAGAAATATTAAGCTCAATTTCTTACTGGACGATAGATATTTTGGTTAGCTTTCCAATGCCACGGGTTTGAGGTTAATCAGTTTCCTGGATTATGATGTTTTTACGCAATTGTGATCGTTAGCCCACGAGGAGAAAACTTACTATCCAAAAACATTGCCGACAATTAATGGACGGCTGCGAACTGCCGTAATGTGTCGGTATAATGTCAAACGACATTACTGAACTTGTTTTGAACGTCCGTACCGTGTCGGCATACACTTTTTGAGAGCAACTTTTGGAGTTTTTAAAGTGTTTTTATATGTAGAACTGCACAGAATCAATAGAAGTTTGTGTATTGATAGACGCATGGCTAAATTAATATTAAGCTCAGTTTCTTACCATACAATAGATATTTTGGTTAGCTTTCCAATGCCACCGGTTTGAGGTCAATCGGTGTCCTGGATTATGATTTTTTTACGGAATTGTGGTCGTTAGCCCACGAGGAGAAAACTTACTATCCCAAAACATTTGCCGACACTCAATGGATGGCTGCGAACCCCCATAATGCGTCGGTATAATGTCAAAAGACATTCGTAAACTTGTTTTGAACGTCCGTACCGTGTCGGCATGCACTTTTTTAGAGCAACTTTTAGAGTTTTTAAAGGTTTTTTATATGTAGAACTGCACAGAATCTACAGAAGTTTGTCTATTGATAGACGAATAGCCAATGTAATATTAAGCTCAATTTCTTACCAGACGATAAATATTTTGGTTAGCTTTCCAATGCCACCGGTTTGAGGTCAATCGGTGTCTTGGATTATGATGTTTTTACGGAATTGTGGTCGTTAGCCCACAGGAGAAAACTTACTATCCGAAAACATCTGCCGACACTCAATAGATGGCTGTGAACTGCCATAATGCGACGGTATAATGTCAAGGGACAACACTGAACAGGTTTGGAACGTCCGTACCGTGTCGGCATACACTTTTTGAGAGCAACTTTTGGAGTTTTTAAAGTTTTTTTTTATGTATAACTGCACAGAATATACAGAAGCTTGTCTATTGATAGACGCATGGCCAAAGTAACATTAAGCTCAATTTCTTACCAGATGATAGATATTTTGGTTAGATTTCTAATGCCACCGGTTTGAGGTCAATCGATTTCCTGGATTATGATGAGTCGTTAGTCCACGATGAGAAAACTTACTTTCCCAAAACATTTGCCGACACGGCTGCGAACAGCCATAACTGCGTCGGTATAATGTCAAACGACATTCGTAAACTTGCTTTGAACGTCTGTACCGTGTCGGCATACACTTTCTTAGAGCAACTTTTAGAGTTTTTAATGTTTTTTTTATGTGTAGAACTGCACAGAATCTACAGAAGTTTGTCTATTGATAGACGAATGGCCAATGTAATATTAAGCTCAATTTCTTACCAGACGATAAATATTTTGGTTAGCTTTCCAATGCCACCGGTTTGAGGTCAATCGGTGTCTTGGATTATGATGTTTTTACGGAATTGTGGTCGTTAGCCCACAGGAGAAAACTTACTATCCGAAAACATCTGCCGACACTCAATAGATGGCTGTGAACTGCCGTAATGCGTCGATATAATGTCAAATGAATTCCTGAACTTGTTTTGAACGTTCATACCGTGTCGACATACACTTTTTTAGAGCAACTTTTGGAGTTTTTAAAGTTTTTAAATATGTAGAACTGCACAGAATCTTCAGATGTTTGATTATTGATAGACGCATGGCCAAAGAAATATTAAGCTCAATTTCTTACTGGACGATAGATATTTTGGTTAGCTTTCCAATGCCACGGGTTTGAGGTTAATCAGTTTCCTGGATTATGATGTTTTTACGCAATTGTGATCGTTAGCCCACGAGGAGAAAACTTACTATCCAAAAACATTGCCGACAATTAATGGACGGCTGCGAACTGCCGTAATGTGTCGGTATAATGTCAAACGACATTACTGAACTTGTTTTGAACGTCCGTACCGTGTCGGCATACACTTTTTGAGAGCAACTTTTGGAGTTTTTAAAGTGTTTTTATATGTAGAACTGCACAGAATCAATAGAAGTTTGTGTATTGATAGACGCATGGCTAAATTAATATTAAGCTCAGTTTCTTACCATACAATAGATATTTTGGTTAGCTTTCCAATGCCACCGGTTTGAGGTCAATCGGTGTCCTGGATTATGATTTTTTTACGGAATTGTGGTCGTTAGCCCACGAGGAGAAAACTTACTATCCCAAAACATTTGCCGACACTCAATGGATGGCTGCAAACCCCCATAATGCGTCGGTATAATGTCAAAAGACATTCGTAAACTTGTTTTGAACGTCCGTACCGTGTCGGCATGCACTTTTTTAGAGCAACTTTTAGAGTTTTTAAAGGTTTTTTATATGTAGAACTGCACAGAATCTACAGAAGTTTGTCTATTGATAGACGAATAGCCAATGTAATATTAAGCTCAATTTCTTACCAGACGATAAATATTTTGGTTAGCTTTCCAATGCCACCGGTTTGAGGTCAATCGGTGTCTTGGATTATGATGTTTTTACGGAATTGTGGTCGTTAGCCCACAGGAGAAAACTTACTATCCGAAAACATCTGCCGACACTCAATAGATGGCTGTGAACTGCCATAATGCGACGGTATAATGTCAAGGGACAACACTGAACAGGTTTGGAACGTCCGTACCGTGTCGGCATACACTTTTTGAGAGCAACTTTTGGAGTTTTTAAAGTTTTTTTTTATGTATAACTGCACAGAATATACAGAAGCTTGTCTATTGATAGACGCATGGCCAAAGTAACATTAAGCTCAATTTCTTACCAGATGATAGATATTTTGGTTAGATTTCTAATGCCACCGGTTTGAGGTCAATCGATTTCCTGGATTATGATGAGTCGTTAGTCCACGATGAGAAAACTTACTTTCCCAAAACATTTGCCGACACGGCTGCGAACAGCCATAACTGCGTCGGTATAATGTCAAACGACATTCGTAAACTTGCTTTGAACGTCTGTACCGTGTCGGCATACACTTTCTTAGAGCAACTTTTAGAGTTTTTAATGCTTTTTTTATGTGTAGAACTGCACAGAATCTACAGAAGTTTGTCTATTGATAGACGCATGGTCAAAGTAATATTAAGCTCAATTTCTTACCAGACGATAGATATTTTGATTAGCTTTCCAATGCCACCGGTTTTAGATCAATCGGTGTCGTGGATTATGAAGTTTTTACGAAATTGTGGTCGTTCACGAGGAGAAAACTTAGTATCCCAAAACATTTGCCGACACTTGCTGTGAACTGCCGTAATGCGTCGATATAATGTCAAATGAATTCCTGAACTTGTTTTGAACGTTCATACCGTGTCGACATACACTTTTTTAGAGCAACTTTTGGAGTTTTTAAAGTTTTTTTTTATGTATAACTGCACAGAATATACAGATGTTTGATTATTGATAGACGCATGGCCAAAGAAATATTAAGCACAATTTCTTACTGGACGATAGATATTTTGGTTAGCTTTCCAATGCCACGGGTTTGAGGTCAATCGGTGTCGTGGATTATGATGTTTTTACGCAATTGTGATCGTTAGCCCATGAGGAGAAAACTTACTATCCAAAAACATTTGCCGACAATTAATGGACGGCTGCGAACTGTCGTAATGCGTCGGTATAATGTCAGACGACATTGCTGAACTTGTATTGAACGTCCGTACCATGTCGGCATACACTTTTTTAGAGCATATTTTGAAGTTCTTAAAGTTTTATTATATGTAGAATTGCACAGAATCTTCAGAAGTTTGTCTATTGATAGATGCATGGCCAAATTAATATTAAGCTCAGTTTCTTACCAGCGTAGGTATAATGTCAGACGACATTGCTGAACTTGTTTTGAAGGTTCGTACCGGGTCGACATACACAAGTTCTATTATATGTAGACATGCACAGAATCTAAAGAAGTTTGTCTTTCGATACACGCATGGCGAAAGTAATATTAAGCTTAATTTCTCACCAGAGGATAGATATTTTGGTTAGCTTTCCAATGCCACCCGTTTGAGATCAATCGGTGTTGTGGATTATGATGTTTTTACGGAATTGTGGTCGTTAACCCACGACGAGAAAACTTACTATCCTAAAACATCTGCCAGCACTCAATGGACGGCTGCAAACTGCCATAATGCGTCGGTATAGTGTTAAACGACATTTCTGAACTTGTTTTGAACGTCCGACAGTTTTTAAAAAAATATTATATGTAGAACTGCACAGAATCTACAGAAGTTTGTCTATTGATAGACGCATGGCAATAGTAATATTAAGCTCAATTTCTTACTAGACGATAGATATTTTGGTTAGCTTTCCAATGCCACCGGTTTGAGGTCAATCGGTGTCGTGGATTATGATGTTTTTACGGAATTGTGGTCGTTAGCCCACAAGGAGAATTCTTACTATCTCAAAACATTTGCTGACACTTAATGGACGGCTGTGAACTGCCACAACGCGTAGGTATAATGTCAGACGACATTCCTGAACTTGGTTTAAACGTACGTACCGTGTCGGCATACACTTTTTAGAGCAACTTTTGGAGTTTTAAAAGTTTTTTTATTTTTAAAACTGCACAGAATCTACAGAAGTTTGAGTATTGATAGACGCATGGCCAAAGTAATACTAAACTCAATTTCTTACCAGATGATAGATATGTTGATTAGCTTTCCAATGCCACCGGTTTTAGGTCAATCGGTGTCGTGGATTATGATGTTTTTACGGAATTGTGGTCGTTAGCCCACAAGGAGAAAACTTACAATCCCAGAACATTTGCCGACACTTAATGGACGGCTGTGAACTGCCACAACGCATAGGTATAATGTCAGACGACATTCCTGAACTTGTTTTGAATGTTCGTACCGTGTCGGCATACACTTTTTTAGAGCAACTTTTGGAGTTTTAAAAGTTTTTTTATTTGTAAAACTGCACAGAATCTATAGAAGTTTGTCTATTGATAGACGCATGGCCAATATAATTTTAAGCTTAATTTCTTACGAGACGATAGATATTTTGGTTAGCTTTACAATGCAACCGATTTAAGGTCAATCAGTGTCGTGGATTATGATGTTTTTACGGAATTGTGGTCGTTAGCCCACAAGAAGAAAACTTACTATCCCAAAACATTTGCCGACACTTAATGGACGGCTGTGAACTGCCACAACGCGTAGGTATAATGTCAGACGACATTCTTGAACTTGTTTTGAACGTCCGTACCGTGTCGGCATACACTTTTTTAAAGCAACTTTTGGAGTTTTAAAAGTTTTTTTATTTGTAAAACTGCACAGAATCTATAGAAGTTTGTCTATTGATTGACGCATGGCCAAATAATTTTAAGCTCAATTTCTTACGAGACGATAGATATTTTGGTTAGCTTTCAAATGCAACCAGTTTGAGGTTAATCGGTTTCCTGAATTATGATGTTTTTACGGAATTGTGGTCGTTAGCCCACGAGGAGAAAACTTACTATTTAAAAACAACTGCCGACACTCAATGGACGGCTGCGAACTACCATAATGCGTCACTATAATGTCAAACGACATTACTGAACTTGTCGGCATACATTTTTTTAGAGCAACTTTTGGAGTTTTAAGAGTTTTTTTATATGTAGCACTGCTCAGAATCTACAGAAGTTTGTATAATGATGGACGCATGGCCAAAGTAATTCTAAGCTCAATTTCTTACCAGACGATAGATATTTTGGTTAGCTTTCCAATGCCACCGGTTTGAGGTCAATCGGTGTCGTGAATTATGATGTTTTTACGGAATTGTGGTCGTTAGCCCACGAGGAGAAAACTTACTATGGTTTGGTAGGAAACTGAGCTTAATATTACTTTGGCCATGCGTCTATCCATAGAAAAAGTTCTGAAGATTCTAGGCAGTTGTACATATAAAAAACTTTAAAAACTCCAAAAGTTTCTCTCAAAACTGTTTGCCGACACGGTACGAACGTTCAAAACCAGTTCAGGAATGTCGTTTGACATTGTACCGACGCATTATGGCTGTTCGCAGCTGTCCATTGAGTGTCGTCACGGGATAGTAAGTTTTCTCCTCGTGGGCTAACGACCACAATTCCGTAAAAACATCATAATCCATGAAACCGATTGACCTCAAACCGGTTGCATTGGAAATCTAAAATATATATTTTCTGGTAAGAAACTGAGCTTAATATTACTTTGGCCAGGCGTCTATCCATCGAAAAACTTCTGAAGATTCTGTGCAGTTGTACATATAAAAAAACTTTAAAAACTTCAAAAGTTGCTCTCAAAAAGTGTATGTCGACACGGTACGAACGTTCAAAACAAGTTCAGGAATGTCTTTTGACATTATACCGACGCATTATGGCAGTTCGCAGCTGTCTATTAAGTGTCGGCACTTGTTTTGGGATAGTAAGTTTTCTCCTAGTCGCCTAACGACCACAATTCCGTAAAAACATCATAATCCAAGAAACCGATTGACCTCAAACCGGTTGCATTTGGAAAGCTAAAATATCTATCGTCTAGTAAGAAACTGAGCTTAAAATTACTTTGGCCATGCGTCTATTCATAGAAAAACTTCTCAAGATTCTGTGCAGTTGTACATATAAAAAAACTTCAAAAACTTCAAAAGTTGCTCTCAAGAAGTGTCTGCCGACACGGTACGGACGTTCAAAACAAGTTCAGGAATGTCGTTTGACATTATACCGACGCATTATGGCAGTTTGCAGCCGTCTATTGAGTGTCGGCGGATGTTTTGGGATAGTAAGTTTTCTCCTCGTAAAAACATAATCCACGACACCGATTGACCTCCAACCGGTGGCATGTTCCATAATCATCACTCTACTCCAAGATACTTCTGAACCTGAAAACATACCTAATAGAATAAAATATATAATATATAGGTAGTAAAACATATATATACCATCGATGAAAATGGGTCAAATCATTATGCAAACATTATAAAAAATATATAAGAGTAAAATATAAGTGAATATGCATGATGGTGAATATGTTTCTTAAAAAATAGAGAGCCTTCTCAAATCTTGTCTTTCATAGTTTCTCTGCACAACACGCCATTTCTCATGTTCCTTCACCAAGTCATTTTTCAAAGTGGACATTTGGATATCCATTACGGGAACTGCATTCAATTCTATGATGTCAACTAAGAGACGAACATGTGTATGCGGGTGGGTCAAAAGATAAATTTGCCCATAATAGAACATGTAACTTTTAACTAAGTTTTCTTCTCTCAGACTTGCAATTTCAGCTGATGCTGATACAAGAGCATCTCATCTTTTTTCTACATACAAGAGCATCTTTTACTGTGTTCCCACGGGAAACTCCTTGCCTCGAAAATTTCTTGCATGAAGCGTGTATTGGAACTTGCATGGACCAAGTTGGAATCAAAGGTACTTTTTGTGTGCTTTTTCTTGTTCTTCAAGACAAAGTTCTATTGTCTGTAATCTTGCATCGGCAGCCATTATATTCCTATGAATTCTACCATCATGTGATACAGTTTCGACCTTCTTTCTGATGTGATCATATTCTCTTTCTGTTTAAGTTCAATTGTGGACCAAAGTTAGGGAAAGGGGACTACTGCAGAGAATGCATTATGGATGATGCTCGCATGGTTGTCTCTTCTGACAGCTATAGGGATCGGAGAACACTCATGAAAAGCATAGCAAGCATGTTCTTTCGGGGAATTGTCAGGACGGGAAGTATTACGTCTCTAAAGCATGGTATGTATTCAGCTGTCCTGGTTTCTTATGCATATGCTGATAGTTTAGCTGCTTCTATGATAGCCGCCATTGAGGCTCGTACACCTAACGTGTTTCTTTTTTTTTTGGGGATGAAATGTGATTTAAAACAAAAAAAAAAACTGTTCCCAGGTTGCAGCAATGGGTAAGAAGGAAAAACCCTGATGCTCCCAACGAAGCAGATGCAGGCCCCACAAATAAAATCACGTGCAGTCATGGGGAGCTGATGCCTGAGCAAGCACCAGGGGCCAAAAGGATTCTAGTCCCAGAAAATCTCTGGTCATTCATTGTTGAAGATGCTTTAAAAGTGACACCAGAAGATATTTCGGGCTGTCCTCGTTTCCCTCTGGACGCTAGCCAATGTTCTCAATGCACATTGGAACTTTCCGAGGATGCACTTTAGGTTCGTATTACTTCTTTTGGTCGTATTACTCTATATTTTTCTTACGGTCGGTTCGGTCTGATTTGAATGCAACAGAACAATAAAGGACAAGCAGCGCCAAACCCACGAGAAAAGTTAACCATGGGAAAGGGTATAGCATTAACGCCACAAAGCCGATATTTCTTGTTGCCTTCTACGTGGCTAGTGCAGTGGAGAAGCTATATTAACACGACTGGAAAAAACAGCTCCTCAGTACCAAAACCTGACCTTCTTGATGGAGTCATTGGTACTCTCAAGTGCGAGAAGGTATATAATCCACTGATTTGGCAGTGAGTTGGTTGCTACGTGTACAGATGTGCTTAATTCTAAATATGTTTCCTAAGACTGCTTTCTCGTGGCTGAATATAACCCGTCATCTATCGTATATATCAAGTAGCTAGGTCTTCCTAGTACCAACTTATGGCTTGTCTTATGTTTTGTTTCAGCACACACGACTCCTTGAAAGGCTCCCTGAACTTATCTGCAGACGTGGCTCATTTTTTCAGAAAAATCCATTGGTAAGTATGAGTCTTCTGAATCTATTTTGAAACCGTCTGAAAGAGTCAAGTCCATGTCAGAATGGGAACTGATAAGTGTTCATAACAAACGCAATTGTGGCTAACTTGTTTCTGTAGAAGTAAGGATAATATATACATTTGGCAGACCCCACTTCTGGCAGACCCACTTCTGTGGCAGACCCACTTTTATATTATCCTAATATATATATATATATATATTTAAGAGAGTAGTCAGTTTTTAGGACTGGTTTTAGCGCTTGAAAGGATTTAGAATCTTCTCTAATGTAAACCCTAATCACTGGATAGTTTTGTTTTGCGGTTATGTGGTGTAATTTCCGTTTCAGTGAGATAAGTTAAAGGAACCATATTCTGAATTTGACAAATTGGTGTGGTCATTTTTCCTGAGTGAAAAAAAAAATAATAATTTCCTGAGTGTTTTATCAATGTGATGAGAAGAATTCTTACTTTAGTTCCGCACACTTTTCTAGACGGACAAGCTGACAATCATCCCTGAGGATGATTGGAAATATTTCTGTGAGGAGTGGGGAGGGATCATAGAGAAAGGAGTCTCTACTCTTATTGAGGTTGGCAATAACAGGAACGGAAGTGCATCTAAAGATATGGACATTGATGACAATAGTCAGCAGCCTATTCTTAGGACATCCCCAGAGGTATTTGCATTATACTGCTTTAATACATGTAAACTAATCGTTTGAGGTCCATGAGCTGCTTTTAACAATATATTTTATCCTCTCGCTAGGTTTGTGAGGAGTGCATAGGAGACAGAGAGAGCTGTGAGTTGATGCAGAAGCTCAGTTATTCCGAAGGAGATGTATCTGTCTGCTTGATTCGTGGAAAGGAAACACTAAAGGCAATGTTGGAAGAAGCACCTAACTCGAGCTTTGACCTGGACCGGCGTACCACAAAGCGTTCTCGGAGAAGAAACTACGGGAAGCAGACCAGCCTGAAAGTGTCTGCAACAACGACTGTGTACCAGTTCAAGATGATGATATGGCAGTTACTTGGGGTAGTGTCTTCTAACATTGCTTTTTGCAAATCCTCTAGTCTTATGAAAAAATCAGTAAGATTACTTGAGGATACAATGACATGTGGGCTTTATAATAACATGCAGGTGATGAAGGAGAACCAAGAACTTCACAAAGGTACACAAGTTATTGATCAGGAATCTGCAACTCTTGCAGACATGAACATATTCCCTGGCGACAAGCTTTGGGTGAGAGATACTACTGGTAAAGAAACTTTACAATGATTTCAGCGCAGCAAATTACTTTAAGCCTAAGTGAGATATGTCTATTAAAAAAAATAATCATCTTGATGTTTTCAACAGATGGGCTGTGCGATAAGAAGACGGAGCCTCAAGTTATCGAAGAAGGGTTTCGTGGGACGCTTGTGACTGGAGATATCACTTCTGAAGACTGAAGCCGGCTAGTAATTCTAAGTTAGTAATGCAGAAGATGGATGGCAGTTTTTTGGGTCAGTGTTGTGTATAGGCAAAGGCTTCGAAGTTTGAAGTTTTATTTAGTGGCAAAGATTTGGCGAAAGCTCCAACGCTGAGCGGGTAGACGCTTAATGTTCTGGATTGATATTTGAATATAATTGCGCCTTCTATGTGTTTGGTCTATTGTTTATCTAAATATGACTTTGCATTTCTATCATATATGCCTTTTCAAATTTTTCTCCCACAGAGGAGTTAATATAAACCCAAGGCATTACATAGTGAACAACAAAACATAATGATCACTGGATATGCTTACTACAGCGACTCCCATCATCGTTTTGAAACGATCTTATTCTTTTCTATTTAAGCGCGAGTCTATATTCATTATATAATAGGTTTAAATTAATTCAATATAATTGATTTATAAACATTTATCTTGTGAAATGTATCCAAAATATAGTTAAACATTTTCTATATGATTTATAATTTTTATAAATATAATTTTATAAAACTGATATGAAGGGTTGTGACATGGCTTTCTATATGACAGGCTGACCAATTAACCAAATATAGTTTTACTAAAGAAACAATAACTAAAACTGATATGTATCTTGATGGCGTTCGGTCCACCGGTTTCGATTCGATTATATTGGATGTTCGGATGTTCGGATGGATGTTCGGACTTACCATTCGGGTTTTCAGAGATTTCGGTTTCGGATCGGTTTCGGAGAAGCTAATAAAATCCGACCAAGTCCGATTACACTATGGGACCGGACCGGTTTCGGTTTTTAACAAAAAAGACAATCAAATTAAACCAAACTACACCATATTAACTGAAAAAAACGAAGATAATCACACATAATTTGAGTTCAAACACACCAAAACCCAAATAAAACATAAGTTTTAGACAACATAAAACAAAACACCATGTGTCTAAACTTGAAAACAAGATTCAAGCCAACATTCAAGCCGAGAACAAGTAAAAATTGGAAGAAAAAAAACATAACTTCAAACCGAGAGATAAAGAAAACCATGATCTTCTTAAGTAACCACATCGTCTTCGTCTTCTTCACGAACTCATGTCTCCATACTCTGCAAAAAAATGTTCAAACCAATTACTAACATTCATATTATAAGAGACTATAAGCAAAGAAGAATTTAAGTATTGAATAATACCTCTTTCAAGCTTGTCAACTTCTTCAAGGTCAGCTAGTATTTGAGGATTTGTAAGCACTCTTGACTTCATTTTAATGTCTTGCTTCATCCACAGCTCTGTGCACATCAAAACCTCCACCATGTAATGGGTTAAACAGTTCCTGTGTGGTTCTAGAAGGCGACCAGAAGTACTAAAGGCACTCTCAGAAGCAACTGACGAGACTTGCAAAGCTAAAACATCACGAGCAATCTCAGACAAAATAGGATACTTGACTGAGTGCTTTCTCCACCATGAGAGGACATCATACTCCGTCCCAAGCATCAGATCAGGGTGTTCCACAGACTCTTTGAGGTATGTTTCCAGCTCATCCTTCTTTTCTCTGACCCCTATTTCATTTAGCTTCTGCTTGTACCTAACATCCATCCTCTTGTAACCCACAAAGTCGTCCACAATCTCCATCCTTTCAGCAATTTGATCTCTCGACTGAGTTGAGTGGTCAGACTGAGATTATTGATCACTAGAGCTGATGGCTTTGGGAAGATCATCGGTAGGAAGATTACACACGCTCCCCGGGAAGACCTTAGTAGAAAGGTCATCCAGCACCGGCTTCAGGTCCAAGCCAGTGATCGTAGGGGTCAAAGAACGAGTCCTCCTCTTGGAAACGGTAGGAGCAGGAGTGCTAGATCCTTTGCGCTTAAGACTCCCCGTAATCTGAACGTCGTCATCCCCCGAGACGACAATCTCCTTAGGAGCCTTCTTAGCGGAAAGATTCTCCCAAGCCTTCTTGAAAGCATCCATGGAGCCATCTCCTGAAGGTCCAGACATATTTCCTGCAAAGAAGAATCCGCAAGTTCAATGACTGAGTAACGAAGACAAAAAGAAACACTATGAGCTCACCCCAAATGCTGCAGCGACCAAGAACTTCTCGACTCAGAAGGTAAACGACTTGACGACGTTCAACTGGTAGATCAAACGTTCGTTCAGCTACCTCTCTCCCTTCCGGCACCGCTGGAACAGATACACCTGCAATGGCAAAACAAACAAGTGAATATCAGGATTACGCCCAAAGCCTGTAACTATTTAACCTACCCGCTACGTGCCAAACCGAGGGATAGCCTGGAAGAAGCGCAAAGGCGAACCTCTCCTCCCATTTACCACTAAAAACAGGATGGCTCTTTCTTGCTTTCTTCTCAATCTCCTGAACCAACGATTTCTTGCCACGAGGACGGAGATAATATTTCCCCTCTGATCCAAGAAGGGTCGAAATGGAGTACGAGTAGAGAACTTCGTTTAGACCCAACATCAGACCCTCCAGATCACCTAGATTCTGGATGGCTATCAAAGTTCTCCAGGCTGGAGGAGTCAGCTGACCCGGGGAAATATCAAAAAACTCTGACAGTTTTGCGATCAATGAGGGGACTCGATCACGAAAACCCGACTCGAAGTACGCCTCGTATATCGGGACCTCATCAACTCCGAAGTCAGAGATCCTATCCGTTGGATCTGGGACGCGAATGATTAGGTCCCGAGGAAGATCATACTTCCTTCTCCACCCCACTACGTCCTCCTCCTTAATCGACGAAAACAGACCCAACGATGAAGATCTACCAACTCGACCCCCGGTAACGGCATCCCTGACTTCAACAATGTGGGATCCCGTCGTCTCGGTCACAGGAGATTGAGAAGAGGAAGTCCTAGACCTAGCTACGGGAGAGGTTTCTAGGGCTTTGCTAGGGGACTCAGTCGACATCTTTAATAAGAAAAGGAGGAAGAGAGACGGCTACCTGTGAAAAATAGGAAGAATCTCCGGAAGAGGAAACCGCCGAGAAGAAAGCTCTAGAGAAGGCAAAGATGAAATGGAGAAGAAGCTTGGTTCCGATCAAAGAAAAAGGAAGAAACCCTAGTTGGAAGCCCACGCGCCTCGATCATCTCGCCACGCGCACGAATGAGCGCCAAACGAAGAAGCTGAAACGATAATGGGCCTCCTTTAAAAAGCCCATCTGGCTCTCAGTCATTTCCGCCAAAAGGCCTGAAGGCTCGACATCCTTAAACCAAACCACCTTCTTCAAATCCACGAACGATGGGCTCAAAATGATTCCACGTTCCGTTCAAACTCCAAACCCTTCTCCTGCTGGAAGAAATGGCATCAAGACTCGAGGCTACATATTATCCCTTGATCCCTACGAAGAAATCAAGGAATAAGGGGCAAACTGTTGGGGAAAAATATCCAAGGCTAGAGTTTTCTCCAGCCTCCGAAGGGGCCTCGACTTCCGGACCCTCGTTTGGAAAGGACCCAGGGTCCCTCCTCAACTTAAAGGACCCATCTCCACCAGCTGGCACCAGGGCCTAATCTCCATTCGGCAAGTACCCAGGGTCCGGTCCTTGTATCGAGGAATCAAGGCCCAGCCCTTGCCGTAAGGACCAAGGAAGGGTCCTTGCCGTAAGGACCAAGGAACCAATCCTCCGCATGAATATGGAAGTTTCCCAAATCAAGGGGAAACTAATATATTCCCGAATATTACAGAAGCCGCCAAAGATTGACCGACTTACATCAACTATAAAAGGGGAACCCAAACCCTAGAACAAGGGATCGACACTTTGGGGCTTAGAGATTAGAGAGTTAGGCGATAGAACTAGGGTTTATACACCTCTTTGCCTCAATTTCTCTTCTCTAAACACATACACAAACACAAAATCTAATAGTCTTCCAGTGTTCTGTAGTACTAAAACGACCCTACACAAAAATATCACAACAGTTATCTCCTCTTTTCACTATTTTATGACGTGAATGAAAGAGAAGAGAGTGAACTTTTCTTTATGTTATAAAATTATAAAATTCTATTGCGAATATTGATAGTGGTGCGAAGAAAAAGCATCAGTGAGAATTGTTGTGTACGAGCATTTTGACTCGGGAATAAATATTTGGGTCTTTCCTGGATTCTTTTAACGGCCCACTAACCTCGCCACCAAGTGATTCACCTTGCTTATTTAATCGGATTCTCCTTAATGGCCGTGAACATGCGTGCCGTTTTCTGCAGATTTGCACCTTTCTTCGTGCCGTTTTCTTTAGAAGCTGCAAAAATAAACAAAAAATATGAGGACTTCCGAATGTATTTCTGGATTTTGAACCCGACGTTAATCGAACACGCAACCTTCTGATCTGGAGTCAGTCGCGAAACCATTGCGCCACGGATCCCCATGTCCTGATGGATAACCGTCATGCTGGTTTTTTTGCTGATCTTGTGAGGCAAGGGCCGCAAGGCCAGGGCCCAGATGAAATATGGTGTGTGTTTGGTTTTACTTCTCAGGGTGTTTTGTGATTTTCTTCATCAGCTCAAAGGCTCTTGTTGAGATCATGCGGGAAAGTTTATCGACTAGCTAGTAGCTCCAGTCACACTTACATAGACGCATGTGACAGGATAAATTGGTTATCCTTCTGGTTTAGTTATTTTATCTATTTGGTTTAGTTCTTTAACATCCGGTTTAGCTTTCTGGTTTAGTCTTTTGGTTTAACAAAGACTATATGTAATCACTTTCTCCTTTACGGGAAAGAATCAATCAAAATAATAAACCTAATCTCTTAAACCACTTCTCTCTATCGTCATCCTCATCCATCAAACATCATCAACCATCATCACCATTGAATCTTACATCTTCGAGATGGCTCTTCTACCTTCGTAGCCGTCTTCTAGATTCTGATTCTCCGATCTCCGGGTTCTCGGTGAACCTCTGGATTGGGTTTATCTATCTATCCCTATTTTCCTGTCTCATTGGTATCAGAGCTTACGGTTCTCGGACGATGGAAGCTCCGTTGCTCAACTACAAACCTAAGACAAGAAAAAGCAAGACCCTTTTGAAGTACTCATGTGAAGAGATTGAAGAGAGGATGGCAAATGGGTTGTGTATCTTTTGTGAAGAACAAGACACGCCTGGTCATCAAGATCTTAAGCACAAGAGGGCAATGATTTTTGTGGCTGAAAAAGAGGAACCTGGTATCGATGAAACTCTGGTTGAGTCTGATGCATCTTTGATCGAAGCAGCTACTGTTCCGAACCTAGATCCGTTCGTCAAGCCGTTGGAACATGTCACCTCAGCTTTGCCGGTTTCTATTGTTTTGAATCAGGAAGATGATCTGGCCAAAACCGTGTCACAAGAAGAAAAGTTGAGTGTTCCTCTTATGCAAAACATCGAACACATGGTGGGCAAGCAACCTGAAGTGGAAGATCGTGTATGGGAACCAGGTGGGCTTATACCAAAGCCACCAACACAATCTCAAGGCATAGAGAGTTTCTGCAACACAATACAACAAAATGAAGCTATCCACAGCAAAGAAATGATTCAGTGTTTGATCTCAGAAGTTCAGAAAGCAGACAGGCCCCATAAACATGCAAGATGGGTAAAGGCTGTTGATTTGTTTCATTCAGTGGATACAAGTTGCTGGGATCAGTTTTTGAAGCATCCAAAATGTCCCAAATCGTGGAACTTCAAGTACAAACATGGGGAGTATATGGTTAAGAGTTTTCTACAAGATCAGAATCCAGAGACTGTCAGGAACAAGAAGTTGCAGGTTGTGCAACAGAGACCGCATGAGATTAGATGCTGTAGAGATGAGAACGATGAGAATGATGAGAAGATATTCTTAAGGCTTTTTGGAGATATGGATGCTTGGTTTCAAGAGGTTGTGACTACTGCTTTTGGGATTGGAGTTTCTCTTAAATGTTTAGACAAGTACCTCAGTCATGATCAAGTCTTGGGGCTAACTACAAAGACTTCCAAGCCTTCTCGAGACTGGAGTATGTGGTCGGCGTTAAAGATTCGGGTATGCACTGATTTTTACCTAGCACAGTTGTTTGAGTTTGAAATCTATGGCTGGGAGTGTAAGAAGCAGATGATCATTCTCATTGATCAAGGTCAAGTATGGGAACCTGGTGGAGTAGTTACTGAACATGATCAGTGGAAAGAGTTAGAGAAAGGTTACGCTTGCGGTAGATTAACGAGCTTAGTGCAAGAGATGTTTGTCAAAGTCATGTATATGATTGAGAAGAACAAGACTGCGATTGTTACTGATTCACACGCTATGGTACCTGAGCAGAAATGGTTGCTTCATCTCTTACATATCAAGGAATGTAGAGGCTTGTCTCTGTTAACTATTATGCATTTATCCCAAGAAAAAGAAGAGTTTTATTATCCTAGAGGGATGGAACAGGACTCATCAAGTTGTGCTAGAAGACAAGACAAAGGCTGTGTGATACTGTTAATGAATGCTAGTGGTGAGCTCAATTCAGTTTGCAGACTTGTGCTTGGTGGTTTCTTAACACAACAAATGCGGCGCTGTGGCTTCTTCAGGTTCCTTAGGCAGTGGAAATGGTACCCTCCAGACCAGTTTTACAAGGCTCTGAGTAACAGGTCTGTAATGTTGTGGACATGGATGAAAACAGTGTTCTTTCCATGGTTAGTCGTTGATACAGAGAACAAGAAGTTGACAGGTCCTTGTTACGGCAATAAAAATCCAAAGGAGAAACACTTGGAAAAGGTTGATGCTAGTGCTGACCTAAAGACCACTACTGCTCCTATCAAGCATGTTAAAGTTGTGGTTCGGAATTCAGATGAGCTGATCGTAGCTACTACACTGCTTGTTGGTCCTGTAAATGACCATCGACAGATCTCTTTTGCTTTAACAGCTCTGCCACAATACCTTTTGGAGAAAAGAAACAAGGAGGGGTTTGATGCCACCAATGGTAAGAAGGTTCAATGCCACAACTTACTGATATCCATCATCCTTATTCCGTGGAAGGAGGAACCTCCAGACCAAGGACTAAAGCTATCATCCTTGAGGACAAGGATGTTCTGAAGGAGGAAGTATTGTGACAGGATAAATTGGTTATCCTTCTGGTTTAGTTATTTTATCTATTTGGTTTAGTTCTTTAACATCCGGTTTAGCTTTCTGGTTTAGTCTTTTGGTTTAACAAAGACTATATGTAATCACTTTCTCCTTTACGGGAAAGAATCAATCAAAATAATAAACCTAATCTCTTAAACCACTTCTCTCTATCGTCATCCTCATCCATCAAACATCATCAACCATCATCACCATTGAATCTTACATCTTCGAGATGGCTCTTCTACCTTCGTAGCCGTCTTCTAGATTCTGATTCTCCGATCTCCGGGTTCTCGGTGAACCTCTGGATTGGGTTTATCTATCTATCCCTATTTTCCTGTCTCAACGCACATGTTTAAGTGATGCACTTAAACGAACAATATGATGCTTATTTACTTCATAGTGGTTGTTTGTCATCAAAATAAATTGAAGTTTTTTAGGTACGAAGACCTGAATCTGATCCTCCTGATTGACAGGTCAAAGTTTGTTTGATACAGAAACACAGTAGATAATACGTAAAGAAAGAAAAGACGAGACAAACACTTAACTGAAATAATTTGAGATAGCATCAGGAAAGAGGGTTAGCAATTGTGGGCCGCAAGATCCTGATTAACAACCTCCAAATATGTAGTAGGCATGGTATGGGTTTGATCAGGAGCATAACCATTTATCAATCTAGAGGCCTCTCTTAAGATGATGTTGAGCTTCTGGCCGAAACAGAGGTTTTGGTCCTGCAGGAACTTACTAAAGAAAGTATACATTTATTACATGGAGTCAAAGTTACCTTAGGGAAGACAAAACTAAGCTTAAAGAGACAGACTTTTAACAAGATTCAGACAGCTTTAAAGAAAAGAGACCAACGTCTATCCTATAAAACTAAACCCTTCTCTTCTACTTACACTATAAACTAAACAAAGTACAAACTTTGAATCACCCAAATGGCTCTCTCTTCATCCCCTACAAGAATACTCTGTTTTAATCTTGTCTTATCCGCTGCATCACTATCCCTCTCTTTTGCTGCTTCCCACGATTTCTCCATCGTTGGATATGCCCCTGAAGATTTGGAATCTCACGACAAACTCATCGAACTCTTCGAAAACTGGCTCTCCAACTTCGAGAAAGCTTACGAAACCGTTGAAGAGAAGTTGCGTAGGTTCGAAGTATTCAAGGATAACTTAAAGCACATCGATGAGACTAACAAGAAAGCCAAAAGCTACAGGGTTGGTCTCAAAGAGTTCAAGAACCAAGTACTTGGGACTCAAGACTGATATAGTGAGACGCGATGATGATGATGTAAGATCTTACCAAGAGTTCGCTTATGAAGACGTCGAGGCTTTGCCTAAATCTGTTGACTGGAGAAAGAAGGGAGCCGTGAGCTATGTCAAGAACAAAGGCTCTTGCGGTAATCTCAAATCTTGGACTCTTGATGTGTTATAAAGTCTCATAATTAAAATGTTCGTTTACTTATACAGCAAGTTGTTGGGCGTTTTCGACAGTAGCTGTAGTGGAAGGTATAAACAAAATTGTGACAGGAAACTTGACAACACTGTCTGAACAAGAATTCATAGACTGTGACACAACTTACAACAATGGCTGCAACAGTGGTCTTATGGACTATGCTTTTGAGTACATTGTCAAGAACGGAGGTCTCCGCAAGGAAGAGGACTATCCTTACTCCATGGAAGAAGGAACATGCGAGACGCAGAAGGATGAAGCTGAAACGGTGACTATCAGTGGGCACCCAAGAGTCTCTTGAAGGCATTAGCTCATCAGCCTCTCAGTGTTGCCATTGATGCTTCTGGTAGAGAGTTCCAGTTCTATAGCGATGTAAGTACTTTACTAAACCCATGATCAAGAAAATGATTTGATCAATTGATTCTTGGACCTTTTGGTATATGAAGGGTGTCTTTGATGGGCGGTGCGGGGTGGATTTGGACCATGGTGTGGCTGCCCATTATATCATAGTGAAGAATTCTTGGGGAGCAAAGTGGGGAGAGAAAGGTTACATTAGGATGAAGAGGAACACTGGTAAACCACAGGGTCTTTGTGGAATCTACAAGATGGCTTCCTTCCCCACCAAAACTAAGTGATTGAGATCATTGTATAAATGATCATTATCGATATAAATGTTATTATCATGAAACTGTAATTTCAACTGTGTTCGCTTTAGACTATTGAATAGAAATGTTGAAATAACTATATTGGTAATAGTAAGTTACTCGTCCGAAGCAATTCGGTATCGCTGTCATGTGCGAAGCAATCCTGTATCTTACAGCAACATCCTTAGTCATTTGGTTACGGTTTATTTACAGATTTAAACGAGTAACAACCCTGGTGCTTGGGTGAGATTAACATGAAAACATTGTGGGAACAATAGTGGGAAGATGGGGTAATTAGCAAAAGCAACAGCTTCCAAGTCCAAAAAATTATGTTTGATGGGTTCCTAGCTTCTATATCCCCATTAACAAAAAGATTTACAGAGATCCTAGTGTTAACTTAGCTTGAAGGAACCTCTCTGGTTTTAGGTAGAGATTTTCTGTCTGATGACTACAGCTTCGAAGATACCATCTGAAGTGAAGATAGGAGAGACAAACCGCGGATCAACCGGTCCTGGGAGGGTAAAGGAGAGCTTGAACGGTCCAGGCGGACATAGCTTCCCGCGTTTCATCTTAAAAACACGAGAAAACCTCTCTATTGTCTTCGGTCCTGTCGTGGTTATCTCCTCCAGTATAACCTTTCCATCTGATTTAATCTCACAGCTGAACTCACCTGCACAAAGACAGCATCTACTGATCATCACAATGAGAACTATGGAAAGAGTTAGATGAATGTGATACCGTTCTTATTGCTGACACCGGGCAGAGCCACCTGAAAGAAGTAAGCAACTTTGTTGACACCAATGTCGACAACACCAATGGATGTTCCTCTACTGGCTGTTCCTGTAGTTGTTACAACCACCGGCTCTGCATCACATTCCTTCATCACTGGAGGAGGAACACTGACTAGTAGCTGTGTTGGGTCTCTTTTCAAAAGCGTTTCGCCATTCTTGTTGTTTGTTGTTGATGAGTTCCTGAACCGTCTTCTCTTGGAAGTCAGACGAAATCTTTCTGGTGTCTTACTGATGATTCCACAAGAAGCATGAGCAGGAACTGCTTCTTCATCTTTCTTTCTCTTGCATGTTTCTCGAGGCTCTGCAGATGAGTTACAGTCTTGGTTAGTGACAAGTCCATTGGACATCATTGCTTCCTCGTTTCTTGAACACTCTTGCTCCTTCCCCTTTGTTTGTAGCATGTCTCCTGAAATTCCTTCGGGGATTTGATCAGTGATTACACAAACAGCATCATCACAAGCAACTCCATCTGATGTCACATCCCCATTACTTAAACAGTCCTGCTCGGTTCCTCGACTGTCATCCAGCATCTTCACAGGTCGAGGAGGAGACAGAGACACGACTATATCGATCTTAAGGTCATCCAAACGCGACAGGCATCTGAATCTCCGAAGCTCTTCCTTGCTTACAAAAGCTAGAGCAGGATCATCAATAACAACAATGCCCTTCACAATCTCGAGGCTCGGGGAATACCTTTTCTGAGGGTGAAGATTCGTGGGGAAATAATGAGTGAACTGGTGAAGAAGCTCTCCTCTAGGCTGGAGATAGCCCTTAAGGTACATAAGGATCATGTCGGGATGGAGGAGGAGGGAGGAGCTGGCGTTTCTGAGCAGGTGATAGTACAAGTTCTGGAGCTGGGCAACAGTTAGAGAGGAGGACCCAATGTGCTTTGGGGTGTAAGGAGGCAAGTTTTGGGATAGTCTTTGAGAAGCAGAGCGTCTTGGGATGTCGGAGAAGACATCAGGGCCTAGGTAATGACTCATTATGAAATTAACCAAGAAGTAGGGATCATTATCCATGGATAATCCGTCACTAGTACACACACTCATGTTGAATCCAGCACGATTACTTTATAAAATGAATCTGCAATATATGCAAACGAACAGGAAGTATAAAGACATATATGCCAAATATGGGAAATAAATATGGAAACAGATTGAATCAGTGAGTTCCACCCATTTGGGTCTTTATGCTTTCAACAATCTCTAATCATCATCGAACCATATAATTTCACTCAAGTAAGAACTGAAACTAAAAATACAATTACTGAAAATTCAGAGAAATTGGAAAACTTACGATTTAAGGAGGAGCTTTGTCTACTGTAATGAGAGGGCTTAGAGTTTGAGGAGGAGGAGGAAGGAGAGATTACTTAGGTGCATCCAAAGACAGACTCTTTTTTTTTTTTTTTTTTTTTGCTTTCTTACACGTTGTTTCCACGTGGAACCCAGATAACAGCCCCCAATTCGAACCATCACCTGAGTTTCCACGTGCCGTGCCCCCGGTGTTTTTGTATCATTTTGGGATTTTCTAAAGTTTATCAGACCCAAATGTTTTCTTTGTCTTTTCTTCAATATTAAAAGATCAACATTTTTATATAATTAAAATCTTTTAAAATTATATATATATATATATATATACAAGAAAAATAGTGTTTAAATCTACTAACAAAGTAATCATCTATTTATCAATTAAAATCACTCAACTTTTCTTAAGAAAATCTATGTCAATCATTCTAAATCACTTGTAATGAATAGTGTACCAATGAAATTTGAGAAGAATTTGAGCAAACTAACTGGAAGTCTTGAACCGAGAAATCGAGCCATAATGGAAAAAATATCAGATCCGAAACCAAATTAGAAAACACAATAACCCAAATGGTTCCTATTTCAAAATATTGCCAAAATATTTTGGATATCTAAAATATAATAATAATATTTTTAGCTTTTAGATAAACAAAATATTTACATTCTGCTAAGAATTCAAAAAGACATTTAGTTATATTTAAACTAAATACTGAAATATTCTCATTATTTATAATTTTCAAATGAAATAATATTTTATAAATTTTAACTTTTTATTTATTTTTTTCATAGTTCAGGAAGATAATTTTACTAGAGTAATTCAGATAATTTGATAGATACTCATATTGAACCGAAACGGGTCATAAGCAAATCCGAACTTATTTTAAGAGGTTTCTGTCTGGTTACTTGAAATCCAAAACTGAAAATATATTCACAATAAAATACCTTTATTTCCCTTACATTTCAATTTATTCCGATAATATTACTCAGTTTATTACCATAAAACCTCATACAAGTTATATGGAAAATAAAAATGTAAACAAAGTAACATAATAAAACAAATGAAAGTCACATTTCTAAGAAAAAAGAAAATATGATAAAAAAACAAATATATTTCGAATGTTTAAATTGTTATCAAATATACAGTGCTGAAAACAAACAAAAATTAGCTCAATCCTAAACAAATAGTTAAAGATTTCAAATCTAAAAATAAAAATAAAACTCATTTTCCACGCGTAGCGCGGACAAAGACTTTAATAGAATAAAAAACTGATAAAGTTGATATCTCAACGTAAATCCAGTTGAAATTTAAGCATAAAATAAAGTTGATATCTTAAAAGGAAAAAAATGTAAATGTTTGTGTTTGTTTTTGTGGTTATCTTGTTTAGGAGATAGTAAGTATCTGATGAAATTTATAATCAAAAAGGTTAAACACAATGGAACAACATCTCAGAGCTTAATGGATAAAGATGAAATTTATGTTTTACTAATAACTGATTCTTGTTAAGTAATTATCAAGCGGTCTATCATGAAGCAAATACATCACTTGATATTTGGTGTTGCTTTTTTTCACCTAACCTAAATATTTCCATTGGTGTTTTCAAAATAGTGCATATAGAATTACGTTTCGAAGATTTAAATTTTGCAATACTTAACTAATTTTATTTAATTAGCTATTTAATTATTTTTTATTCTTTAGTATTATTATCTAAGATTATTGAAATATTTTTACAGGTTTGAGAAATATTTTTTTTGTATTAATCTTTCGTCTTTCATTACTTTTTCTTCTTTAGAATTATTATCTCAACTTATTTAAATATTTTTACTGGTTTGAGAAATATTTTTTGTATTAATCTTTCGTTTTTCATTACTTTTTATTCTTTAGAATTATTATCTCAAATTTCTCAAATATTTTTTACTGTTTTGAGAAATTTATTTTTGTATTATTCTTTCGTTTTTCATTATATTAATAATTTAATTTCACTTTAAACTAATTCAAAATTAATACAATATAGTTGTTTTTACAAAACTGTATCCTTTTAAATTAACTACCATTTTCTATCTTTTTATTTATTATGTAAAACACATTCCTTTTGTGACAAAAAAATAAAATAAAAAATAAATAAACACATTCCTTATATAATTTTGTAAATATTATTTATTTCGTTGCATATAAATTTCTAGTATATATTTTTATATTTGTATATATTAGGAAACTATGATTCACTGCTTTGATATTTTTTTCATTAAATTATTTCCTTCACAGTGAATATAACTTTGACTCTTTGACCGTTATATAAAACGAACTGATAAGTTGATAAGTGATAACCACCCGACAACACTTTCCCTTCACATTGTCACCACTGCGATCCGTAAGTAGTCACCGCCATGAGAACACACAACAACAAAAACTTTTGCAAAGCTAAGATTGTATCTCTTAACAATCCAGCGTGAGCAATGACCATCAGAACAAACACTTTCGTAAAGTTCCCTTTTGATCTACATTCTCCACCTTGTTCTTCTTTAACATCTTCATATCTATCCAACAATGGCAGATTAGAACCAATCTCATCTCTCTTCAGATATTATGTTCTCCATTCTATGGTTGGAGACACAGGCCAGAATTCCATCTACTATCTTGACCTACACGATATTTATGCCTAAGAACCTTTTGGTATAAACACTGCACCTCCAATATCTTTTCCAACACTACCACTCGAATAGGCAATAGTGTCTTCTCAGAAATCTGGAACTGGGACATGACTGTGCTAAAACCTACTCCATTGAGTTTAATATTAAAAAAAATAGTAGCTAAAGCATTGCTTGGAAAACACATGTCGATTGAAAAAAGAGTCAAATGTAGTGGAGATTTTAGTCTTTGACGCTGTGCCTTACTTGCCTTTTTGTGGCCATCTTCCTTTTAGCCAAGTTTCTGTTTTTGGTTGATGATGGACGCCATACAACTGGCACAACAAAGGAGGATGGCCAATTGTTCAATTTCTCATTCTCCCCGAGTTCTGCAAACCACACCACCTGCTAGATCTGCCGCAGAGTTATTGTCCCCAGCAGAGACCTTTGATGTTACTGAAGTCTCTACAGCCATATCACCATTAGGATCATGATCATCTTTCTGTTTAACATGCAAAAATTAAGATGCATATACGATTTAGAAGTCTGTATAAGTAAAATCAGTGAAACGAACCAGCATCACCATCAAAGTTAGGCAGTGATGCATGCAGGAGCTCAGTAATGATATGGAAAATGGTGAAGGTTTGATGCTTCGAAGTGAAATTGAAGTCTGTTAACTTGCGCTAGAAAGTGAAGGTTTTTCCACAAACATCAGCGATGAACTGGTGGGGTTCCACAAGAGCATTCACACCTGCACCCCAAAACCCGTGAAACATTTATTTAGAAAGCAAAATACGGAAGTAAGAACATGTGGTAAGACAAAATGGTTGAAAAAGGGCACACCAAAATATGCACAGCTTCAGCAGTTTGAATGTTCTTATCGAAAGCTACAAAGATAGCAGCATCCTTCTTGTCTGATATAGACAGCTCCACACAATACATATAGGGAGGGAACAGAGACACATCAAATATAATAGTGTTATTGGCAACCCAATTTAAGTTGTTTTAAAAATATTTTGGATAGTATAGATTTAGGATAGCTACCGGAGGACACCCACAGCGTTGGTAATATCACATACGATGCATGTGAAAGAAGAAACTTCTTGTTAGAGCATCTTTTGAACAGTTCGAGCAACTAATATAACACCATCCTTTCTCTGCCTGAATTCCAGTAACTTTGGCCTTCATAGAGGAACTCAATTATCAGTAATCGGTAAGAGAACAATAACAATAAGAATGGACAATTTCGAGAGTAGCTTTAGATAGATGTTACTTTAACCTGAAGTTCAGATGTGATAACGTATTGGTTGAGCTCATAAACAGTGAGAGTTTCTATTTTCTGCGCATAAAGAACCTTAGATTAAGAGACAGTCTAGTTTGTGAGGATAAAAGTGACATATGACATAAAATGTAAGAGGAAATCGTACACCAAAATATATGAGGCAGACGATGTGGTAGATATGTAATATTAGTTTCAGAGTGACTTACTTGTCATATTGTTCTTTTCCAACATCTGCATCTGGATCGATGAATAAGCGTAGACTGTTTAGAAAACCGAAAATCAAATATGCAAATCAGTTTTATTGTTTTGTATAAAGCTTCAATAAGAGACAGTCGCCGTAGTTAAAAACTTCCTCTTATAGAGATTACTCTGGATCTCGATAAACGAATCCCTCACCCACTCGTATAGATTTTCTAAATACAGTTATATATCTGAATCACAATTACAAACTTAAAAGAGGACAGTGAATGATTAATTAGTGGAAGAAGTGGGTGATGTCTTTGATTTTGCAGTAAGTAAGGGAGGAGAATCAAAACAAAAGGGTAGGATCGAACAAAGAGTTTTGGGGGTGGGATTCCATTACCATTGGTCTGCGAATGAATTCTTAAAGACACAATGCACACAATCTGGAGAGAACGCAACGCTAGACGGCACGGAGACCAACCCAAAGACACAAACTGCCTGATCTGGTTTGTTGACAAGGCAATGAGACTCAAATTGCTTTCGGTGAAAGGGAAGGGAAAACAGTACCTTGAGGAAGGGTTAACTACTTGGTTCGAGATTCAAGAACCAAATGGAGGAATTGGTGAAATTATAGTGTAGAAAAGAGTTCTTTAATTCTTTATACTTAATCTGATGCACTTGATGTAAATATGTTTTTTGGTTGAATAAAATTTTACATTCATTCAAAAAAAAAGAATGAATTCTTAAATATTTTTTGACACATGTTAAATATTTTTTAATTAATCACAAATATTTAAAAATAATCTTTCATGAAGTATATCTATTTTACATTAAAATAAAATCATGAGAAAACTCATCGGTTGATGTTAACAACTTTATAACAAAAATCAAACTAGACAAATCAAAATGTCAAGATATCAAAAAACCAAAAATTTTATTTTAATATCAAGTAGCTATATTTCAGGAAAGAATTAAAAAAAAATAATAGAAAGATAAGTTTGGAAAGAAAAGTATATAAAGAAATTTGTAATCTTATTATATAAAGCTTGGTTTTCAAAGTTACTAATTAACAAGATCGCGACATGTATCAATAAATATTTAAGATTATGACATGTGTCAAAAATATGATGTAATTATATTTTGTTAAGATTTAAAAGGGATTTAAAGAAAGAAAAATTCTAATTACAATTTTTTTTTTAAAGTTCTAAGTAAAACAAAAATGTAAAGGTAATCTTATTATTCTTATAATTAACTAAATTATCCCTTTTTAGTAATTTTATGTTAAAAAATTATAAACCAAATATAGTTTCAAATATTTCATCTGATATGATTTTGACATATGTTAATTAAAACAAATTAGATTGTGAATGTGTCAATAAAAAATGACATTACACGAAAATAAATTTTCCCTGAAATCTTAAATAAAAGTGAATTTGATAATATTTTTTCCTTTTTTAATCTTAACCAAATAATATTTTTTTAATCCTCACCAGAGATAATTTTAATTTTTTTATTTGATAGTAATCTTTACTTAAATTTTAATGACAAACTAGGTGTTTAGCCCGCACATGCGGGCATAAACATTTTATAATTACTTATTAATATATTAATTACTAACTAAAATATTATAATGATAAATTAGTTTTTTTCATTTGAATATTTTTACATATTAGATTTCTTTTTAAAAAATTTTGTATGTATATTATATTAATTATAAGTAAATAAATTTTATAAATCCCTCAATATTAGCTTTTCAAATATATAAAAGTAATAATTTTATTTGATTAAAATTTAGTTATGTGTTTTCTGTTTTTTAAATTTTTTATTAAAATATATCTTCCGGATAACCACAATATATATATGAGAATTATTTTTTTATTTTAATCATTTATCTAATTAAATAATTTAAATATGTTTTTATTTATTGAGTAGTTTATATATTTTATTCATTAAGGATATAAACGATATTACTCGCTTCAACTTTGAACGTGAAAGGTTCATTGCGAAAAATCACTACGCAAATAATAGTATAGATAGACATGATACTAAAAGCATTTAATTAACAAGAAAAATTGAAAAAAAAAAGATTTCGATATTGCAGCCGAAAGTTGTTACACTCCCATAGAGTCAGGTCCGGCTCTTGGGTAGTATCTTAAATGCATTTGCCCTGAGTCCTTTTCTTTTACAATTTTTTAGACAAAAAATTTACAAAAACAATATATATATATATATATATATATATATATATATATATATATATATATATATATATATATATATATATATAGCTTTTATATAAACAAAACATGCACAAGGCCTAATATATGGCAACTAGTTCTTGTTTTTTTGGGTAAAAAAAACTTGTTGTTATTCGCTTACTTGGCAGCATAAAGCTATATAGCTCTCTCCTTATGATGCTCTCTTGTGGAATGTCATTGTCGAAGGAGTAAACTGATCCATTGGTACAAACATCAGAGCATCATTGTGTTGTTTTTCTTCTTCTTCTCCTGAAAACACTCTGACGTTCAAGTTTACTATTGATGTTTTCTAAAGAATGAGTAGTAGTTTTTCCTTGTTACAGAAAAAAAAAGATGAGTAGTTTTTCCTGATGATGGTGATTTTACTTGGCAAAAATGATCAACATGTTTATATATAATTTAATTTACTATTTCAAAAAGGTAAAAAAATGGTATTTCCTAACTTAATAATATATATAGCTACACTTATCCGAGCTTAAGAAATATATTGTAATAAATGTTATATAATCCTGAATATAACTACTCTATTTAATGACCAATTGATAAATAGTACGTCCAATTATATTTCTCACCCTTTTTACTGATTAACTGCTATCAGTTACATAAAAATATATACGCAATATAACTTTCTTTTTTAACACTACGTAATATAACATCTCCAAACTTCTTAGGGACATGTTACTCTGATTTATACTAAATAAAAACCACACATACACTATATATAAAGTCCACTAAAATCTATATTACAACAAAATATGAAATTTATCATATCATTCATGAACATTCATTGACAGCAAGCATTTTCACTATTAGCAGCATTGTTTTTCCTTCATACCTGACACCACTATACCGTATAAAATAACACCTACATAATAATACAAGTATGTATATATAATATCAATATAAAATTTAGGTTGAGAAGATTTTTAATACAAATAAATTTTCATATAAAGTCATTTAGTTTAATGAGTTTTAAATAAGTTATTTGATTGAAAACTGTTTATTAAATGTGATTTTACTTAAATTTAGGGAAGACCATATTAATCAGTTTACACACACACACACACACACACATATATATATATATAATTTATTTTTTCAAACATTATCAAAAATTATATTAAGTTAAATTAATATTAACACGCAAATAACATTACAAAAACACAAATATAAAGATGAAAATTTTCAAGAAAATTTGAAACAAAAAAATATATCCGCCTCAAAATCAGGTCCAAGATAAAATCTCATAGACATAAAACTGCAGTAATTTATTATATGTTTTAGAAGTTTAAAGTTTTTGTTACGAGATACTGATTAAACTTTCTTATGACTCAGCTTTTCTATTTGAATAAACCAAAACCCATGAAAGGCAGCAACCCTAAAATGAAATGTCGTCGTAGGGAGGGTGCAAACGAGCTGTACACTGAATCAGTGTAAACCGGGCCTTAACCAGAGTGATCTGGTTTACAGTTTTGTTTAACAATGTCACCGAGCACCGTTGAAAGCAGTAAAGTCATCAGAAAAGGATAAGGTAGAAATGTAAAAAAGGTAGAAAGATAAAACTTGTAAAATCTCTCTGTATTCTTTCTTTGTTGGGTCGTAGATCGACTTAAATTCTGAGAATTCTACTCTGTTTTCGTTAAGTTCCGGAATTTTTTTTCCAAAGGTTATACCTTTTTAGCATGAGAGTATGTCTTTGTGATCTCCTGTCTACCGTAAATATAACAAAACACCAAACGAAACCCTAAAATACCTTATTTATGAATTTGCAATGGATTTGCAAGAAATTCCTTGTAATTCCCTTGCAGATAGCAAATTGGCGAGAGAATTGTGTTCCATTGCAAAATTGTTTTTTTCAAGGGGTTTGCGAAACCCTAAAACACTTTGATTATAAATTTACAAGAGAATTGCAATGGTTCTCTCGCAAATCCCTTGCAAATTTGCGAGGGTTTTGGATTCCCATGCAAATTTGCAAGTGAATTGCGAGGAAACTCTTCAAACCATGTTTCTCACACTTGAAAGGTTTGGGGTGTTGTTTAGGACTTTGGTTTTAGATAACACATTATTGCAGCTCACAGCCGTCTATTGAGTGTAGGCATATGTTTTGGGATAATATGTTTTCTTTTTGTTGTCTAATGACCACTCTTCCGTGAAAACATCATAATCCATGACAGCGTTTTAACTCAAATCAGTGGCATTGGAAAGCTAACAAAAATATCTATCGTCCGTGAAGAAATTGATCTCACTAATACATTACCATTCATCTATCCATAAAGAAACTTCTTATGATTCTGTGCAGTTATACATATAAAAAAACTTTAAAAATTTCATATGTTGCTATAAAAAAGTGTCTGCCGACACGGCACAGACGTTAAATACCAGTTCAGGAATGTCGTATGACATTATACTGACACATTATGGCAGTTCACAGCCGTCCATAGAACGCCAGCATATGTTTTGGGATAGTATGTTTTCTCTTCGTGGGCTAAAGACCACTCTTCCGTGAAAACATTATAATCCATGACAGTGTTTTACCTCAAACCGGTGGCATTGGAAAGCTAACAAAAATATCTATCGTCCGTGAAGAAATTGGGCTCACTAATACTTTGCCCATTCAAATATCCATAAACAAACTTCTAAAGATTCTGTGCAGTTTTACATATAAAAAAACTTTAAAAACTTCAAATGTTGCTCTCCAAAAGTGTCTGCCGACACGGTACAAATGTTCAAAACAAGTTCAGGAATGTTGTTTGACATTAGTCCCACACATTATGACAGCTCACAGCTGTTCTTAGAGTGTCAGCATATGTTTTGGAATAGTATGTTTTCTCCTTGTGGGTTAACGACCACTCTTCCGTGAAAAAATCATAATCCATGACATCGCTTTAACTCAAATCGTTGGCATTGGAAAGCTAACAAAAATATCAATCGTCTGTGAAGAAATTGAGCTCAATAACACTTTGGCCATTCATCTATCCATAAACGAATTTCTGAATATTCTGTGCAGTTCTACATATAAAAAACTTCAAAAACTCTAAATGTTGCTCTCAAAAAGTGTTTGCCGACATGGTACGGACATTCAAAACAAGTTCAGGAATGTCGTTTGACATTAGTCCGACACATTATGGCAGCTCACAGCTGTCCATAGAGTGTCGGCATATGTTTTGGGATAGTATGTTTTCACCTTGTGGGCTAACGACCACTCCTCCGTGAAAACATCATAATCCATGACAGCGTTTTACCTTAAACCGGTTGCATTTAAAAGCTAACAAAAATATCAATCATCTGTAAAAAAATTGAGCTCAATAATACTTTGGCCATTCATCTATACATAAATAAATTTCTGAAGATTCTTTGCAGTTGTACATATAAAAAAACTTTGAAAACTCCAAATGTTGCTATAACAAAGTGTCTGCCGACACAATACGACGTTCAAAACAAGTTCAGAAATGTTGTTTGACATTAGTCCGAAACATTATGGCAGTTCACAGCCGTCCATAGAGTCTCGACATATGTTTTCGGATAGTATGTTTTCTCCTTGTGGGCTAACGACCACTCCTCTGTGAAAACATCACAATCCATGACAGCGTTTTACCTCAAACATGTGTCATTGGAAAGCTAACAAAAATATCTATCGTCCGTGAAGAAATTGAGCTCACTAATACTTTGCATTCATCTATCCATAAACAAACTTCTGAAGATTCCGTGCAGTTCTACATATAAAAAAAACTTTAAAAACTCCAAATGTTTTTCTAAAAAAGTGTCTGCCGACACGGTACAGACGTTCAAAAAAGTTCAGGAATATCGTTGTTTGACATTAGTCTGACACATTATGGCATCTCATAGCCGCCCATTGAGTGTCGGCAAATGTTTTGGGATAGTATGTTTTCTCCTTGTGGGGTAACGACCAGTCTTCCATGAAAATATCATAATCCATGACAGCGTTTTACCTCAAACCGGTGGCATTGGAAAACTAACAAAAATATCTATCGTCCGTGAAGAAATTAAGCTCACTAATACTTTGCCTATTCATCTATCCATAAACAAATTTCTGAAGATTTTGTGCAGTTTTACATATAAAAAACTTTTAAAACTCCAAATGTTGCTCTCAAAAAGTGTCTGTCGACACGGTACGGACGTTCAAAACAAGTTTAGGAATGTCCTTTAACATTATTCCGACACATTATGGCAGTTCACAGCAGTCCACAGAGTGTCGACATATGTTTTGGAATAGTATGTTTTCTCCTTTGGGCTGTTGTTTAGGACTTTGGTTTTAGATAACACATTTAATTAAAATATTTAGTGCTTAACATGTATGTCGTTAGATAGTTTATTAAAATTACACCATGGTTATAAATTCAACACTTGAGAATTACACCAATTAATGATTATAACTTAATGGTTATAAATTCTCAACACGTTAAACATACAAATTCACGTAAATAATTTTTCTGAAAACAATACAAGAAAAAAACATATTAGAATATAGAGAATGCGTTAAAACTCTTTAAAACACTTACCAAAACCGTAAACGAATCCCGAAAATACATTCGATTAAAGTTTTGCAAGAAATTTACAAGAGAATCATTGCAAGTCCCTCGCAATTTTGCAAAAAAAAAATGGAAGACCTCTTCGAAACCCTTATGTAAACCTCAACCGAATTCTTAAACACATTAAATTAAACTTTTTTGAGGGAATTGCAAAAAAATCCTTGCAAAGTGCTCGCAAATTTGCAACGTGTTTTTTCGTAAATTACGTTGCAATTCTTTTGCAAAATTTAAGCCCATTTCTTATGAAAAAAAAATGGTCTAAAGAGAGAATCGAACTAAAGTTAAAGAAGTGAAGCATTAAAGGGTTTACACAACTGAGCTAATGTGTTTTACAGCAAAACAGTTACAAAGAGAAAAGTGTTATACTTTAAAGGGTTTGTGTCGAAAACTGGGTTAATATATAAGGAAACTTTACCCTTCTTATCCATTACTCTCTGCCGTAAAAGAAAAAAAAAAAAGGGGAAAACCGAGAGAGATCTCTCCTCACCGCCGTCTCCGGCCTCTCATCTCTTTTCTCCCCGTGCTCTCTCGCTCCTCGCCGAATCTGCGCCTCTCCTCAGCTCTCGTCTCTCCCACACACAGCCTGATCTGGTTCGACCTTTCTCTATCTGTCTCTGTCTCTCAGTCCCTCTCTTTTCAACTGAAAATAACACTACAACCTTGCAATGGATTTGTTTTCTTGTAGTGTTGTTTTCTTACTCTGAACTTTCTAAAGGTGTGAAACTTTGAGTAGGTTTCTAACTTTGAGTGAGTGGATTTCAGGTTTAGGGTTCACTGATTAGTGTTTAATATACCTAAAGCCTGTGTTTGTTTGTGTGAGTGAACTCTTACTTCGGGTTTAGAGCTATTTTTTTTAGAAGAGTAAAAACGTCAACTTTTTCTGATCTTCTGTTTTTGGGTAACGAGAAATGTCGGGAATTTCAGGTTTAGGGTTGAGTCTTTATTATACACACCACAACCATACTTATGTATTTATACCAATTTCCTCTGCACAGGTTGCAATGTATTCAGGAAGAGAGCTAAATAATTGGGTGAAGCAATACTACTCTGAATTGAAAGATGGCATTCACAAGGTCAAGATCTCTAACTCTCGCTTCAGGTGTCCCTTCTGCTTCAGACATGATTACAAATACTTTGAGGACTTGCTTAGTCATGCTCGTAACATTCCCGATAGTTCCGGCAATAATCTCCGTGCTCAACATCTCGCACTTGGGAGATACATGACGAATTATCTCCGCCCTCAAGAAAGACCGCATGTTTCTTCTCGTCCTAAAGAGGAGTTAGCGGGAAACTGGATAGCTGGTACATCAAGCATTGTGAAATCCAGTTCCCGACGTATTGCTGAAGCTGGACTTAAATCTGTCTCAAGAGGAGATGATCATGGACCAAGTATTGAAGAAAGACCGATTTTTTCTACTAAACGCAACTCCTCTTTGAGCAATCAAGATAATACATACCCTTCCAAGAGAGCTTGCCTCAGTGCTGGTGCTAAAGAGCGAGGAGAAACTGTCCTACAGATTGGTCTCGATCCTCTGAAGCCTGCTCCTGATGATGATCTGCTTGTGCATCCATGGACAGTGATCTTGGCCAACGTCAGTAGAACTTTTAATAAAACAACACGGATGTATGAGAGCGCGAGTGGAAGCGGATTAAAGGCAGAAATTGGTAGACTAGGGTTCACTCCCAAGAAATTCGAGCTAGTGTGGAACGGCACCAGTGGTAGCACTGGTTTTGCTCTTGTTCAATTCAACGGCAATTGGATCGGTTTCGAAAACGCTATCATGTTTGATAAACACTTTGCAGCCAAACAGTGTGGGAAGACACACTATTTTGATTCAGGTAATCGTTGCAGTGATAAACTCTATGGTTGGATAGCAAAAAAGGAGGACTTCGACTCGTATAGTACTGTTGGTTCGAGGCTTCGTAAACTAGGGGACTTGACGACTGTTTCTGGTAGAATGGAAGAAGAAAAAAGAAAGTCAATGACGCTAGCCAGGAGCTTGCAAAACACACTGGAAACCAAAAGCAGCGTTGAGAAAAGTAAGTAAATGATTTGCATTGTTTCTCCAGAATCTTTGTCGAACAGTTTGGTGTTGTGTAAATGTTTGCATCATATATGAATGCTTAATGAACATTGTTAATTGCTTTCAGTTTGCCAGGACGAGCCTGCGCTGAAGGAAGAAGTGGAAGGCGCGAGTTGTGATGAAGCTTCTACTGCTGTAGTCGATCGTCATTCTGAAGATGCTCCTGCTTTAGCAACAGAAGCTGGGGTTTCAACCAGAGACCATTTGACCCAAACAGATGTTGATCACAACAATCATGGATTGACGTCTATTCATCCAGGTAGTCTTTTTTTTTTTTTTTAAACTAAATTGCATTTTTTTTTGTGCTGAAGTATTTAAAACTGAGACGTGTCTTTGTATGTGGTAAATAATTCCTTGTAATATACTAATGCAGTTTTGTATTTAAAGTAGCTTAGATGCATCGTTGATAGCAAAAGTTGATGTATTTATATTGATCTATCCAGAGCTGTCTCTTCCTCGAGTGATGTCCTTGCCAACAGTTCTTGTAGTAGCTGGAAAGGAATCTGTTTCATCTTCTCTTACCATCCTCAACCACGAGGTATAATTTTCGTTCATTTCTTTGGGTATGATTTGAAGTATGCTATCTATATATATTTCTTTTTGTATTTATTTATCATTCTTCTCTTTTCTTTGTTGTTGTTCTTCATCAGGCTGCAGGAAAGAGGAAGGCGAATAATGAAGTATGCCAAGACGATGAAGATGCCTTGGATGAGCCTGAAAGCCCTTCAAAGAGGCTGCTTGGCAGAGGCTCTACTGACAATCCAAGTCCAAACGTCATCAATCCCGAAAATGATGAGCTCGCTGAGTCCGCTTCTGGAAAGCTATTGGAAAAATTTGCAAACCCTAGCTCGTCCGTTTCTCCGGTTCTGCAACCGCAATGCATCCAAAACCGTAAGTCTCTGCTTATTCTTCTTCTTCCTTAAACTCCACACGGTGGAAGCTAAGCTAAGAAAAATCCATTTTGAATTTTCGCACTATTAGCGTACAATTGAATGAACTTTGCTTGTTTCTAGAGCATGTATGAGTTAGCGATGCTAAATTCTCATTTTTTTTTTGTAAGTTAGATAATGATTTGCACTGTTTCTCCAGAATCTTTGTTGAACAGATTGGTGTTGTGTAAATGTTTGCATCATATATGAATGCTTAATGAACATTGTTAATTGCTTTCAGTTTGCCAGGACGAGCCTGCGCTGAAGGAAGAAGTGGAAGGCGCGAGTTGTGATGAAGCTTCTACTGCTGTAGTCGATCGTCATTGTGAAGATGCTCCTGCTTTAGCAACAGAAGCTGGGGTTTCAACCAGAGACCATTTGACCGAAACAGATGTTGATCACAACCATCATGGATTGACGTTTGGTTTGAATACTGAAGACCACATAAAAGAAAGAGATGTAGATCACGGTAATCAGGGATTGATGTTTGGTTTGGAGGCTGAAGGCCGCATAAAAGAAACAGATGGAGATCATGGACTAGAAAGTTTCTCTTGTCAGCCAAGCGCAAGAAGTTTATACGCCGAAACTTCATCATATAGTCAACACCAGCTCAACTCACCACTTTCGGATTCTTCATCCAGTGTATGTAAATCTATCTTGTATTGCTTATCTCTTTTGTATGCTAGAAAGCCTTCAAAAATATTAGCTTGTATTTTTAATCTCTTCATATTTGCAGCCGGAGCGAACTGATATGATGTCAGCTATTGATGAAGCTTCTGGTTCAGAAAGTGATAAAGGTACATGTTAAAGGCTTTTTGTTATATTTCCTTTTATGTATTTTGATGTCCTCCTATATCTAACTGGATATTGATTTTAATGTTGCATCGCTGAAAGATTTGATGGCTGAACACTGCTCTGATGACATGGAAAAGGTAATAAGTTTTCTTGATTCTTAACGAATGGCTTTAAAACTGCCGCTAAGGCCATCTTGTTTGGTTGCAAAAAGATAAGATTTATTCCTTTTCTGCTTTCATCCGCTATGTGACATGATAGTACTTGTATGTGATTGGGTTTTACTTCTTTTTTTACTGCGTATTTCTTCAGCATGGTTAAAAGTCTCTTTATGCATGATTCTATGATTCTGTCATCTTTGTTCGTTCATATATTCAGACTGTGGTTTTTACATGTAAATCTAGCAACCGTCTTTCTTTAGCCCAATCAGTTTAATCATTTTTCACTCTGCTGTTTGTGATCTTCAAAAATTTCATGTCAACGCTTATAATTGGAGTTGGAATATGGGTATTCCTCTTAGTAACATCTCTGATGGGAATGGTTGATAGTTTGTACATCTGGCTATATTTTAATGTTACAATAAGGGACTTACAATTGTCAAGTGACTCTTTCCACTTAGCAGATGGACAGAAACACAGCTGTTATCATGATTCCAGAGTATGTTGTTCTTAAGGATACGCCTTGTGCTGCATATCTGGTTATATTTTCATGCAATGGCATCAAAATGAAGAGCTACCTTGATAATAATGAAGAAGTGCCATCCTCTTGTGAATTTGGAGTTGAAGACATAGTTAGTATTCAGTACAATCGGTACCAAAATGTGAGTTTTTCATTTATGGTGTGCTTCCAGTTTGAAAGTTACTTTATGGGCTCACTTTCTATTTTGCATATATGAATCTCTATTAATTTTTCAAAAATTTGCTGGTGTTTTCATAGGTTGGATTGATCAGTCTCAGAATTCGAGTTTTATTAAAGGATGAACAAAGCCATGAATATATGCAAAACACCACAGGTATACTCACTTTCTCAGTTATTGTTTATACTCCATTTGGGGTTATCATAGAATGTTTCCCTGCAACTAGTTATCTTGAGCAACTGATACGGTTTTGTATTGAAGAATTAGTGGGATCATTGAAGGGGCTTACATCTATGATGTCAAAGTATTAAAAACTCTCTGATGTATTTAATTTTTTCTCCAACTCCTTTTAATTCTCCGATGCATATGGTGTGGGTTGAGTTACCTTTTTTGTTACTATTCGTAGTGTGTAGACTCCAATATCAAGTATGGTTTGCCTGTAGATAGCATAGACAGACTATTTAATCTTCAATATGGTACTACTGCTTCATGCTTTGAATTTGACATTGGTTTAATATAGTAGAAATAGGTTAATAGAATATAGATGAACTAATAAAAACTAGTGATAAATTCTTAAATGCAATTCTTCAAGCGGCTGCATTCTAATGTGCATGGCAGGAGGGCAAGAGCCCTAACTGTATGTTTTAATTAATGATTTGATTTTTGTCTCAGCAAAAACTGAACAGTGGCTTTATTAAAACTTCAGCACTTTATGGATCCTTCTTTAAATTTTTTATATTGTTTCTTGTGCTTCCAGGCATTAAGGAATTAAAGTTTGCAGTTAAAGATCACAATTGTGGCCTGAGAAGCAACAACAAATTAACTCGCTTCATGTGAGATACCCGGTGTATGGAGTGCTGACCTCGAGTACGAGTAAGCTTCTAATAATACGGAAAGCTAATTGGAAAACATATCTTGCTGCCCACTCTCATTTCGAAAATTTAATTGCATGCTGTGATGACGAGAATTTTATTTGAGTTCTGAAAAATTATTAACTACGAGTACGAGTCATGTGGTTAGAACTGTATGAGGAGACAAAACTAAAAGTCTCTAGCAAACTCGACCAAATATTAGAAGAATGGCAATGGACTCATATGTTTTAGTTACATTCGGAGTCCTTTGTTTACATATTGTTCTAAGTTATCTCTATTTATTGTAGTGATGACGTCTGTGTTTAAAATGGCGAGCGCCTTTTGCGCCAAGGCGCAAGGCGCACTCAGGCGACAGCTCCATCGCCATGCACCTCCGAGGCGAGGGTGTGGTCCCTAAGGCGCGCGCCATGGAGCGCCTTTGTCCGAGGCGAGGTGATCAAAGGCGATGAAAAGGCGCGCCATGGAGACTCTACACGTAAACCGGACTAAATCAGGTATAAAACCAAACCTTAATTAATAACCAAACCTTGAACGTCTAAATAACTATGAAAACCCTAGCTTTCTCTTTATAAAAGAAAATTTACATAACTTAACAAAAAGATATTAAGGTTTTTTGATTAAGGTTAGAGTTGCTTGATCGGAGTTAACAACAAGCGGTTAGTAGGAGTTTTGAAAAAAAATATTTTGAGTTTTCTTCATTCACGACTCTGAGTTCTATTGCAAGTTTAACTTCATCAAATAATAAAACTTGCATTTTATATGTCTTGTATGTGAATCAATAATTCCTTAAGTAAAGTATTCCCTTTTTCAATACAGGACATACCTTATAGCTTCTCCAAGTGGTCTGCAAGCCTTGTTGTTGTTGTTGAATGAATTTAAAACAGGAGAAGCTGTTAGAAGAGAAGGGAACAAGCTGTCTGAACGGCTTCCCACGTTAGTCATCAAGGCGAGCGCCATATTGCGCCATGGCGCAAGGCGCGAGGCTCGGACCGTCTCGCCTTAGAGCGCCATGCGCCATTTTAAACACAGGATGACGTGGACGTATCAGGGGACAACTTGCATCAACGGAAGCGTATTTTCCACGGTAAGAGTGATCTATGGGAGCTGTATTTATGTCCTTTGGGAATTAGACGCTGTCTTCTGTTCTGCTTTTTGGATAAAAATTTCGAAAGTCACTGCGTGTATATTCTATGGGTCTCTGAAGTAGATAACTGAACGGATTTAAAGCACTTGGCGGTGGTACTTGATATTGAATTGCAAGTCTTATGTTTTATTTTCAGCTTTGGTGGACCATTTGAGCATGTTATCTATCCAAAGGGAGATCCAGATGCTGTTTCCATTTGCAAAAGTGATGTTGACCTCTTACAGCCAGAGACATTTCTAAACGACACAATCATTGACTTCTATATTAAGTAAGTTATCAACCTTAATCGTTCTGATGGAATGCTGATAGTTAGTATAGGTTCTGGCATGGGTTGTAGTAACTATTTGGGTTTGTATTAAATGATTTTATGCACATTGTTCTGGACAGCTGAATCTCTTACTTGGTTGATGATCCCACTATACACAATTTTACTATTGTAGTCATAATGAAATCTTCATGTGATACTAATATTGATTAACATAGATAGAGTATCGAGTCTATTGACAGCTTAGTGTATTCTTCTATTATTCACAGTTATTTGAAGAATCAGATTCAAGAGGAGGATAGACAGAGATTCCATTTCTTTAACAGCTTTTTCTTCCGGAAACTTGCTGATCTCGACAAATATCCATCGAGTATAGCTGATGGAAAGGCTGCTTTTTTACGTGTCCGGAAGTGGACAAGGAAGGTGGACATGTTTGGGAAGGACTACATTTTTGTACCGGTGAATTTCAAGTATGAACATTTTTATGGCACTTCTATATATGTTAGATGTGTACTGCGTTCGAAACTGACATTGGTAAATGCTAATGACAGTCGTCACTGGACTTTGATAATCATATGTCATCCTGGTGAAGTGGCTAATTGTACAGGTACGGTCACATGTTACCTTATTTACTACTAAGTCATTATATTCAGCTTATTTTGTTATGTTATATTCTGCAGATCTAGACTTGGATGACTCACCATGCATATTACATATGGATTCTATGAAAGGGATCCACACAGGGCTTAAAAATCTTGTCCAAAGGTATGTTTGGCAGCATTATATAGACGTATTTATTTACGTTTTTCGCTTGCCCAACGAGAATGCTAATATATATTCTTGATCCTGTCTTTATCTTATCCGTTTGAGAATATGTTGTAGGTACATACTCTGATCCTTTTAAACTAAGTGGAATTATATCCATGTTCAAGATTTAAGCTTGGTAGTGCAAGTTGCTAACAATAACATTTTATCGACTTTAGTTACTTGTGCGAGGAGTGGAAGGAACGGCATAAGGACACATCGGATGATATTTCTTCCAGATTCATGAATTTGCGATTTGTCTCACTTGAGGTCTGGCCTCTAGTCTTTAAATCTGTTACCTGTAGGCCCCTTTATACGTTATTTATCTCTTGTGAAACCCCTTTTTCCTGCGATATAATAGAAGTTCTTGCGCGGTTAATGATTTAATTTTTGTGATATCTCTTGCCCTATTTATTTCAGTTGCCACAGCAGGAGAATTCATACGACTGTGGCCTCTTTCTACTGCACTATTTGGAGCTATTTCTTGCTGAAGGTCCCCAGAATTTTAGTATATCCAATGCTTCCAACTTTGTAAGTCGATGCCCTAATTGGTGCCTCATGTATCGGATCGAACAAGTCAGAACACAGTTTACAAATGGAGCTGGATTTGTATTTTTCAGTCTTTATATTTGCTGATCATACCTTTTCTATGTTTTTTTTTCCAGCTTTATCTAAACTGGTTCGCTCCTGCTGAGGCCTCGTTGAAGCGTACTCTGATTGAGAAATTAATTTTTGAACTCCTTGAAAACCGTTCACGGGAAGTGATTGATGAACACAACCAGTCCTGCGAAAGTCCAGTGCCTGTCAATGACAATACGGGCATCGAGGTTCTCTCTGGAAGATGCACCCCCTTGATAGACTGTAACGGGAATATTAAGCAGACGCAAGACGAACAAGGAATTGAAATGACTCTGCTGGAAAGATCTTCCATGAGGAATGTGCAAGCTGTTAATGATTACGGTATGGTTCTAAGGGATTTATTCGATGCAGGAGTCAACAACACAGGATCGTTACTTGGACAACTACAACAAACATTGGAGGAACCAGCTTCATTTTATCATCTTAGTAACAACTCATTGGCAACAGAGGTACTAAAAATAATTATGTAAGCTAATGATTCAAATCTTCTGATTTTGGACATGCAAATTTTAAGATTCTTGTTTGCCTCTCTGTTTTGGGCAGCATGTAGAGATGGAAAGTGGTGAACAGTTTATGTGTCGGAACTCTGGAGAGGGCACCTTTCAACGAATCACTGGAACTGCATCTCCAAGAGCATCTGTCTCGTTCTCTTCATTGAACCCAAGTATGATGCCGGTGGTGCAGAAGGAAGGTGAGGCTGGTTCGTTATCCGAAGCCTCTAATGGTTCAGAAAATATTCATGGAGGAGAAACCGGTGAGAGTCCAACGAGAGTGGCGGTCTCTTTATTTTCTGCAACCCTGGGTCCTAGCACTGACCACAACAGTGATAATGCAGAACTCGCATCTTCTCAAGACAAGCTTGTGGTTGCAGAAAGTCAAGATGGCAGAGACGAGGAGAAGCAATTGGAGAATGATCTTGGAATTGGGGACAAAACGAGTGAAGATCTTGAAATCGATAACAAGACGAGTGGTGATCTTGGAACCAAGGAGAAGACGGGTGGTGATATTGGAACTGAGGGCAAGACGAATGGAGATCCTGGGATTGTGGACAAGACGAGTGATGTTCTTGTAGCTGAGAGTGAAGATGTAGGTGATGATTGTGATCATAAGGAGAAGGAGCCAATGGAGGAAGAAGATGAGAAGCGAGCTGCAAAACGGTCTAGGCTGTCTTCCACAGGCGAAGTCGAGGAGATGGAGACAAATTTATAGTAATGTATTAACTTTTGTCATCGGTCTTTGATTAGTCATAAGGATTTAATATCAACCAACACGTTTTAGGAAAATGATTATATGAATGTATGAGACTTTTTCTCCAATCAGTATGATCAAAACAAAATGATATTCTCTATTTTTGTTTTGATCGGTTTCAACACCCATAATGTAAAAGGTAGACGTTTTGTAACTAATGGTTTTGAACTTTTCTCATAGAGATTTCATTACATATCTAAAGATAATCTTAATACTCGTTTTAATTTCTAGATATCGATCTAATACAGATAGATACTGACACAAAGGAAACTTCCTACATATAGGATAGAAACAAAAGCTTCACTGGTTAACAGTGTATTAAAACCACCGGTTTCTTAGTTGATGTCAATCGTCATGATTCTTGAAACGTATGGTTCTCTGAATAAATATTTGTAGTTTTTGCTGATGATTTTGGGTATATATTGCAGCCGAAAGTTGTTACACTCCCATAGAGTCAGGTCCGGCTCTTGGGTAGTATCTAAAATGCATTTGCCTTGAGTCCTTTTTTTTTACAATTTTTAGACAAAAAATTTACAAAAACAATATACTATATATATATATAGCTTTTATATAAACAAAACATGCACAGGCCTAATATATGGCAACTAGTTCTTGTTTTTTTGAATTAAAAAAAAACTTATTGTTTTTCGCCTACTTGGCAGCATAAAGCTATATAGCTTTCTCCTTATGATGCTCTCTTGTGGAATGTCATTGTTGAAGGAGTAAACTGATCCTTTGGTACAAACATCAGAGCATCATTGTGTTGTTTTTTCTTCTTCTTCTCCTGAAAACACTCTGACGTTCAAGTTTACTATTGATGTTTTCTAAAAAATGAGTAGTAGTTTTTCCTTGTTATAGAAAAAAAAAAGATGAGTAGTTTTTCCTGATGATGGTGATTTTACTTGGCAAAAATGATCAACATTTTTATATATAATTTAATTTACTATTTCAAAAAGGTAAAAAATGGTATTTCCTAACTTAATAATATATATAGCTACACTTATCCCAACTTAAGAAATATATTGTAATAAATATTATATAATCCTGAATATTATATAATCCTGAGTATAAAACTCCAAATGTTGCTGTCAAAAAGTGTCTGCCGACCCCGTACGAACGTTCAAAATAAGTTCAGGAATGTCGTTTGACCTTAGTCGGACACATTATGGCAGTTCACAGCTGTCCATAGAGTGCCGGCATATGTTTTGGGATAGTATGTTTTCTCCTTTTGGGGCTAACGACCATTCTTCCGTGAAACCATCATAATTCGTGACAGCGTTTTACTTCAAACCAGTGGCATTGGAAAGCTAACAAAAATATCTATCTTCCGTGAAGAAATTGAGCTCACTAATACTTTGGCCATTCATCTATCCATAAACAAACTTCTGAAGATTTTATGCAGTTCTACATATAAAAAAACTTTAAAAACTCCAAATATTACTCTAAAAAAGTGTTTGCCGACACGGTACGGACGTTCAAAACAAGTTCAGGAATGTCGTTTGACATTAGTCCAACTTATTATGACATTTCACAGCCGTCAATAGAGTGTCGGCGTATGTGTTTGGCATATTATGTTTTCTCCTCGTGAGCTAACGACTACTTTTCCTAAAAACATCATAATCCATGACAGCCTTTTACCTCAAACCGGTGGCATTGGAAAGCTAGCAAAAATATCTATCGTCTGTGAAGAAATTGAGCCCACTAATACTTTCCCCAATAATCTATCAATAAAAAAACTTCTAAAGATTATGTGCAATTCTACATAAAAAAAAACTTTAAAAACTCCAAATATTGTTCTCAAAATGTGTCTGCCGACACGGTACGGACGTCAAACAAGTTCAGTTTGACATTAATCCGACACATTATGTAAACTCACAGCTGTCCATTGAGTGTCGGCATATGTTTTGGGATTGTATGTTTTCGCCTCATGGGCTAACGACCACCCATCCGTGAAAACATCAAAATCCATGACAGCGTTTTACCTCAAACCGGTGGCATTGGAAAGCTAACAAAAATATCTATCGTCCGTGAAGAAATTGAGCTCACTAATACTTTTCCCATTCATCTATCCATAAACAATCTTCTGAAGATTCTGTGCAGTTTTACATATAAGAAACTTTAAAAACTCCAAATGTTGCTCTAAAAAAGTGTCTGCCGACACGGTACGGACGTTCAAAACAAGTTCACGAATGTCGTTTGACATTAGTCCGACACATTATGACAGTTCACAGCCATCCATAGAGTGTCGGCATATGTTTTGGGATAGTATGTTTTCTCCTCGTGGGCTAACGACCACTCTTCCGGAAAAATATCATAATCCAGGAAACCGATTTAACTCAAACCGGTGGCATTGGAAAGCTAACAAAAATATCAATCTTCCGTGAAGAAATTGAGCTGACTAATACATTGCCCATTCATCTATTCATAAACAAATTTCTGGAGATACTGTGCAGTTCTACATATTAAAAAATTTAAAAACTCCAAATGTTATCTAAAAAAAGTGTATGCCGACTTATTACAGACGTTCATAACAAGTTCAGGAATGTAACTCGACATTATACCGATACATTATGGCAGTTCACACCATCCATAGAGTGTCGGCATATGTTTTGGGATAGTATGTTTTCACTTTGTGGGCTAAAGACCACTAATACTTTGCCCATTCATCTATCCATAAACAAACTTCTGAAGATTCTGTGCAGTTCAACATATAAAAAAAACTTTAAAAATTCCAAATATTGCTCTCAAAAAGTGTGTGCCGACAGGGTACGAACGTTCAAAACAAGTTCAGGAATGTCGTTTGTCATTACTCCAACACATTATGGCAGTTCACAGCCGTCTATCGAGTGTCGGTATATGTTTTGGAATAGTATGTTTTCTCCTCGTGGGCTAACGGCCACTTATCCGTGAAAACATCATTATTCATGACAGCGTTTTACCTCAAACCGGTGGCATTGGAAAGTTAGCAAAAATATCTATCGTCCGTGAAGAAATTGAGCTCACTGATACTATTCCTATTCATCTATCCATAAACAAACTTCTGAAGATTCTGTGCAGTTCTACATATAACAAAAAATTTAAAAACTCCAAATGTTACTCTCAAAAAGTGTGTGCCGACACGGTACGGACGTTCAAAACAAGTTCAGGAATGTCGTTTGACTTTACTCCGACACATTATGGCAGTTCAGAGCCGTCCATCGAGTGTCGGTATATGTTTTGGGATAGTATGTTTTCTCCTCGTGGGCTAACGACCACTTATCCGTGAAAACATCATTATCCATGACAGCGTTTTACCTCAAACCGGTGGCATTGGAAAGTTAGCAAAAATATCTATCGTCTGTGAAGAAATTGAGCTCACTGATACTTTTCCCATTCATCTATCCATAAACAAACTTCTAAAGATTCTATGCAGTTCTACATATAAAAAAAACTTTAAAAACTCCAAATGTTGCTCGCAAAAAGTGTGTGCCGACACGGTACAGACGTTCAAAACAATTTCAGGAATTTCGTTTGACATTACTCTGACACATTATGGCAGTTCACAGCCTTCCATTGAGTGTCGGCATATGTTTTGGGATAGTTTGTTTTCTCCTTGTGGGCTAACGACCACTCTTCCGTGAAAACATCATAATCCATGACAGCGTTTTACCTCAAACCGGTAGCATTGGAAAGTTAGCAAAAATATCGATCGTCTGTGAAGAAATTGAGCTCGATAATACTTTTCCCATTCATCTATCCATAAAAAACTTCTGAAGATTATGAGCAGTTTTACATATATAAAAACTTTAAAAACTCCAAATGTTGCTGTCAAAAAGTGTCTGCCGACCCCGTACGAACGTTCAAAATAAGTTCAGGAATGTCGTTTAACCTTAGTCTGACACATTATGGCAGTTCACAGCTGTCCATAGAGTGCCGGCATCTGTTTTGGGATATTATGTTTTCTCCTTTTGGGGCTAAGGACCATTCTTTCGTGAAACCATCATAATTCGTGACAGCGTTTTACTTCAAACCAGTGGCATTGGAAAGCTAACAAAAATATCTATCGTCCGTGAAGAAATTGAGCTCACTAATACTTTGGCCATTCATCTATCCATAAACAAACTTCTGAAGATTTTATGCAGTTCTACATATAAAAAAACTTTAAAAACTCCAAATATTACTCTAAAAAAGTGTTTGCCAACACGATACGGACGTTCAAAACAAGTTCAGGAATGTCGTTTGACATTAGTCCAACTTATTATGACATTTCACAGCCGTCAATAGAGTGTCGGCGTATGTGTTTGGCATATTATGTTTTCTCCTCGTGAGCTAACGACTACTTTTCCTAAAAACATCATAATCCATGACAGCCTTTTACCTCAAACCGGTGGCATTGGAAAGCTAGCAAAAATATCTATCGTCTCTGAAGAAATTGACCCCACTAATACTTTCCCCAATAATCTATCAATAAAAAAACTTCTAAAGATTATGTGCAATTCTACATAAAAAAAAACTTTAAAAACTCTAAATATTGCTCTCAAAATGTGTCTGCCGACACGGTACGGACGTCAAACAAGTTCAGTTTGACATTAATCCGACACATTATGTAAACTAACAGCTGTCCATTGAGTGTCGGCATATGTTTTGGGATTGTATGTTTTCGCCTCATGGGCTAACGACCACCCATCCGTGAAAACATCAAAATCCATGACAGCGTTTTACCTCAAACCGGTGGCATTGGAAAGCTAACAAAAATATCTATCGTCCGTGAAGAAATTGAGCTCACTAATACTTTTCCCATTCATCTATCCATAAACAATCTTCTGAAGATTCTGTGCAGTTTTACATATAAAAAACTTTAAAAACTCCAAATGTTGCTCTAAAAAGTGTCTGCCGACACGTTACGGACGTTCAAAACAAGTTCACGAATGTCGTTTGACATTAGTCCAACACATTATGACAGTTCACAGCCATCCATAGAGTGTCGGCATATGTTTTGGGATAGTATGTTTTCTCCTCGTGGGCTAACGACCACTCTTCCGGAAAAATATCATAATCCAGGAAATCGATTTAACTCAAACCGGTGGCATTGGAAAGCTAACAAAAATATCAATCTTCCGTGAAGAAATTGAGCTGACTAATACATTGCCCATTCATCTATTCATAAACAAACTTCTGAAGATACTGTGCAGTTCTACATATTAAAAAATTTAAAAACTCCAAATGTTATCTAAAAAAAGTGTATGCCGACTTATTACGGACGTTCATAACAAGTTCAGGAATGTAACTCGACATTATACCGATACATTATGGCAGTTCACACCATCCATAGAGTGTCGGCATATGTTTTGGGATAGTATGTTTTCACTTTGTGGGCTAAAGACCACTAATACTTTGCCCATTCATCTATCCATAAACAAACTTCTGAAGATTCTGTGCAGTTCTACATATAAAAAAAACTTTAAAAATTCCAAATATTGCTCTCAAAAAGTGTGTGCCGACAGGGTACGAACGTTCAAAACAAGTTCAGGAATGTCGTTTGTCATTACTCCAACACATTATGGCAGTTCACAGCCGTCTATCGAGTGTCGGTATATGTTTTGGAATAGTATGTTTTCTCCTCGTGGGCTAACGACCACTTATCCGTGAAAACATCATTATTCATGACAGCGTTTTACCTCAAATTGGTGGCATTTGAAAGTTAGCAAAAATGTCTATCGTCCGTGAAGAAATTGAGCTCACTGATACTTTTCCCATTCATCTATCCATAAACAAACTTCTGAAGATTCTGTGCAGTTCTACATATAACAAAAAATTTAAAAACTCCAAATGTTACTCTCAAAAATTGTGTGCCGACACGGTACGGACGTTCAAAACAAGTTCAGGAATGTCGTTTGACTTTACTCCGACACATTATGGCAGTTCAGAGCCGTCCATCGAGTGTCGGTATATGTTTTGGGATAGTATGTTTTCTCCTCGTGGGCTAACGACCACTTATCCGTGAAAACATCATTATCCATGACAGCGTTTTACCTCAAACCGGTGGCATTGGAAAGTTAGCAAAAATATCTATCGTCTGTGAAGAAATTGAGCTCACTGATACTTTTCCCATTCATCTATCCATAAACAAACTTCTAAAGATTCTATGCAGTTCTACATATAAAAAAAACTTTAAAAACTCCAAATGTTGCTCGCAAAAAGTGTGTGCCGACACGGTACGGACGTTCAAAACAATTTCAGGAATGTCGTTTGACATTACTCTGACACATTATGGCAGTTCACAGCCTTCCATTGAGTGTCGGCATATGTTTTGGGATAGTTTGTTTTCTCCTTGTGGGCTAACGACCACTCTTCCGTGAAAACATCATAATCCATGACAGCGTTTTACCTCAAACCGGTAGCATTGGAAAGTTAGCTAAAATATCGATCGTCCGTAAAGAAATTGAGCTCACTAATACTTTGTCCATTCATCTATCCATTAACAAACTTCTGAAGATTTTGTGCAGTTCTACATATAAAAAAACTTGTAAAACTCCAAATATTACTCTCAAAAAGTGTTTGCCGACACGGTGCGGACGTTCAAAACAAGTTCAGGAATGTCGTTTGACATTAGTCCAACTTATTATGACAGTTCACAGCCGTCCATAGGGTGTCGGCGTATGTGTTTGGGATATTATGTTTTCTCCTCGTGAGCTAACGACTACTCTTCCGTGAAAACATCATAATCCATGACAGTCTTTTACCTCAAACTGGTGGCATTGGAAAGCTAGCAAAAATATCTATCGTCTCTGAAGAAATTGACCCCACTAATACTTTCCCCAATAATCTATCAATAAAAAAACTTCTAAAGATTATGTGCAATTCTACATAAAAAAAAACTTTAAAAACTCTAAATATTGCTCTCAAAATGTGTCTGCCGACACGGTACGGACGTCAAACAAGTTTAGTTTGACATTAATCCGACACATTATGTAAACTCACAGCTGTCCATTGAGTGTCGGCATATGTTTTGGGATTGTATGTTTTCGCCTCATGGGCTAACGACCACCCATCCGTGGAAACATCAAAATCCATGACAGCGTTTTACCTCAAACCGGTGGCATTGGAAATCTAACAAAAATATCTATCGTCCGTGAAGAAATTGAGCTCACTAATACTTTTCCCATTCATCTATCCATAAACAATCTTCTGAAGATTCTGTGCAGTTTTACATATAAAAAATATTAAAAACTCCAAATGTTGCACTAAAAAAGTGTCTGCCGACACGGTACGGATGTTCAAAACAAGTTGACGAATGTCGTTTGACATTAGTCCGACACATTATGACAGTTCACAGCCATCCATAGAGTGTCGGCATATGTTTTGGGATAATATGTTTTCTCCTCGTGGGCTAACGACCACTCTTCCGGAAAAATATCATAATCCAGGAAACCGATTTAACTCAAACCGGTGGCATTGGAAAGCTAACAAAAATATCAATCTTCCGTGAAGAAATTGAGCTGACTAATACATTTCCCATTCATCTATTCATAAACAAACTTCTGAAGATACTGTGCAGTTCTACATATTTAAAAATTTAAAAACTCCAAATGTTATCTAAAAAAAGTGTATGCCGACTTATTACGGACGTTCATAACAAGTTCAGGAATGTAACTCGACATTATACCGATACATTATGGCAGTTCACACCATCCATAGAGTGTCGGCATATGTTTTGGGATAGTATGTTTTCACTTTGTGGGCTAAAGACCACTAATACTTTGCCCATTCATCTATCCATAAACAAACTTCTGAAGATTCTGTGCAGTTCTACATATAAAAAAACTTTTAAAATTCCAAATATTGCTCTCAAAAAGTGTGTGCCGACAGGGTACGAACGTTCAAAACAAGTTCAGGAATGTCGTTTGTCATTACTCCAACACATTATGGCAGTTTACAGCCGTCTATCGAGTGTCGGTATATGTTTTGGAATAGTATGTTTTCTCCTCGGGGGCTAACGACCACTTATCCGTGAAAACATCATTATTCATGACAGCGTTTTACCTCAAATTGGTGGCATTGGAAAGTTAGCAAAAATGTCTATCGTCCGTGAAGAAATTGAGCTCACTGATACTTTTCCCATTCATCTATCCATAAACAAACTTCTGAAGATTCTGTGCAGTTCTACATATAACAAAAAATTTAAAAACTCCAAATGTTACTCTCAAAAAGTGTGTGCCGACACGGTACAGACGTTCAAAACAAGTTCAGGAATGTCATGGGTAAAATATATAGTAAAATCACAGAAATACCATGGGTAAAACTGGGTCAGAATCATGGTATATCAACTCCCCCAGACTTAACCTTTTGCTTGTCCTCAAGCAAACACACATGTAGTCTTTGAAAGAAGTTTGAAAATAGCAGGGAACCAATTAAATCTTAAGATTATGTGCAGTTCTCCATATAATAAAACTTTAAAAACTCCAAAAGTTGCTCTCAAAAAGTGTCTGCGGACACGGTAAGGACGTTCAAAACAAGTTCAGAAATATCGTTTGACATTATACTGACGCATTATGACAGTTTGCAGCCGTCCATTGAGTGTCGGCAGATGTTTTGGGATAGTAAGTTTTCTCCTCGTGGGTAAGTATTACTTTGGCCATACGTATATCAATAGACAAAACTTCTAAAGATTCTGTGCAATTCTCCATATAATAAAACTTTAAAAACTTCAAAAGATGCTTTAAAGCCGGCACGGTACAGACGTTCAAAATAAGTTCAGGAAAGTCGTTTGACATTATACCGACACATTATGGCAGTTCCCAGCCGTCCATTAAGTGTCGGCAAATGTTTTGGGATAGTAAGTTTTCTCCTCGTGGGATAACGACTCATCATAATCCAGGACACCGTTTGACCTCAAACCGGTGGCATTGGAAATCTAACCAAAATATCTATCATCTGGTATGAAATTGAGCTTAATATTACTTTGGCCATGCGTCTATCAATAGACAAACTTCATTCTGTGCAGTTCTACATAAAAAAAAAAGTTGCTCTCAAAAAGTGTATGCCGACACGGTACAGACGTTCAAAACCTGTTCAGTGTTGTCCCTTGACGTTATACCGTCGCATTATGGCAGTTCACAGCCATCCATTGAGTGTCGGTAGATGTTTTGTGATAGTAAGTTTTTCCTCGTGGCAAACGACCACAATTACGTAAAAACATCATAATCCAGGAATGTCGTTTGACATTATACCGATACATTATGGCAGTTTCCAGTCGTCCATTAAATGTCGGCAAATGTTTTAAGATAGTAAGTTTTCTCCTCGTGGGCTAACGACCACAATTACGTAAAAACATCATAATCCAGGACACCAATTGACCTCAATCCGGTGGCATTGGAAAGCTAACCAAAATATCTATCGTCTGGTATGAAACTGAGCTTAATGTTACTTTGGCCATGCGTCTATCCATAGATAAACTTCTGAAGATTCTGTGCAGTTCTCCATATAATAAAACTTTAAAAACTCCAAAAGTTGCTCTCAAAAAGTGTGTGCGGACACGCTAAGGATGTTCAAAACAATTTCAGAAATGTCGTTTTACATTATACTGACGCATTATGACAGTTTGCAGCCGTCCATTGTGTGTCGGCAGATGTTTTGGGATAGTAAGTTTTCTCCTCGTGAAAAAAAACCATAATTCCGTAAGTACAGACTTTCAAAACCTGTTCATTGTTGTCCCTTGAAGTTATACCGTCGCATTATGGCAGTTCACAACAATCCATTGAGAGTCGGCGGATGTTTTGAGATAGTAAGTTTTCTCTTCGAGGGCTAACGACCACAATTCCGTAAAAATATCATAATCCATGACACCGATTGACCTAAAACCAGTGGCCTTGGAAAGCTAACCAAAATATCCATCGTCTGGTAAGAAATTGAGCTTAATATTACTTTGGCCATGCGTCTATCAATAACAAACTTTTGTAGATTCTGTGCAGTTCTACATATAAAACAACTTTAAAAACTCTAAAAGTTGCTCTAAAAAAACTGTATGCCGACACGGTACGGACGTTCAAAACAAGTTCAGGAATGTTGTTTGAAATTATACCGACGCATTATGGCAGTTCGCAGCCATCCATTGAGTGTCGACAGATGTTTTGGGATAGTAAGTTTTCTCCTCGTGGGTTAACGACCACAATTACGTACATCATAATCCGGGACAATAATTGACCTCAAGCCGGTGGCACTGAAAAGCTTGCCAAAATATTTATCGTCTGGTAAGAAATTGTGCTTAATATTACTTTGGCCATTTGCCTATCAATAGACAAGGTTCTGCAGATTCTATACAGTTCTACATATAAAAAAACTTTAAAAACCCTAAAACTTGCTCTAAAAAGTGTATGCGGACACGGTACAGACGTTCAAAACAAGTTCAAAAATGTCGTTTGAAATTATACCGACGCATTATGGCAGTTCGCAGCCATCCATTGAGTGTCGGTAGATGTTTTGTGATAGTAAGTTTTCTCCTCGTGGACTAAGGACCACAATTCTACAAAAACATCATAATCCAGGACACCGATTGACCTCAAACCGGTAGCATTGGAAAGCTAACCAAAATATCTATCGTCTGGTAAGAAATTGAGCTTAATATTACTTTGGCCATTCGTCTATCAATAGACAAACTTCTGTAGATTCTGAACAGTTCTACATATAAAAAAACTTTAAAAACTCTAAAAGTTGTTCGAAAAAGTGTATGCCGACACGGTACGGACGTTCAAAACAAGTTCAGGAATGTTGTTTGAAATTATACCGACGCATTATGGCAGTTCGTAGCCATCCATTGAGTGTCGATAAATGTATTGGGATAGTAAGTTTTCTCCTCGTGGGCTAACAACCATAATTCCGTAAAAACATCATAATCCAGGAAACCGATTAACCTCAAACCGGTGGCATTGGAAATCTAACCAAAATATCTATCGTCTAGTAAGAAACTGAGCTTAATATTACTTTGGCCATGCGTCTATCCATAGACAAACTTCTGAAGATTCTGTGCAGTTCTCCATATAATAAAACTATAAGAACTCCAAATGTTGCTCTCAAAAAGTGTATGCCGACACGGTACAGACGTTCAAAACCTGTTCAGTGTTGTCCCTTGACGTTATACCGTCGCATTATGGCAGTTCACAGCCATCCATTGAGTGTCGGTAGATGTTTTGTGATAGTAAGTTTTTCCTCGTGGCAAACGACCACAATTACGTAAAAACATCATAATCCAGGAATGTCGTTTGACATTATACCGATACATTATGGCAGTTTCCAGTCGTCCATTAAATGTCGGCAAATGTTTTAAGATAGTAAGTTTTCTCCTCGTGGGCTAACGACCACAATTACGTAAAAACATCATAATCCAGGACACCAATTGACCTCAATCCGGTGGCATTGGAAAGCTAACCAAAATATCTATCGTCTGGTATGAAACTGAGCTTAATGTTACTTTGGCCATGCGTCTATCCATAGATAAACTTCTGAAGATTCTGTGCAGTTCTCCATATAATAAAACTTTAAAAACTCCAAAAGTTGCTCTCAAAAAGTGTGTGCGGACACGCTAAGGATGTTCAAAACAATTTCAGAAATGTCGTTTTACATTATACTGACGCATTATGACAGTTTGCAGCCGTCCATTGTGTGTCGGCAGATGTTTTGGGATAGTAAGTTTTCTCCTCGTGAAAAAAAACCATAATTCCGTAAGTACAGACTTTCAAAACCTGTTCATTGTTGTCCCTTGAAGTTATACCGTCGCATTATGGCAGTTCACAACAATCCATTGAGAGTCGGCGGATGTTTTGAGATAGTAAGTTTTCTCTTCGAGGGCTAACGACCACAATTCCGTAAAAATATCATAATCCATGACACCGATTGACCTAAAACCAGTGGCCTTGGAAAGCTAACCAAAATATCCATCGTCTGGTAAGAAATTGAGCTTAATATTACTTTGGCCATGCGTCTATCAATAACAAACTTTTGTAGATTCTGTGCAGTTCTACATATAAAACAACTTTAAAAACTCTAAAAGTTGCTCTAAAAAAACTGTATGCCGACACGGTACGGACGTTCAAAACAAGTTCAGGAATGTTGTTTGAAATTATACCGACGCATTATGGCAGTTCGCAGCCATCCATTGAGTGTCGACAGATGTTTTGGGATAGTAAGTTTTCTCCTCGTGGGTTAACGACCACAATTACGTACATCATAATCCGGGACAATAATTGACCTCAAGCCGGTGGCACTGAAAAGCTTGCCAAAATATTTATCGTCTGGTAAGAAATTGTGCTTAATATTACTTTGGCCATTTGCCTATCAATAGACAAGGTTCTGCAGATTCTATACAGTTCTACATATAAAAAAACTTTAAAAACCCTAAAACTTGCTCTAAAAAGTGTATGCGGACACGGTACAGACGTTCAAAACAAGTTCAAAAATGTCGTTTGAAATTATACCGACGCATTATGGCAGTTCGCAGCCATCCATTGAGTGTCGGTAGATGTTTTGTGATAGTAAGTTTTCTCCTCGTGGACTAAGGACCACAATTCTACAAAAACATCATAATCCAGGACACCGATTGACCTCAAACCGGTAGCATTGGAAAGCTAACCAAAATATCTATCGTCTGGTAAGAAATTGAGCTTAATATTACTTTGGCCATTCGTCTATCAATAGACAAACTTCTGTAGATTCTGAACAGTTCTACATATAAAAAAACTTTAAAAACTCTAAAAGTTGTTCGAAAAAGTGTATGCCGACACGGTACGGACGTTCAAAACAAGTTCAGGAATGTTGTTTGAAATTATACCGACGCATTATGGCAGTTCGTAGCCATCCATTGAGTGTCGATAAATGTATTGGGATAGTAAGTTTTCTCCTCGTGGGCTAACAACCATAATTCCGTAAAAACATCATAATCCAGGAAACCGATTAACCTCAAACCGGTGGCATTGGAAATCTAACCAAAATATCTATCGTCTAGTAAGAAACTGAGCTTAATATTACTTTGGCCATGCGTCTATCCATAGACAAACTTCTGAAGATTCTGTGCAGTTCTCCATATAATAAAACTATAAGAACTCCAAATGTTGCTCTCAAAAAGTGTATGCCGACACGGTACAGACGTTCAAAACCTGTTCAGTGTTGTCCCTTGACGTTATACCGTCGCATTATGGCAGTTCACAGCCATCCATTGAGTGTCGGTAGATGTTTTGTGATAGTAAGTTTTTCCTCGTGGCAAACGACCACAATTACGTAAAAACATCATAATCCAGGAATGTCGTTTGACATTATACCGATACATTATGGCAGTTTCCAGTCGTCCATTAAATGTCGGCAAATGTTTTAAGATAGTAAGTTTTCTCCTCGTGGGCTAACGACCACAATTACGTAAAAACATCATAATCCAGGACACCAATTGACCTCAATCCGGTGGCATTGGAAAGCTAACCAAAATATCTATCGTCTGGTATGAAACTGAGCTTAATGTTACTTTGGCCATGCGTCTATCCATAGATAAACTTCTGAAGATTCTGTGCAGTTCTCCATATAATAAAACTTTAAAAACTCCAAAAGTTGCTCTCAAAAAGTGTGTGCGGACACGCTAAGGATGTTCAAAACAATTTCAGAAATGTCGTTTTACATTATACTGACGCATTATGACAGTTTGCAGCCGTCCATTGTGTGTCGGCAGATGTTTTGGGATAGTAAGTTTTCTCCTCGTGAAAAAAAACCATAATTCCGTAAGTACAGACTTTCAAAACCTGTTCATTGTTGTCCCTTGAAGTTATACCGTCGCATTATGGCAGTTCACAACAATCCATTGAGAGTCGGCGGATGTTTTGAGATAGTAAGTTTTCTCTTCGAGGGCTAACGACCACAATTCCGTAAAAATATCATAATCCATGACACCGATTGACCTAAAACCAGTGGCCTTGGAAAGCTAACCAAAATATCCATCGTCTGGTAAGAAATTGAGCTTAATATTACTTTGGCCATGCGTCTATCAATAACAAACTTTTGTAGATTCTGTGCAGTTCTACATATAAAACAACTTTAAAAACTCTAAAAGTTGCTCTAAAAAAACTGTATGCCGACACGGTACGGACGTTCAAAACAAGTTCAGGAATGTTGTTTGAAATTATACCGACGCATTATGGCAGTTCGCAGCCATCCATTGAGTGTCGACAGATGTTTTGGGATAGTAAGTTTTCTCCTCGTGGGTTAACGACCACAATTACGTACATCATAATCCGGGACAATAATTGACCTCAAGCCGGTGGCACTGAAAAGCTTGCCAAAATATTTATCGTCTGGTAAGAAATTGTGCTTAATATTACTTTGGCCATTTGCCTATCAATAGACAAGGTTCTGCAGATTCTATACAGTTCTACATATAAAAAAACTTTAAAAACCCTAAAACTTGCTCTAAAAAGTGTATGCGGACACGGTACAGACGTTCAAAACAAGTTCAAAAATGTCGTTTGAAATTATACCGACGCATTATGGCAGTTCGCAGCCATCCATTGAGTGTCGGTAGATGTTTTGTGATAGTAAGTTTTCTCCTCGTGGACTAAGGACCACAATTCTACAAAAACATCATAATCCAGGACACCGATTGACCTCAAACCGGTAGCATTGGAAAGCTAACCAAAATATCTATCGTCTGGTAAGAAATTGAGCTTAATATTACTTTGGCCATTCGTCTATCAATAGACAAACTTCTGTAGATTCTGAACAGTTCTACATATAAAAAAACTTTAAAAACTCTAAAAGTTGTTCGAAAAAGTGTATGCCGACACGGTACGGACGTTCAAAACAAGTTCAGGAATGTTGTTTGAAATTATACCGACGCATTATGGCAGTTCGTAGCCATCCATTGAGTGTCGATAAATGTATTGGGATAGTAAGTTTTCTCCTCGTGGGCTAACAACCATAATTCCGTAAAAACATCATAATCCAGGAAACCGATTAACCTCAAACCGGTGGCATTGGAAATCTAACCAAAATATCTATCGTCTAGTAAGAAACTGAGCTTAATATTACTTTGGCCATGCGTCTATCCATAGACAAACTTCTGAAGATTCTGTGCAGTTCTCCATATAATAAAACTATAAGAACTCCAAATGTTGCTCTCAAAAAGTGTATGCCGACACGGTACAGACGTTCAAAACCTGTTCAGTGTTGTCCCTTGACGTTATACCGTCGCATTATGGCAGTTCACAGCCATCCATTGAGTGTCGGTAGATGTTTTGTGATAGTAAGTTTTTCCTCGTGGCAAACGACCACAATTACGTAAAAACATCATAATCCAGGAATGTCGTTTGACATTATACCGATACATTATGGCAGTTTCCAGTCGTCCATTAAATGTCGGCAAATGTTTTAAGATAGTAAGTTTTCTCCTCGTGGGCTAACGACCACAATTACGTAAAAACATCATAATCCAGGACACCAATTGACCTCAATCCGGTGGCATTGGAAAGCTAACCAAAATATCTATCGTCTGGTATGAAACTGAGCTTAATGTTACTTTGGCCATGCGTCTATCCATAGATAAACTTCTGAAGATTCTGTGCAGTTCTCCATATAATAAAACTTTAAAAACTCCAAAAGTTGCTCTCAAAAAGTGTGTGCGGACACGCTAAGGATGTTCAAAACAATTTCAGAAATGTCGTTTTACATTATACTGACGCATTATGACAGTTTGCAGCCGTCCATTGTGTGTCGGCAGATGTTTTGGGATAGTAAGTTTTCTCCTCGTGAAAAAAAACCATAATTCCGTAAGTACAGACTTTCAAAACCTGTTCATTGTTGTCCCTTGAAGTTATACCGTCGCATTATGGCAGTTCACAACAATCCATTGAGAGTCGGCGGATGTTTTGAGATAGTAAGTTTTCTCTTCGAGGGCTAACGACCACAATTCCGTAAAAATATCATAATCCATGACACCGATTGACCTAAAACCAGTGGCCTTGGAAAGCTAACCAAAATATCCATCGTCTGGTAAGAAATTGAGCTTAATATTACTTTGGCCATGCGTCTATCAATAACAAACTTTTGTAGATTCTGTGCAGTTCTACATATAAAACAACTTTAAAAACTCTAAAAGTTGCTCTAAAAAAACTGTATGCCGACACGGTACGGACGTTCAAAACAAGTTCAGGAATGTTGTTTGAAATTATACCGACGCATTATGGCAGTTCGCAGCCATCCATTGAGTGTCGACAGATGTTTTGGGATAGTAAGTTTTCTCCTCGTGGGTTAACGACCACAATTACGTACATCATAATCCGGGACAATAATTGACCTCAAGCCGGTGGCACTGAAAAGCTTGCCAAAATATTTATCGTCTGGTAAGAAATTGTGCTTAATATTACTTTGGCCATTTGCCTATCAATAGACAAGGTTCTGCAGATTCTATACAGTTCTACATATAAAAAAACTTTAAAAACCCTAAAACTTGCTCTAAAAAGTGTATGCGGACACGGTACAGACGTTCAAAACAAGTTCAAAAATGTCGTTTGAAATTATACCGACGCATTATGGCAGTTCGCAGCCATCCATTGAGTGTCGGTAGATGTTTTGTGATAGTAAGTTTTCTCCTCGTGGACTAAGGACCACAATTCTACAAAAACATCATAATCCAGGACACCGATTGACCTCAAACCGGTAGCATTGGAAAGCTAACCAAAATATCTATCGTCTGGTAAGAAATTGAGCTTAATATTACTTTGGCCATTCGTCTATCAATAGACAAACTTCTGTAGATTCTGAACAGTTCTACATATAAAAAAACTTTAAAAACTCTAAAAGTTGTTCGAAAAAGTGTATGCCGACACGGTACGGACGTTCAAAACAAGTTCAGGAATGTTGTTTGAAATTATACCGACGCATTATGGCAGTTCGTAGCCATCCATTGAGTGTCGATAAATGTATTGGGATAGTAAGTTTTCTCCTCGTGGGCTAACAACCATAATTCCGTAAAAACATCATAATCCAGGAAACCGATTAACCTCAAACCGGTGGCATTGGAAATCTAACCAAAATATCTATCGTCTAGTAAGAAACTGAGCTTAATATTACTTTGGCCATGCGTCTATCCATAGACAAACTTCTGAAGATTCTGTGCAGTTCTCCATATAATAAAACTATAAGAACTCCAAATGTTGCTCTCAAAAAGTGTTTGCGGACACGGTACGGATGTTCAAAACAAGTTCAGAAATATTGTTTGACATTATACTGACGCATTATGACAGTTTGCAGCCGTCCATTGAGTGTCGGCAGATGTTTTGAGATAGTAAGTTTTCTCCTCATGGGCTAACAACCATAATTCCGTAAAAACATCATAATCCATGACACCGATTGACCTAAAACCGGTGGCCTTGGAAAGCTAACCAAAATATCTATCGTCTGGTAAGAAACTGAGCTTAATATTACTTTGCCATGCGTCAATCCATAGACAAACTTCTGAAGATTTTGTGCAGTTCTCCATATAAGAAAACTTTAAAAACTCCAAAAGTTGCTCTCAAAAAGTGTTTGCGGACACGGTAAGATGTTCAAAATAGTTCAAGAATGTCGTTCAACATTATACCAACGCATTATGGCAGTTCACAGCCATCCAATGAGTGTCGGTAGATGTTTTGGGATTGTAAGTTTTCTCCTCGTGGGCTAACGACCACAATTCCATAAAAACATCATAATCCAGGACACCGATTAACCTCAAACCGGTGGCATTGGAAAGCTAACCAAAATATCTATCGTCTGGTAAGAAATTGAGCTTAATATTACTTTGGCCATGCGGCTATCCATAAACAAACTTCTGAAGATTCTGTGCAGTTCTCCATATAATAAAACTTTAAAAATTCCAAAAGTTGCTCTCAAAAAGTGTTTGCGGATACGGTAAGGATGTTCAAAACAAGTTCAGAAACGTCGTTTGACATTATACTAACGCATTATGACAGTTTGCAGCCGTCCATTGAGTGTCGGAAGATGTTTTGAGATAGTAAGTTTTCTCCTCGTGGGCTAACGACCACAATTCCGTAAAAAACACTGATTGACCTAAAACCGGTGGCCTTGGAAAGCTAACCAAAATATCTATCGTCTGGTAAGAAACTGAGCTTAATATTACTTTGGCCATGCGTCTATCCATAGACAAACTTCTGAAGATTCTGTGCAGTTCTCCATATAATAAACTTTAAAAACTCCAAAAGTTGCTCTCAAAAAGTGTATGCCGATACGGTACGGACGTTCAAAACAAGTTCAGTAATGTCGTTTTACATTATACCGACGCGTTATGGCAGTTCGCAGCCGTGCACTAGGTGTTGGCAAATGTTTTTGGATAGTAAGTTTTCTCCTCGTGGGCTAACGACCACAATTTCGCAAAAACATCATAATCCCGGAAACCGATTAACCTCAAACCGGTGGCATTGGAAAGCTAACCAAAATATATATCGTCTGGTAAGAAACTGAGCTTAATTTTCTTTTGGCCATGCGTATATCCATAAACAAACTTCTGAAGATTCTGTGCAGTTTTCCATATAATAAAACTTTAAAAACTCCAAAAGTTGCTCTCAAAAAGTGTATGCCGATACGGTACGGACGTTCAAAACAAGTTCAGTAATGTCGTTTGACATTCTACCGACGCATTATGGCAGTTCGCAGCCGTCCACTAAGTGTTGGCAAATGTTTTTGGATAGTAAGTTTTCTCCTCGTGGGCTAACGACCACAATTTCGAAAAAACATCATAATCCCGGAAACCGATTAATCTCAAACCGGTGGCATTGGAAAGCTAACCAAAATATATATCGTCTGCTAAGAAACTGAGCTTAATTTTCTTTTGGCCATGCGTATATCCATAGACAAACTTCTGAAGATTCTGTGCAGTTCTCCATATAATAAAACTTTAAAAACTCCAAAAGTTGCTCTCAAAAAGTGTTTGCGGACACGGTAAGGATGTTCAAAACAAGTTCAGAAATGTCGTTTGACATTATACCGACGCATTATTCCAGTTCGCAGCCATCCACTGAGTGTCGACAGATGTTTTGGAATAGTAAGTTTTCTCCTCGTGGGCTAACGGCCACAATTACGTAAAAACATCATAATCCAGGAAACCAATTAACCTCAAACCGGTGGCATTGGAAAGCTAACCAAAATATCTATCGTCTGGTAAGAAACTGAGCTTAATATTACTATGGTCATGCGTCTAACCATAGACAAACTTCTGAAGATTCTGTGCAGTTCTCCATATAATAAAACCTTAAAAACTCCAAAGGTTGCTCTCAAAAAGTTTTTGTGGACACGGTAAGGATGTTCAAAACAAGTTCAGAAATGCCATTTGACATTTTACTGACGCATTATGACAGTTTGCAGCTGTCCATTGAGTGTCGGCAGATGTTTTGAGATAGTAAGTTTTCTCCTCGTGGGCTAACAACCATAATTCCGTAAAAACATCATAATCCATGACACTGATTGACCTAAAACCGGTGGCCTTTGAAAACTAACAAAAAAATCTATCGCCTGGTAAGAAATTGATCTTAATATTACTTTGGCCATGCGTATATCAATAGACAAAACTTCTGAAGATTCTGTGCATCCATATAATAAAACTTTAAAAACTTCAAAAGATGCTTTAAAAAAGTGTATGCCAACACGGTACGGACTTTCAAAACAAGTTCAGGAATGTCGTTTGACATTATACCAATACATTATGGCAGTTCTAAGCCGTCCATTAAAGTGTCGGCAAATGTTTTGGGATAGTAACTTTTCTTCTCGTGGGCTAACGACTCATCATAATCCAGGACACCGATTGACCTCAAACCGGTGGCATTGGAAATCTAACCAAAATATTTATCATCTGGTAAGAAATTGAGCTTAATATTACTTTGGCCATGCGTCTATCAATAGACAAACTTCTGTAGATTCTGTGCAGTTCTACATATAAAAAAACTTTAAGTGTATGCCAACACGGTACGGACGTTCAAAATAAGTTCAGGAATGTTGTTTGACATTATACCAAAGCATTATGGAAGTTCGTCCGTGAAGAAATTGAGCTCACTAATACTTTTCCCATTCATCTATCCATAAACAATCTTCTCAAGATTCTGTGCAGTTTTACATATAAAAAACTTTAAAAACTCCAAATGTTGCACTAAAAAAGTGTCTGCCGACACGGTACGGACGTTCAAAACAAGTTCACGAATGTCGTTTGACATTAGTCCGACACATTATGACAGTTCACAGCCATCCATAGAGTGTCGGCATATGTTTTGGGATAGTATGTTTTCTCCTCGTGGGCTAACGACCACTCTTTCGGAAAAATATCATAATCCAGGAAACCGATTTAACTCAAACCGGTGGCATTGGAAAGCTAACAAAAATATCAATCTTCCGTGAAGAAATTGAGCTGACTAATACATTGCCCATTCATCTATTCATAAACAAACTTCTGAAGATACTGTGCAGTTCTACATATTAAAAAAATTTAAAAACTCCAAATGTTATCTAAAAAAAGTGTATGCCGACTTATTACGGACGTTCATAACAAGTTCAGGAATGTAACTCGACATTATACCGATACATTATGGCAGTTCACACCATCCATAGAGTGTCGGCATATGTTTTGGGATAGTATGTTTTCACTTTGTGGGCTAAAGACCACTAATACTTTGCCCATTCATCTATCCATAAACAAACTTCTGAAGATTCTGTGCAGTTCTACATATAAAAAAAACTTTAAAAATTCCAAATATTGCTCTCAAAAAGTGTGTGCCGACAGGGTACGAACGTTCAAAACAAGTTCAGGAATGTCGTTTGTCATTACTCCAACACATTATGGCAGTTCACAGCCGTCTATCGAGTGTCGGTATATGTTTTGGAATAGTATGTTTTCTCCTCAGTGGGCTAACGACCACTTATCCGTGAAAACATCATTATTCATGACAGCGTTTTACCTCAAATTGGTGGCATTTGAAAGTTAGCAAAAATGTCTATCGTCCGTGAAGAAATTGAGCTCACTGATACTTTTCCCATTCATCTATCCATAAACAAACTTCTGAAGATTCTGTGCAGTTCTACATATAACAAAAAATTTAAAAACTCCAAATGTTACTCTCAAAAAGTGTGTGCCGACACGGTACGGACGTTCAAAACAAGTTCAGGAATGTCGTTTGACTTTACTCCGACACATTATGGCAGTTCAGAGCCGTCCATCGAGTGTCGGTATATGTTTTGGGATAGTATGTTTTCTCCTCGTGGGCTAACGACCACTTATCCGTGAAAACATCATTATCCATGACAGCGTTTTACCTCAAACCGGTGGCATTGGAAAGTTAGCAAAAATATCTATCGTCTGTGAAGAAATTGAGCTCACTGATACTTTTCCCATTCATCTATCCATAAACAAACTTCTAAAGATTCTATGCAGTTCTACATATAAAAAAAACTTTAAAAACTCAAAATGTTGCTCGCAAAAAGTGTGTGCCGACACGGTACGGACGTTCAAAACAATTTCAGGAATGTCGTTTGACATTACTCTGACACATTATGGCAGTTCACAGCCTTCCATTGAGTGTCGGCATATGTTTTGGGATAGTTTGTTTTCTCCTTGTGGGCTAACGACCACTCTTCCGTGAAAACATCATAATCCATGACAGCGTTTTACCTCAAACCGGTAGCATTGGAAAGTTAGCTAAAATATCGATCGTCCGTAAAGAAATTGAGCTCACTAATACTTTGTCCATTCATCTATCCATAAACAAACTTCTGAAGATTTTGTGCAGTTCTACATATAAAAAAACTTGTAAAACTCCAAATATTACTCTCAAAAAGTGTTTGCCGACACGGTGCGGACGTTCAAAACAAGTTCAGGAATGTCGTTTGACATTAGTCCAACTTATTATGACAGTTCACAGCCGTCCATAGGGTGTCGGCGTATGTGTTTGGGATATTATGTTTTCTCCTCGTGAGCTAATGACTACTCTTCCGTGAAAACATCATAATCCATGACAGTCTTTTACCTCAAACTGGTGGCATTGGAAAGCTAGCAAAAATATCTATCGTCTCTGAAGAAATTGACCCCACTAATACTTTCCCCAATAATCTATCAATAAAAAAACTTCTAAAGATTATGTGCAATTCTACATAAAAAAAAACTTTAAAAACTCTAAATATTGCTCTCAAAATGTGTCTGCCGACACGGTACGGACGTCAAACAAGTTTAGTTTGACATTAATCCGACACATTATGTAAACTCACAGCTGTCCATTGAGTGTCGGCATATGTTTTGGGATTGTATGTTTTCGCCTCATGGGCTAACGACCACCCATCCGTGGAAACATCAAAATCCATGACAGCGTTTTACCTCAAACCGGTGGCATTGGAAATCTAACAAAAATATCTATCGTCCGTGAAGAAATTGAGCTCACTAATACTTTTCCCATTCATCTATCCATAAACAATCTTCTGAAGATTCTGTGCAGTTTTACATATAAAAAATATTAAAAACTTCAAATGTTGCACTAAAAAAGTGTCTGCCGACACGGTACGGACGTTCAAAACAAGTTGACGAATGTCGTTTGACATTAGTCCGACACATTATGACAGTTCACAGCCATCCATAGAGTGTCGGCATATGTTTTGGGATAATATGTTTTCTCCTCGTGGGCTAACGACCACTCTTCCGGAAAAATATCATAATCCAGGAAACCGATTTAACTCAAACCGGTGGCATTGGAAAGCTAACAAAAATATCAATCTTCCGTGAAGAAATTGAGCTGACTAATACATTTCCCATTCATCTATTCATAAACAAACTTCTGAAGATACTGTGCAGTTCTACATATTTAAAAATTTAAAAACTCCAAATGTTATCTAAAAAAAGTGTATGCCGACTTATTACGGACGTTCATAACAAGTTCAGGAATGTAACTCTACATTATACCGATACATTATGGCAGTTCACACCATCCATAGAGTGTCGGCATATGTTTTGGGATAGTATGTTTTCACTTTGTGGGCTAAAGACCACTAATACTTTGCCCATTCATCTATCCATAAACAAACTTCTGAAGATTCTGTGCAGTTCTACATATAAAAAAACTTTTAAAATTCCAAATATTGCTCTCAAAAAGTGTGTGCCGACAGGGTACAAACGTTCAAAACAAGTTCAGGAATGTCGTTTGTCATTACTCCAACACATTATGGCAGTTCACAGCCGTCTATCGAGTGTCGGTATATGTTTTGGAATAGTATGTTTTCTCCTCGGGGGCTAACGACCACTTATCCGTGAAAACATCATTATTCATGACAGCGTTTTACCTCAAATTGGTGGCATTGGAAAGTTAGCAAAAATGTCTATCGTCCGTGAAGAAATTGAGCTCACTGATACTTTTCCCATTCATCTATCCATAAACAAACTTCTGAAGATTCTGTGCAGTTCTACATATAACAAAAAATTTAAAAACTCCAAATGTTACTCTCAAAAAGTGTGTGCCGACACGGTACAGACGTTCAAAACAAGTTCAGGAATGTCATGGGTAAAATATATAGTAAAATCACAGAAATACCATGGGTAAAACTGGGTCAGAATCATGGTATATCAACTCCCCCAGACTTAACCTTTTGCTTGTCCTCAAGCAAACACACATGTAGTCTTTGAAAGAAGTTTGAAAATAGCAGGGAACCAATTAAATCTTAAGATTATGTGCAGTTCTCCATATAATAAAACTTTAAAAACTCCAAAAGTTGCTCTCAAAAAGTGTCTGCGGACACGGTAAGGACGTTCAAAACAAGTTCAGAAATATCGTTTGACATTATACTGACGCATTATGACAGTTTGCAGCCGTCCATTGAGTGTCGGCAGATGTTTTGGGATAGTAAGTTTTCTCCTCGTGGGTAAGTATTACTTTGGCCATACGTATATCAATAGACAAAACTTCTAAAGATTCTGTGCAATTCTCCATATAATAAAACTTTAAAAACTTCAAAAGATGCTTTAAAGCCGGCACGGTACAGACGTTCAAAATAAGTTCAGGAAAGTCGTTTGACATTATACCGACACATTATGGCAGTTCCCAGCCGTCCATTAAGTGTCGGCAAATGTTTTGGGATAGTAAGTTTTCTCCTCGTGGGATAACGACTCATCATAATCCAGGACACCGTTTGACCTCAAACCGGTGGCATTGGAAATCTAACCAAAATATCTATCATCTGGTATGAAATTGAGCTTAATATTACTTTGGCCATGCGTCTATCAATAGACAAACTTCATTCTGTGCAGTTCTACATAAAAAAAAAAGTTGCTCTCAAAAAGTGTATGCCGACACGGTACAGACGTTCAAAACCTGTTCAGTGTTGTCCCTTGACGTTATACCGTCGCATTATGGCAGTTCACAGCCATCCATTGAGTGTCGGTAGATGTTTTGTGATAGTAAGTTTTTCCTCGTGGCAAACGACCACAATTACGTAAAAACATCATAATCCAGGAATGTCGTTTGACATTATACCGATACATTATGGCAGTTTCCAGTCGTCCATTAAATGTCGGCAAATGTTTTAAGATAGTAAGTTTTCTCCTCGTGGGCTAACGACCACAATTACGTAAAAACATCATAATCCAGGACACCAATTGACCTCAATCCGGTGGCATTGGAAAGCTAACCAAAATATCTATCGTCTGGTATGAAACTGAGCTTAATATTACTTTGGCCATGCGTCTATCCATAGATAAACTTCTGAAGATTCTGTGCAGTTCTCCATATAATAAAACTTTAAAAACTCCAAAAGTTGCTCTCAAAAAGTGTGTGCGGACACGGTAAGGATGTTCAAAACAATTTCAGAAATGTCGTTTTACATTATACTGACGCATTATGACAGTTTGCAGCCGTCCATTGTGTGTCGGCAGATGTTTTGGGATAGTAAGTTTTCTCCTCGTGAAAAAAAACCATAATTCCGTAAGTACAGACGTTCAAAACCTGTTCATTGTTGTCCCTTGAAGTTATACCGTCGCATTATGGCAGTTCACAACAATCCATTGAGAGTCGGCGGATGTTTTGAGATAGTAAGTTTTCTCTTCGAGGGCTAACGACCACAATTCCGTAAAAATATCATAATCCATGACACCGATTGACCTAAAACCAGTGGCCTTGGAAAGCTAACCAAAATATCCATCGTCTGGTAAGAAATTGAGCTTAATATTACTTTGGCCATGCGTCTATCAATAACAAACTTTTGTAGATTCTGTGCAGTTCTACATATAAAACAACTTTAAAAACTCTAAAAGTTGCTCTAAAAAAACTGTATGCCGACACGGTACGGACGTTCAAAACAAGTTCAGGAATGTTGTTTGAAATTATACCGACGCATTATGGCAGTTCGCAGCCATCCATTGAGTGTCGACAGATGTTTTGGGATAGTAAGTTTTCTCCTCGTGGGTTAACGACCACAATTACGTACATCATAATCCGGGACAATAATTGACCTCAAGCCGGTGGCACTGAAAAGCTTGCCAAAATATTTATCTTCTGGTAAGAAATTGTGCTTAATATTACTTTGGCCATTTGCCTATCAATAGACAAGGTTCTGCAGATTCTATACAGTTCTACATATAAAAAAACTTTAAAAACCCTAAAACTTGCTCTAAAAAGTGTATGCGGACACGGTACAGACGTTCAAAACAAGTTCAAAAATGTCGTTTGAAATTATACCGACGCATTATGGCAGTTCGCAGCCATCCATTGAGTGTCGGTAGATGTTTTGTGATAGTAAGTTTTCTCCTCGTGGACTAAGGACCACAATTCTACAAAAACATCATAATCCAGGACACCGATTGACCTCAAACCGGTAGCATTGGAAAGCTAACCAAAATATCTATCGTCTGGTAAGAAATTGAGCTTAATATTACTTTGGCCATTCGTCTATCAATAGACAAACTTCTGTAGATTCTGAACAGTTCTACATATAAAAAAACTTTAAAAACTCTAAAAGTTGTTCGAAAAAGTGTATGCCGACACGGTACGGACGTTCAAAACAAGTTCAGGAATGTTGTTTGAAATTATACCGACGCATTATGGCAGTTCGCAGCCATCCATTGAGTGTCGATAAATGTATTGGGATAGTAAGTTTTCTCCTCGTGGGCTAACAACCATAATTCCGTAAAAACATCATAATCCAGGAAACCGATTAACCTCAAACCGGTGGCATTGGAAATCTAACCAAAATATCTATCGTCTAGTAAGAAACTGAGCTTAATATTACTTTGGCCATGCGTCTATCCATAGACAAACTTCTGAAGATTCTGTGCAGTTCTCCATATAATAAAACTATAAGAACTCCAAATGTTGCTCTCAAAAAGTGTTTGCGGACACGGTACGGATATTCAAAACAAGTTCAGAAATATTGTTTGACATTATACTGACGCATTATGACAGTTTGCAGCCGTCCATTGAGTGTCGGCAGATGTTTTGAGATAGTAAGTTTTCTCCTCATGGGCTAACAACCATAATTCCGTAAAAACATCATAATCCATGACACCGATTGACCTAAAACCGGTGGCCTTGGAAAGCTAACCAAAATATCTATCGTCTGGTAAGAAACTGAGCTTAATATTACTTTGCCATGCGTCAATCCATAGACAAACTTCTGAAGATTTTGTGCAGTTCTCCATATAAGAAAACTTTAAAAACTCCAAAAGTTGCTCTCAAAAAGTGTTTGCGGACACGGTAAGATGTTCAAAATAGTTCAAGAATGTCGTTCAACATTATACCAACGCATTATGGCAGTTCACAGCCATCCAATGAGTGTCGGTAGATGTTTTGGGATTGTAAGTTTTCTCCTCGTGGGCTAACGACCACAATTCCATAAAAACATCATAATCCAGGACACCGATTAACCTCAAACCGGTGGCATTGGAAAGCTAACCAAAATATCTATCGTCTGGTAAGAAATTGAGCTTAATATTACTTTGGCCATGCGGCTATCCATAAACAAACTTCTGAAGATTCTGTGCAGTTCTCCATATAATAAAACTTTAAAAATTCCAAAAGTTGCTCTCAAAAAGTGTTTGCGGATACGGTAAGGATGTTAAAAACAAGTTCAGAAACGTCGTTTGACATTATACTAACGCATTATGACAGTTTGCAGCCGTCCATTGAGTGTCGGAAGATGTTTTGAGATAGTAAGTTTTCTCCTCGTGGGCTAACGACCACAATTCCGTAAAAAAACACTGATTGACCTAAAACCGGTGGCCTTGGAAAGCTAACCAAAATATCTATCGTCTGGTAAGAAACTGAGCTTAATATTACTTTGGCCATGCGTCTATCCATAGACAAACTTCTGAAGATTCTGTGCAGTTCTCCATATAATAAACTTTAAAAACTCCAAAAGTTGCTCTTAAAAAGTGTATGCCGATACGGTACGGACGTTCAAAACAAGTTCAGTAATGTCGTTTTACATTATACCGACGCGTTATGGCAGTTCGCAGCCGTGCACTAAGTGTTGGCAAATGTTTTTGGATAGTAAGTTTTCTCCTCGTGGGCTAACGACCACAATTTCGCAAAAACATCATAATCCCGGAAACCGATTAACCTCAAACCGGTGGCATTGGAAAGCTAACCAAAATATATATCGTCTGGTAAGAAACTGAGCTTAATTTTCTTTTGGCCATGCGTATATCCATAAACAAACTTCTGAAGATTCTGTGCAGTTCTCCATATAATAAAACTTTAAAAACTCCAAAAGTTGCTCTCAAAAAGTGTATGCCGATACGGTACGGACGTTCAAAACAAGTTCAGTAATGTCGTTTGACATTCTACCGACGCATTATGGCAGTTCGCAGCCGTCCACTAAGTGTTGGCAAATGTTTTTGGATAGTAAGTTTTCTCCTCGTGGGCTAACGACCACAATTTCGAAAAAACATCATAATCCCGGAAACCGATTAATCTCAAACCGGTGGCATTGGAAAGCTAACCAAAATATATATCGTCTGCTAAGAAACTGAGCTTAATTTTCTTTTGGCCATGCGTATATCCATAGACAAACTTCTGAAGATTCTGTGCAGTTCTCCATATAATAAAACTTTAAAAACTCCAAAAGTTGCTCTCAAAAAGTGTTTGCGGACACGGTAAGGATGTTCAAAACAAGTTCAGAAATGTCGTTTGACATTATACCGACGCATTATTCCAGTTCGCAGCCATCCACTGAGTGTCGACAGATGTTTTGGAATAGTAAGTTTTCTCCTCGTGGGCTAACGGCCACAATTACGTAAAAACATCATAATCCAGGAAACCAATTAACCTCAAACCGGTGGCATTGGAAAGCTAACCAAAATATCTATCGTCTGGTAAGAAACTGAGCTTAATATTACTATGGTCATGCGTCTAACCATAGACAAACTTCTGAAGATTCTGTGCAGTTCTCCATATAATAAAACCTTAAAAACTCCAAAGGTTGCTCTCAAAAAGTTTTTGTGGACACGGTAAGGATGTTCAAAACAAGTTCAGAAATGCCATTTGACATTTTACTGACGCATTATGACAGTTTGCAGCTGTCCATTGAGTGTCGGCAGATGTTTTGAGATAGTAAGTTTTCTCCTCGTGGGCTAACAACCATAATTCCGTAAAAACATCATAATCCATGACACTGATTGACCTAAAACCGGTGGCCTTTGAAAACTAACAAAAAAATCTATCGCCTGGTAAGAAATTGATCTTAATATTACTTTGGCCATGCGTATATCAATAGACAAAACTTCTGAAGATTCTGTGCATCCATATAATAAAACTTTAAAAACTTCAAAAGATGCTTTAAAAAAGTGTATGCCAACACGGTACGGACTTTCAAAACAAGTTCAGGAATGTCGTTTGACATTATACCAATACATTATGGCAGTTCTAAGCCGTCCATTAAAGTGTCGGCAAATGTTTTGGGATAGTAACTTTTCTTCTCGTGGGCTAACGACTCATCATAATCCAGGACACCGATTGACCTCAAACCGGTGGCATTGGAAATCTAACCAAAATATTTATCATCTGGTAAGAAATTGAGCTTAATATTACTTTGGCCATGCGTCTATCAATAGACAAACTTCTGTAGATTCTGTGCAGTTCTACATATAAAAAAACTTTAAGTGTATGCCAACACGGTACGGACGTTCAAAATAAGTTCAGGAATGTTGTTTGACATTATACCAAAGCATTATGGAAGTTCGCAGCCATCCAATGAGTGTCGGCAGATGTTTTGGGATTGTAAGTTTTCTCCTCGTGGGCTAACGACCACAATTACGTAAAAACATCATAATCCACGACACCGATTGACCTTAAACCGGTGGCATTGGAAAGCTAGCCAAAATATTTATCGTCTGGTAAGAAATTATGCTTAATATTGCTTTGGCCATTCGCCTATCAATAGACAAACTTCTGCAGATTCTATGCAGTTCTACATATAAAAAAACTTTAAAAACTCTAAAAGTTGCTCTAAAAAAGTGTATGCCGACACGGCACGGACGTTCAAAACAAGTTCAGGAATGTCGTTCGACATTATACCAACGCATTATGGCAGTTCGCAGCCATCCAATGAGTGTCGGTAGATGTTTTGGGATTGTAAGTTTTCTCCTCGTGGGCTAACGACCACAATTCCGTAAAAACATCATAATCCAGGACACCGATTGACCTCAAACTGGTGGCATTGGAAAGCTAACCAAAATATCTATCGTCTGATAAGAAATTGAGCTTAATATTACTTTGACCATTCGTCTATCAATAGACAAACTTCTCTAGATTCCGTGCAGTTCTATATATAAAAAATATTAAAAACTCTAAAAGTTGCCCTAAAAAAGTGTATACCGACACGGTACGGACGTTCAAAACAAGTTCAGGAATGTCGTTGACGCATTATGGCAGTTCGCAGCCCTCCATTGAGTGTCGGCAGATGTTTTGGGATAGTAAGTTTTCTCCTTGTGAAAAAAAAACCATAATTCCGTAAGCACGGATGTTCAAAACCTGTTCAGGAATGTCGTTCAACATTATACCAACGCATTGGAAACATCATAATCAAGGACACCGATTGACCTCAACCGGTGGCATTGGAAAGCTAACCAAAATATCTATCGTCTGGTAAGAACTGAGCTTAATATTACTTTGGCCATAAGTCTATGAATAGGCAAACTTCTGAAGATTCTGTGCAGTTCTACATATAATAAACTTTAAAAACTTCAAAATATGCTTTTAAATAGTGTATGTCGATACAGTACAGACGTTCAAAAGAGGTTCAGTAATGTCGTTTGACATTATAGTGACGCATTATGGCAGTTCGCAGCCGTCCATTAAGTGTGGGCAGATGTTTTTGAATAGTAAGTTTTCTCCTTGTGGGCTACGACCACAATTCCGTAAAAACATCATAATCCACGACACCGATTGACCTCAAACCGGTGGCATTGGAAAGCTAACCAAAATATCTATCGTCTGGTAAGAAATTCATCTTAATATTACTTTGGCCATTCGTCTATCAATAGACAAACTTATGTAGATTCTGAACAGTTCTACATATAAAAAAACTTTAAAAACTCTAAAAGTTGTTCGAAAAAGTGTATGCCGACACGGTACGGACGTTCAAAACAAGTTCAGGAATGTTGTTTGAAATTATACCGACGCATTATGGCAGTTCGCAGCCATCCATTGAGTGTCGATAAATGTTTTGGGATAGTAAGTTTTCTCCTCGTGGGCTAACAACCATAATTCCGTAAAAACATCATAATCCAGGAAACCGATTAACCTCAAACCGGTGGCATTGGAAATCTAACCAAAATATCTATCGTCTAGTAAGAAACTGAGCTTAATATTACTTTGGCCATGCGTCTATCAATAGACAAACTTCTGAAGATTCTGTGCAGTTCTCCATATAATAAAACTATAAGAACTCCAAATGTTGCTCTCAAAAAGTGTTTGCGGACACGGTACGGATGTTCAAAACAAGTTCAGAAATATTGTTTGACATTATACTGACGCATTATGACAGTTTGCAGCCGTCCATTGAGTGTCGGCAGATGTTTTGAGATAGTAAGTTTTCTCCTCATGGGCTAACAACCATAATTCCGTAAAAACATCATAATCCATGACACCGATTGACCTAAAACCGGTGGCCTTGGAAAGCTAACCAAAATATCTATCGTCTGGTAAGAAACTGAGCTTAATATTACTTTGCCATGCGTCTATCCATAGACAAACTTCTGAAGATTTTGTGCAGTTCTCCATATAAGAAAACTTTAAAAACTCCAAAAGTTCCTCTCAAAAATTGTTTGCGGACACGGTAAGATGTTCAAAACAAGTTCAGGAATGTCGTTCAACATTATACCAACGCATTAGGGCAGTTCACAGCCATCCAATGAGTGTCGGTAGATGTTTTGGGATTGTAAGTTTTCTCCTCGTGGGCTAACGACCACAATTCCGTAAAAACATCATAATCCAGGACACCGATTAACCTCAAACCGGTGGCATTGGAAAGCTAACCAAAATATCTATCGTCTGGTAAGAAATTGAGCTTAATATTACTTTGGCCATGCGGCTATCCATAAACAAACTTCTGAAGATTCTGTGCAGTTCTCCATATAATAAAACTTTAAAAATTCCAAAAGTTGCTCTCAAAAAGTGTTTGCGGATACGGTAAGGATGTTCAAAACAAGTTCAGAAACGTCGTTTGACATTATACTGACGCATTATGACAGTTTGCAGCCGTCCATTGAGTGTCGGAAGATGTTTTGAGATAGTAAGTTTTCTCCTCGTGGGCTAACGACCACAATTCCGTAAAAACATCATAATCCATGACACCGATTGACCTAAAACCGGTGGCCTTGGAAAGCTAACCAAAATATCTATCGTCTGGTAAGAAACTGAGCTTAATATTACTTTGGCCATGCGTCTATCCATAGACAAACTTCTGAAGATTCTGTGCAGTTCTCCATATAATAAACTTTAAAAACTCCAAAAGTTGCTCTCAAAAAGTGTATGCCGATACGGTACGGACGTTCAAAACAAGTTCAGTAATGTCGTTTTACATTATACCGACGCGTTATGGCAGTTCGCAGCCGTGCACTAAGTGTTGGCAAATGTTTTTGGATAGTAAGTTTTCTCCTCGTGGGCTAACGACCACAATTTCGCAAAAACATCATAATCCCGGAAACCGATTAACCTCAAACCGGTGGCATTGGAAAGCTAACCAAAATATATATCGTCTGGTAAGAAACTGAGCTTAATTTTCTTTTGGCCATGCGTATATCCATAAACAAACTTCTGAAGATTCTGTGCAGTTCTCCATATAATAAAACTTTAAAAACTCCAAAAGTTGCTCTCAAAAAGTGTATGCCGATACGGTACGGACGTTCAAAACAAGTTCAGTAATGTCGTTTGACATTCTACCGACGCATTATGGCAGTTCGCAGCCGTCCACTAAGTGTTGGCAAATGTTTTTGGATAGTAAGTTTTCTCCTCGTGGGCTAACGACCACAATTTCGAAAAAACATCATAATCCCGGAAACCGATTAATCTCAAACCGGTGGCATTGGAAAGCTAACCAAAATATATATCGTCTGCTAAGAAACTGAGCTTAATTTTCTTTTGGCCATGCGTATATCCATAGACAAACTTCTGAAGATTCTGTGCAGTTCTCCATATAATAAAACTTTAAAAACTCCAAAAGTTGCTCTCAAAAAGTGTTTGCGGACACGGTAAGGATGTTCAAAACAAGTTCAGAAATGTCGTTTGACATTATACCGACGCATTATTCCAGTTCGCAGCCATCCACTGAGTGTCGACAGATGTTTTGGAATAGTAAGTTTTCTCCTCGTGGGCTAACGGCCACAATTACGTAAAAACATCATAATCCAGGAAACCAATTAACCTCAAACCGGTGGCATTGGAAAGCTAACCAAAATATCTATCGTCTGGTAAGAAACTGAGCTTAATATTACTATGGTCATGCGTCTAACCATAGACAAACTTCTGAAGATTCTGTGCAGTTCTCCATATAATAAAACCTTAAAAACTCCAAAGGTTGCTCTCAAAAAGTTTTTGTGGACACGGTAAGGATGTTCAAAACAAGTTCAGAAATGCCATTTGACATTTTACTGACGCATTATGACAGTTTGCAGCTGTCCATTGAGTGTCGGCAGATGTTTTGAGATAGTAAGTTTTCTCCTCGTGGGCTAACAACCATAATTCCGTAAAAACATCATAATCCATGACACTGATTGACCTAAAACCGGTGGCCTTTGAAAACTAACAAAAAAATCTATCGCCTGGTAAGAAATTGATCTTAATATTACTTTGGCCATGCGTATATCAATAGACAAAACTTCTGAAGATTCTGTGCATCCATATAATAAAACTTTAAAAACTTCAAAAGATGCTTTAAAAAAGTGTATGCCAACACGGTACGGACTTTCAAAACAAGTTCAGGAATGTCGTTTGACATTATACCAATACATTATGGCAGTTCTAAGCCGTCCATTAAAGTGTCGGCAAATGTTTTGGGATAGTAACTTTTCTTCTCGTGGGCTAACGACTCATCATAATCCAGGACACCGATTGACCTCAAACCGGTGGCATTGGAAATCTAACCAAAATATTTATCATTTGGTAAGAAATTGAGCTTAATATTACTTTGGCCATGCGTCTACCAATAGACAAACTTCTGTAGATTCTGTGCAGTTCTACATATAAAAAAACTTTAAGTGTATGCCAACACGGTACGGACGTTCAAAACAAGTTCAGGAATGTTGTTTGACATTATACCAACGCATTATGGAAGTTCGCAGCCATCCAATGAGTGTCGGCAGATGTTTTGGGATTGTAAGTTTTCTCCTCGTGGGCTAACGACCACAATTACGTAAAAACATCATAATCCACGACACAGATTGACCTTAAACCGGTGGCATTGGAAAGCTAGCCAAAATATTTATCGTCTGGTAAGAAATTATGCTTAATATTGCTTTGGCCATTCGCCTATCAATAGACAAACTTCTGCAGATTCTATGCAGTTCTACATATAAAAAAACTTTAAAAACTCTAAAAGTTGCTCTAAAAAAGTGTATGCCGACACGGCACGGACGTTCAAAACAAGTTCAGGAATGTCGTTCGACATTATACCAACGCATTATGGCAGTTCGCAGCCATCCAATGAGTGTCGGTAGATGTTTTGGGATTGTAAGTTTTCTCCTCGTGGGCTAACGACCACAATTCCGTAAAAACATCATAATCCAGGACACCGATTGACCTCAAACTGGTGGCATTGGAAAGCTAACCAAAATATCTATCGTCTGGTAAGAAATTGAGCTTAATATTACTTTGGCCATTCGTCTATCAATAGACAAACTTCTCTAGATTCCGTGCAGTTCTATATATAAAAAAATATTAAAAACTCTAAAAGTTGCCCTAAAAAAGTGTATACCGACACGGTACGGACGTTCAAAACAAGTTAAGGAATGTCGTTGACGCATTATGGCAGTTCGCAGCCCTCCATTGAGTGTCGGCAGATGTTTTGGGATAGTAAGTTTTCTCCTTGTGAAAAAAAAAACCATAATTCCGTAAGCACGGATGTTCAAAACCTGTTCATTGTTGTCCCTTGACGTTATATCGTCGTATTATGGCAGTTCACAGCCATCTATTGAGTGTCGGCAGATGTTTTGAGATAGTAAGTTTTCTCTTCGTGGGCTAAAGACCACAATTCCGTAAAAACATCATAATCAAGGACACCGATTGACCTCAACCGGTGGCATTGGAAAGCTAACCAAAATATCTATCGTCTGGTAAGAACTGAGCTTAATATTACTTTGGCCATAAGTCTATGAATAGGCAAACTTCTGAAGATTCTGTGCAGTTCTACATATAATAAACTTTAAAAACTTCAAAATATGCTTTTAAATAGTGTATGTCGATACAGTACGGACGTTCAAAAGAGGTTCAGTAATGTCGTTTGACATTATAGTGACGCATTATGGCAGTTCGCAGCCGTCCATTAAGTGTGGGCAGATGTTTTTGAATAGTAAGTTTTCTCCTTGTGGGCTACGACCACAATTCCGTAAAAACATCATAATCCACGACACCGATTGACCTCAAACCGGTGGCATTGGAAAGCTAACCAAAATATATATCGGCTGGTAAGAAATTGAACTTAATATTACTTTGGCCATGCGTCTATCAATAGACAAATTTCTGAAGATTCTGTGCAATTCTACATATAATAAAACTTCAAAAACTGCAAAATATGCTTTAAAAAGTGTATGTCGACACGGTATAGACCGCAAGATGTGCGACCTTGGATCCAGTCGACGTTAAACCTAAGGCTTCACCAAACTACGAGATTACCCCTCACTAGTTTTTAACCAAATATATATACTGCTTAAGTGTTAGACGGCAGCCAGAGCTTTTTGGACACCATTGTTTTTCTTACTTTCAAGAGAGAGTTTAAGGAGAGAAGATTATAGAGAGATTTTATTTTCTACTTCTATCTATCCCAAAACATCTGCCCACACTCAACGGACGGCTGTGAACTGCCATAATGCGAGGTATATTGTCAAACGACATTCCTGAACTTGTTTTGAACGTCCGCACCGTGTCGGCATACACTTTTTAAAGCATCTTTTGAAGTTTTTAAAGTCTTTATATGTGGAACTGCACAAAATCTTCAGAAGTTTTTCTATGGATAGACGCATGGCCAAAGTAATATTAAACTCAATTTCTTATCAGACGATAGATATTTTGGTTAGCTTTCCAATGCCACCAGTTTGAGGTCAATCGGTGTCCTGGATTATGATGTTTTTACGGAATTGTGGTCGTTAGCCCACGAGGAGAAAACTTACTATCCCAAAAATTGCCGACACTCAATGGATGGCTGCGAACTGCCATAATGCATCTCAAACGACATTCCTGAACTTGTTTTGAATGTTCGTACCGTGTCGGTATACACTTTTTGAGAGAACCTGTTGGAGCTCTTAAAGTTTTTTTATATGTAAAATTGCACAGAATCTACAGAAGTTTGTCTATTGATAGACGCATGGCCAAAGTAATATTAAGCTCAATTTCTTACCAGACGATAGATATTTTGGTTAGCTTTCCAATGCCACCGGTTTGAGGTCAATCGGTGTCCTCGATTATGATGTTTTTACGGAATTGTGGTCGTTAGCCCACGAGGAGAAAACTTACTATCCCAAAACATTTGCCGACACTCATTGGATGGCTGTGAACTCCCATAATGCGACGGTATAACGTCAAGCAACAATCGTGAAGTGGTTTTGAACGTCTGTACCGTGTCGGCAGATACTTTTTCAGAGAAACTTTTGGAGTTCTTAAAGTTTTTTATATGTACAACTTCACAGAATCTTCAGAAGTTTGTCTATTGATAGACGCATGGCCAAAGTAATATTAAACTCAATTTCTTACCAGACGATAGATATTTTGGTTAGCTTTCCAATGCCACCGGTTTGAGGTCAATCGGTGTCCTGGATTATGATGTTCTTACGGAATTGTGGTCGTTACCTCACGAAGAGAAACTTTACTATCCCTAAACATATCCCGACACTCAATGGATGGCTGCGAACTGTCATAATGCATTGGTATAATGTTAAAAGACATTACTGAACTTGTTTTGAACGTCCGTGCCTTGTCGGCATACATTTTTTCAGAGCAAAGTTTGGAGTTTTTAAAGGTTTTTTATATGTAGAACTGCACTGAATCTTCAGAAGTTTTTCTATGGATAGACGCCTGGCCAAAGTAATATTAAGCTCAGTTTCTTACCAGAAGATAGATATTTTAGCTTTCCAATGCAACCGGTTTGAGGTCAATCGGTTTCATAGGATTATGATGTTTTTACGGAATTGTGGTCGTTAGCCCACGAGGAGAAAACTTACTATCCCAAAACAAGTGCCGACACTCAATGGACGGCTTCAAACTGCCATAATGCGTCGGTATAATGTCAAACGACATTCCTGAACTGGTTTTGAACGTTCCGACCGTGTCGGCAAACAGTTTTTGAGAGCAACTTTTGGAGTTTTTAAAGTTTTTTATATGTACAACTACACAGAATCTTCAGAACTTTTTCTATGGATAGACGCATGGCCAAAGTAATATTAAGCTCAGTTTCCTACCAAACCATATATATTTTTGGTTAGGTTTCCAATTCCACCGGTTTGAAGTCAATCGGTGTCCGCGATTATGATATTTTTACGGAATTGTGGTCGTTAGCCCACGAGGAGAAAACTTACTATCCCAAAACATCTGCCGACACTCAATAGACGGCTGCGAACTGCCATAATGCGTTGGTATAATGTCAAACGACATTCCTATAAAACTTTTTTTGAACGTCCGTACCATGTCGGCATACACTTTTTTAAAGCATATTTTGAAGCTTTTAAAGTTTTCTTATATGGAGAACTGCACAGAATCTTCGGAAGTTTGTCTATTGATAGACGCATGGTCAAAGTAATTTTAAGCTCAATTTCTACCAGCCGATAGATATTTTTGTTAGCTTTCCAATGCCACCGGTTTGAGGTCAATCGGTGTCGTGGATTATGATGTTTTTACGGAATTGTGGTTGTTAGCCCACGAGGAGAGAACTTACTATCCCAAAAAATCTGCCGACACTTAAGGAATGGCCGCTAACTGCCATAATACGTCGGTATAATGTCAATTGAGGTCAATTGGTGTTGTGGATTATGATGTTTTTACGGAATTGTGGTAAAACCGGTGGCATTGGAAAGCTAACCAAAATATCTATAGTCTGGTAAAAAACTGAGCTTAATATTAATTTGGCCATGCATCTATCAATAGACAAACTTCTGAAGATTCTGTGCAATTCTACATATAATAAAACTTTAAAAACTTCAAAATATGCTTTAAAAAAGTGTATGCCGACACGGTATGGACGTTCAAAACAAGTTCAGGAATGTCGTTTGACATTATACCGACGCATTATGGCAGTTTGCAGCCGTCCATTAACTGTCGGCAAATGTTTTGGGATAGTAAGTTTTCTCCTCTTGGGCTAACGACCACAATTCCGTAAAAACATCATAATCCAGGACACCGATTGACCTAAAACCGGTGGCATTGGAAAGCTAATCAAAATATCTATCGTCTGGTAAGAAATTGAGCTTAATATTACATTGGCCATGCGTCTATCAATACACAAACGTCTGTAGATTCTGTGCAGTTTTACAAATAAACTTTTAATACTCCAAAAGTATGCCGAAACGGTACAGACGTTCAAAACAAGTTCAGGAATGTCGTTTGACATTATACCTACCCGTTGTGGCAGTTCACAGCCGTCCATTAAGTGTCAGCAAATGTTTTGGGATAGTAAGTTTTCTCCTCGTGGGCAAACGACCACAATTCCGTAAAAACATCATAATCCACGACACCCATTGACCTTAAATCGGTGACATTGTAAAGCTAACCAAAATATCTATCGTCTCGTAAGAAATTGAGCTTAAAATTATTTTGGTCATGCGTCTATAAATAGACAAACTTCTATTGATTCTGTGCAGTTTTACAAATAAAAAAACTTTTAAAACTCCAAAAGTTGCTTTAAAAAAGTGTATACCGACACGGTACGGACGTTCAAAACAAGTTCAGTAATGTCGCTTGTCATTATAGTGACGCTTTATGGCAGTTCGCAGCCGTCTATTCAGTGTCGGCAAATGTTTTCGGATAGTAAGTTTTCTCCTCATGGGCTAACGACCACAATTCCGTAAAAACATCATAATCCAGGAAACCGATTAACCTCAAACCTGTTGCATTGGAAAGCTAACCAAAATATCTATCGTCTGGTAAGAAACTGAGCTTAATATTACTTTGGCCATGCGTATAGACAAACTTTTGAAGATTCTGTGCAGTTTTCCATATAATAAAACTTTAAAAACTTCAAAATATGCTTTAAAAAAATGTATGCTGACACGGTACGGACGTTCAAAAAAGTTCAGTAATGTTGTTTGACATTATACCGACGCATTATGGCAGTTCGCAGCCGTCCATTGAGTGTCGGCAAATGTTTTTGGATAGTAAGTTTTCTCCTCGTGGGCTAACGACCACAATTCCGTAAAAACATCATAATTCACGACACCGATTGACCTCAAACCGGTGGCACTGGAAAGCTAACCAAAATATCTATCGTCTGGTAAGAAATTGAGCTTAGAATTACTTTGGCCATGCGTCCATCATTATACAAACTTTTGTAGATTCTGAGCAGTGCTACATAAAAAAAACTCTTAAAACTCCAAAACTTGCGCTAAGAAAATGTATGCCGACAAGTTCAGTAATGTCGTTTCACATTATAGTGACGCATTATGGTAGTTCGCAGCCGTCCATTGAGTGTCGGCAGTTGTTTTTGAATAGTAAGTTTTCTCCTCGTGGGTTAACGACCACAATTCCGTAAAAACATCATAATCCAGGAAACCGATTAACCTCAAACTGGTTGCATTGGAAAGCTAACCAAAATATCTATCGTCTCGTAAGAAATTGAGCTTAAAATTATTTTGGCCATGCGTCTATCAATAGACAAACTTCTATAGATTTTGTGCAGTTTTACAAATAAAAAAACTTTTAAAACTCCAAAAGTTGCTTTAAAAAAGTGTATGCCGACACGGTACGGGCGTTCAAAACAAGTCCAGGAATGTCGTCTGACATTATACCTACGCGTTGTGGCAGTTCATAGCCGTCCATTAAGTGTCGGCAAATGTTTTGGGATAGTAAGTTTTCTCCTTGTGGGCTAACGACCACAATTCCGTAAAAACATCATAATCCACGACACCGATTGACCTTAAATCGGTGGCATTGTAAAGCTAACCAAAATATCTATCGTCTCGTAAGAAATTGAGCTTAAAATTATTTTGGCCATGCGTCTATAAATAGACAAACTTCTATAGATTCTGTGCAGTTTTACAAATAAAAAAACTTTTAAAACTCCAAAAGTTGCTCTAAAAAAGTGTATGCCGACACGGTATGGACGTTCCAAACAAGTTCAGGAATGTCGTCTGACATTATACCTACGCGTTGTGGCAGTTCACAGCCGTCCACTAAGTGTCGGAAAATGTTTTGGGATAGTAAGTTTTCTCCTTGTGGGCTAACGCCCACAATTCCATAAAAACATCATAATCCACGACACCAATTGACCTAAAACTGGTGGCATTGGAAAGCTAATCAAAATATCTATCATCTGGTAAGAAATTGAGCTTAGTATTACTTTGGCCATGCGTCTATCAATACACAAACTTCTGTAGATTCTGTGCAGTTTTAAAAATAAAAAAACTTTTAAAACTCCAAAAGTTGCTCTAAAAAGTGTATGCCGACACGGTACGGACGTTCAAACCAAGTTCAAGAATGTCGTCTGACATTATACCTACGCGTTGTGGCAGTTCACAGCCGTCCATTAAGTGTCGGCAAATGTTTTGAGATAGTAAGAATTCTCCTTGTGGGCTAACGACCACAATTCCGTAAAAACATCATAATCCACGACACCGATTGACCTCAAACCGGTGGCATTGGAAAGCTAACCAAAATATCTATCGTCTGGTAAGAAATTGAGCTTAATATTACCATTGCCATGCGTCTATCAATAGACAAACTTCTGTAGATTATGTGCAGTTCTACATATAATATTTTTTTTTAAAACTGTCGGACGTTCAAAACAAGTTCATGAATGTCGTTTGACACTATACCGACGCATTATGGCAGTTTGCAGCCGTCCATTGAGTGCTGGCAGATGTTTTGGGATAGTAAGTTTTCTCGTCGTGGGCTAACGACCACAATTCCGTAAAAACATCATAATCCACAACACCGATTGATCTCAAACGGATGGCATTGGAAAGCTAACCAAAATATCTATCGCCTGGTGAGAAATTAAGCTTAATATTACTTTAGCCATGCATGTATCGAAAGACAAACTTCTTTAGATTCTGTGCAGTTCTACATATAAAAAACTTTTAAAACTCTAAAAGTGTATTCCGACACGGTACGGACGTTCAAAACAAGTTCAGGAATGTCGTTTAACATTATACCTACTTGTGTGGCAGTTCACAGCTGTCCATTAAGTGTCGGCAAATGTTTTGGGATAGTAAGTTTTCTCCTCGTGGGCTAACGACCGCAATTCCGTAAAAACATCATAATCCACGACACCAATTGACCTAAAACTGGTGGCATTGGAAAGCTAATCAAAATATCTATCATCTGGTAAGAAATTGAGCTTAGTATTACTTTGGCCATGCGTCTATCAATACACAAACTTCTGTAGATTCTGTGCAGTTTTACAAATAAAAAACTTTTAAAACTCCAAAAGTTGCTCTAAAAAAGTGTATGCCGACACGGTACGGACGTTCAAAACAAGTTCAGGAATGTCGTCTGACATTATACCTACGCGTTGTGGCAGTTCAAAGCCGTCCATTAAGTGTCGGAAAATGTTTTGGGATAGTAAGTTTTCTCCTTGTGGGCTAACGACCACAATTCCGTAAAAACATCATAATCCAAGACACCGATTAACCTAAAACCGGTGGCATTGGAAAGCTAATCAAAATATCTATCATCTAGTAAGAAATTGATCTTAGTATTACTTTGGCCATGCGTCTATCAATACACAAACTTATGTAGATTCTGTGCAGTTTTAAAAATAAAAAAACTTTTAAAACTCCAAAAGTTGCTCTGACATGCATACTACTTAGTTGTCCCACTTTTTCTTCACCATCTTCTTCACTCCAACATATTTACTTCATAAGCTCTTCAAGTTCTTCACAGAGCGGTTCTGGAGTCAGCTGAATCATCTCATCATCATCACCAACACTATCCGCATATGGATCTGAATCCTCATCATCCTCTACTTAGGCAACCACCACATCTGAAACTATTGGCACCTAAAGAAAGATAATTACGTCAGCAAAAATTAATGATTGAGCTGTTTAATGGCTGATGAGTTTGTTTATCTTAAGCAGAATGTTGTGAAAAACATCCTCATGCATTTTCTGATGGAAATGCCACTGGTGATGCATAATCAATCACTGATACTTCTTCTGTTGGTGATGAGTCCAAGATGTCTGTCTCGCTAGTGGTTGATAAGGTTTCAGTTTGACAAGTCTGTGTACTTGTCTCGTCAACACATCCCACCATGGTCTCTACCATCCTCAACATCAAAGAGATAAAGAAGAAATCTTTTCTTCTTCTTGCTGAGGCGTTTGTTCTTGTACTGCTTCTACTACCATCTCATTGTTTTCTTCCCCAGCAATTTTTTCAATCCTATCTTAAGCCAAATTTTGGCCTTGTTCTGCTGAATTCTTAAGGAAAACTACAGCTTTCGATAAGAATAAACAAAATAAACTCTTATGTTCATTTTTATTAAAGCATTATTAACAAGTAATTCTTAAATACTCATAGTTACATGCACATTATTCATTAGTACTTACAAATAGTAAGTAATAAAATAATATAAATAACTTTTAAGTAACTCATTCTTCAGTAAGTACTTAAAATAATAAGTATTCGTTTTCAAAAGTCAAATACAAGTCATAACAAGTACTCGTTTCTAAAAATTCAAGTACATATCTAAGTTTCCATTACTAGTACAAAATTTCATTGCTAAAATAACAAGTACCATTGTTTATTAAGGCCCTCTTCCTCAGCTAAACCATCGTCTCATTCCACAATCTTCAAGCTACTTCTTATAACCTCTTAAGTTGAATCATCATCTCACAAAACCAAATATGTTTAAATGCATATGTTCTATATTAGTTTTGTTTTGTAACTGAGTTAGTTTTAGTTTGTGCGTCCTTTTAAAATTTAAATACACACTATTTATGGTCTATTATTCCTTATACTAAGGCTCTGATTGGCAAAGCAGATGAGAAAGCAGTAGCAGTATGCTATAGAAGCAGTATGCTGCAGAAGCTGTATGTTTTTGCTAAACTTTTAAAATATTGATTGATAGAGCAGTATGAACATGCTATTTAAATTTATTATTAAACTAGTATATAATATATAATATATTTATTTATAATGAATATATTGTAATATATATATATAATTAATTATTTTATTTACTAATTTCAAAACTATGTTTATAATTAAAATTTTATTTTGAAAAAAAATTTTAAATTAAAATATCTATTTTTAAAAAAATATTTTGCATTTAAAATAATTTAATTTATATAATTGATTTAATTATATTATCTTTTAAAATATACTTTTATTTATTTAATTTATTTAAAATATAATTTATATATAATATAATTTTTTATATAATATAATTTAGATAATCAATTTATTAAATTTATATAATTAATTTATGTAATTTATATAACTAATTTATATAATTAATTTAAAATATAATTTATATATTAATTTAATTAAATATAATTAAATAATTAAGTTATATTTTAAATGTTAAAAGATATTTTTTAAAAATATATTTAAATTGTAAATTTATTGTAGAAATTAAAATTTTATTTTCTGAATATAAAAATAATTTTATGATATTATTAAATCAAATAAATGAACTAATTATATATTTGTCTTAAATTTATAAATTATAAATGCAAATGCTCTTCCAAAAGCTTCATATGAGAGCATTTGGTAGAGAGCATTAGCATTTAGTAAATGCTCTTCTAAATGTTTTTGTATCAAATGTTGATTGGATAATGTAGAGCATAGTGCTAATGTTAATGCTCTACCGATCAAGGCCTAAAATTCAAAGTTTGCAATTCAATCTTTCTTGACTCAATACACACACCATCCCATCTCAAATGAAGCTGCTATCACAATGAAGAGCAGCTTTAATCTTCTACACCGTACCTGTCCATCATGAAATCAAAACCCCTTGTAACATAAGCATTTACTTTGATTCATAACACTTGAAAATGAAGTGGACGAGACTAAGTGAGATACTGACGTAAGAGACTAGTCTAAAGGTGACCATTAAGGTTTAAGAAACCTTAGCCATTAAGATTCTGAACTCGAGACCACCATCAAAGGGGCTAGAACGAATAGTTAAGCAACTTAATACATGTACTACTCTTTGGTTGTCTGAAAACTTATTCAATTTCCCCACTTTTAAAAATCAAATTTGTGATAGAACGTCTATGTAAAAAGAATCTTGGCATGTCTTGCTACTAAAAGCGATGTTTCAAATGAAAAATTGAATATATATATATATATATATATATATATATATAAAAGAATCTTGGCTGGGAAGACGGGGTTCACATAACACCATCTTCGCCGGCTTTTGTCTCTAGGAAGAGGCGATTCCTTTACACCGTCTTCGCCGGCTTAGCACTGATTTTGTTGTGGCTTTGGTTGATCTACGATTATCAATGTCCTATGAGTTACTGTCACTTGTTCTGATGTTTCGATTGCTCTTCTATTTCTGTCTTTGGTCTCTTCATCTTCAAAGATACTATTATCATTAAAGATGCCTGTTATTATTTGTTGGAAGATTGGTGCTTTGGTTTCAAGCTTTTTTTTCCAGTTTGGTTTCGTCGATGGCAGAGTTCCGGTGGCGGAAGCTCATGCCTCATGGTCGTGATGGGATTCATGTGTTGGTGTTGATTCCTGTGTGGGCTTAAGGCCTGGTTATGGCTTGTGTAATTTTTATTTTGGGCTTTGTTCAACCTTTTTGTTTGATGTTTATGTTAGGGTTTGCTCTTTTTGGACTGAGACTTTTAGTATAATAACTGATAACAAAAAAAATAGAATTTTGGCATGTCTAGGATATAATGGGCCAAATGAATTAGATGATAAACTACATGTAGTTTTCTTTAAAATGAATACAACATTATGTAGTTAAAAAGAGTACAAAACGACACGCAGTGTCAATTAAATGCACAAAATGGTAAGATGTTTTATAAAAACAAAATAATGGTTTAAGCAAAAAAAAAAAAAACCACAATAATGGTTAGTGGTCAATAACTAGCTAAATGAGAAAGTATACTAATGAAAACTGGTTATGTTTGGTAAAGAAAAAATATAAGACACAATGTATATAATAAAAAAGTAAAAAAGAATTACAAAAAAAAAATTAAAACTTTCATCTCGGAAAATAAATGAAAGTTTGTATAATAACATAAGCTGAGATAGCCAAATCTCTCTTTCAGATGAGTGTTTCTTATATATTATATTTCTCTCAGTTTCAAACTATAAGCTGCTGATTTCTTAGTATCAATTTGCAGATTGAGACCTATAATGTTAATCCGCAGGAAAAAGTGATTACTTTTTGAGAGAAGTTTTTATTGTTTCTCAGTTTAGCGTTTGATATGTTGTTTCTGCTCACTCCTGTGGTGGATGGTAGAAGATTTTTTCAAACCATCGACATACATCTCTTCAATGCCTTATGTGTTGCCAAAAAAAATTGGATGCTGTTTATTTTCTGTCTTTGCCCAAATTTTGGACAACACATCCAAAATTGTCAAGATATCTAACTTGGGGAAGTTTTTTGGTATTTATTGTCCAACTTTTAGACAACACATTAAAAAAAATGTCCTGACAACACAACCAATGAGACTATCACTCACATCAAGACCAGCCCAACTCTCCATCACAATAATTCATTCTTCATGAGTCATTAGAAGCCATTAATAATACTAATATATTATAATGCTCATCAAAAACAATTTAATAGAGACTTTGACAACCGAACCGGTCTACCACCCACCTCCCCGAGACGCTTCAACCACACACCCTTCCTCAAACTCCACCGTCATCATTGGCTAGCAAAGACACATTCAGCTTTGTGGTTCCGCATTTAGGTACATCGTCTTCGAGAATGGCTCTGAACCATGATCCTTTGAAGCCTTCTTCGTCGGAGGAAACTTCAATCTCATTGCCTCTCTTCATTGTCATTGATGGAACAACACTACAAGAAAACTAAGCATTTACTAGGAAACTTTACTAGGAAAATTATTCCTCGTAAAATTACTACGAGTTCACTTCCAGTTTACGAGGAAACCAGATTTCCTCGTAGGTTCCTCGTAAATTTACGAGAAATACGTTTCCTCGTAAGGTCGTAGTACATTAACGTGGCCATTACGAGGAAATAGTCACTTTCCTCGTAAAGCCTTAGTAAAATATTTCCTCGTAAAATCCTAGTACAACCTTACTAGGAAATTAGGAGGAACTGTTTTCTTACTACCAACTTAAGAGGAACTTGATAGTAAATATCCAATTTAAATTTTGTACCTATTTTTCCTAGCAATTTCCTAGTAAATTCTCAAATCTCTATAAATACCACCACATGTAATTCATTTGAAACACACCAAACAAATAGAAAATACTCAATTCGTAACTGAAAGGAGTTCACCGTAAACAGAATAGTTTGTTATCAACTCAGCGTAGCTTTTCCTCAACTTTTCTTGAAGTAGATAGTTCGAGGAAAGCTATGTGGGGTTGATAAAAACCGTTCTGATGACTGTATACTTCTATTAGTTTTTTTAAAAAAATTTGTGATTTGGGATTTAGGAAGATGTATAGGTATAAGTTATGGTTGTTGGTTTAGGTTTAGGGTTTAGGGTTTAGGTTTAAGGTTAGAGTTTAGGGAATTTAGATTATAGATGGTTAGTTTAGGGAAAATTTAGTTTTGAAAATTATTACTAGCAGTTTCCTCGTAAGGTCCTAGCAGAAATTGATGACATCCTACTCATTGATCTGCATAATCGTGAATACGAGTTTGTCGAAAATGATGATGTTTCTACGGATTATGAGAATGTATCCGAATGAATTATGTATGTTTTATAAGTTTGTTTAATCACAAAAACCAATTTCAATTATGTATGTTTTATAAGTTTGTTTAATCACAAAAAATGAATTTGAGATTTAGGTGTAGAAGAGGTTAGGATTTTAGTTGTAGAAGAGGCTATAAGTTATGGAAGTTGTGGTTTGGGGTTTGGGGTTTGGGGTTTAGGGATTTACAAACACTTTCCTCGTAAAGCCCTAGTAATCGAAAACACGGGCATAGCAATTTCCTCGTAAAGCAATTTCCTCGTAAAGCCCTAGTAATCGAAAACACGGGCATAGCAATTTCCTAGTACAGCTTTTACGAGGACCTTACGAGGAAAAACGGACACTTTCCTCGTAATTTCCTCGTAAATAGAAACACGGGCATAGCAATTTCCTCGTAAGTTCCTAGTACTGTTCTACGAACTTACGAGGAAACCTTTTCCTTATATAAACGCGACAGATCCGGATTGTCACTCATAGTAACTTCCTCTCTATTTTCTCTTAAGGTAGTCTCTAGTCTCTAGTTAGGTGATTAGATTAGGGAATTTAGATTAGGTGGTTAGATTAGGTGGTTAGATTAGGGAATTTAAATTATGTCGTTTGTTTAGGAAATTTAGATTAGCTTAGTTTAACTGTTTTAAAACATTATACGAGAATGAATTAATGTTTTCTGTTTTTTTTAAATGTAGATGGTTAGAAAGAACAAAGTTGCTGCTGCTCAGTTCAGGAGGTCTCTTGATGATCAAGAGCGTGGGATACATTATGCGGATCTATTCGGGTCCGGCTCGTCTTCGTCAGCTCCTGGGAGTTCATCTGCAGGAGTTGCCGAGACTCAGCAGCCATCTCATCCTCCTCCACCTCCTCCTCCACCGGTCGGGATTCATCCTGATTTGCAGGTGCCGTCGACCGCACCATTCGCGGTGTACACGGTGGAGGACATTTTGGCCCTTCCAGGCAGAGAAGGACTGCCAGAGTTAGATCCGATCCGACGGAACGGCCAAAACATCTTATGGTACGTTTTAAATTTAAAACTTTTTTTTTATTATGGTATGCTCTAATTAATGATTTATTTTTCTGTCTTTCCAGGTTTGGTCTTGACAATTGTGTCGCAGCTAGCGTCACGGACTGTATCAAGGGATACTTTCCCGATGCAGCCCCAAACTGGAAGATGACGCCGAGCCACACCAAAAAGACGTGGTTCAAATCGTTCGCTGTAAGTTTAGTAAATCCACTTAATTTATATATTTTTAATCATTTAAATTTTGAAATATATTGAAGTAATCCGTCTTTTATTTTTTCTGGTTGCAGCAAAAATATCGTTGGTCTATTGGGATTCACCAGCTGGTGAAGTCAGAGTTCGAGGCCAAGGCAAAAGCCCGATTGTGCGACACGGTCTACAACTGGAAGGGCGACTATCAGGTATAAATTTATAAATTATAATATATGTATACTTTTAAAAATATATATATTATTGACTACTTTAATTGTAATTATTTTTAAATCAGGTGGACGGTTACGAGCGCGGGAAACCCGATTGCCTCACAACCACGGTGTGGGATGGCCTCATCGCCTATTGGGCGTTGCCGGAGTCGATCAGAACCTCCAACAAAAACTCCGAGAACCGCATGACCTTAGACGAGCATGGCAACACGAAGATTCTTCACACCACGGGCCGAAAACCTCACGGGGGAGTTCGTCTCGACATGGTATTTTTGTAACTTTTTACTTTATTTGAATATTCTAATATTCTACATTAATTAATGTTTAATTTTAAAAAAAAAATTAGGCTAAAGAGACTGGAATTCTTCCATCTCTTAAAGACCTTTACGAGCGGACCCACCGGAAAAAGAGTGGGCAGTTTGTAGATCCTGCTTCCGAGCGGATCTTCCAGGAGGTTGCTGCCCGGGTTGAGGAACGCCAGACCCAGCTGACTCAGCAGACTGGGGCTCCGGTCGTATTATCCACTCTTGAAGTGGATAAGATTTACGAGGAGGTAAATAATTTGTTTTAATATATTAATTTTTATTATTTATTTAAATTTTCCTTACTTTATTAATATTTTTTTTTGCAGGTCGTCCCTAGGAAAAAGGGCCGTATTATCGGGATTGGCTCGGTGAACGATGTCCCCGCAGCGACATCATCTCATGTTCACCAACAAGTCGAGGCCAACGATCAGCTGCGGTCGGAGCTGCAGGTGACGCAAGGTCATGTGAGTTCGCTCACCGAGATCCTCGACGCTGTGGCGGTCGGGAACCCGCAAGTGGCGGAGTTGTTGCGTCAGAGACGGGAAAGCGGAGCCCTTCCACCATCTCAGTCGCAGCCGGCATCCAACACTGGAGACGACGACTTCGTCCAACAATTTCATGAGCAGCATCAGTTTTAGTTTTAAATTTGTATATTATGAATTTTAAATTTTAAATTATGAATTTTTAATTTTAAATTATGAATTTTTAATTTTAAATTTATAATTATTTAATTATTTAAATTGTTATTTTTAATTTGGTTTTTCTAATTTTTTTAATATATATATAATTTTTAATTTATAAATATTTTTTTAAAAGAAAAAAACATTTCCAAGCAATTTCCTCGTAAATCTTTCGAAGTAACATCCTAGAAAGGTCCTCGTAATAGACTTACTACGAAATTACGAGGAAAAATTTTACTATGAGCTTACGAGGAAATCTTACGTGGACTTTGCGAGGAAAACTTATCCACGCGTTTACGAGGAAATGTTTCCTCGTAAGTAAGCTAGGACTTTACGAGGAAAATAGGCTTTACGATGAACGCCTTTCGACGAAACGGGTTTCCTCGTAAATTCCTAGTAAATGCCCTTTTACTAGGAAATAACGAGGAGAACCCGTCCTAGTAAATAGCCTGTTTTCTTGTAGTGCAATAAAAACCCTAACTTTCTTTCATTTGTATAAACCCTAAGAGCTGAGTGTAAACAGAGTGAGAGTGATAAGAAAAATAAATATGATCTCTGACTTTTTTAATCATTTTTGGCGCGATTTAAATTAAATCATGCAAAAAAACAGAAATTAGCTAATGGACCTGTGGTTGGTTAGGCCTAGATTAAGATTAGCAAATGGACATATTTAAATTTTTAGCGGGATTTAAATTTTCATATTTATCATTGGTGTAGTTTTTCTCTAAAATAAATTATTTTGGTCTGATGTTTTTATTTATTTAATCAGGTTTATTGAATGATGTTGTTTATTATCGTAAGTCTAAACTTGTAACTAAAGTTATAGGATTCTTGATTTGAATGATTTGTTTAGGCACACATGTCTAGGTTCAGGCAACATCACCAGTCTTAAACAATCTATACATTTTTTTCATTGTTTTGGTCATGAATCTTACAAATCTACCAAAAACGATGATATTGATACATTTCCCAAAATGTAGTACAATTTCTGTTCATTATATGGCTACAAAAATAAGAATCTATGTTCAAAAACCTTAAAATCAAATTCTGATTGAGAAGAAGGCCAATCAACAGTATTTTAACCATCTTTAGTAGATCAAAAATCAGTTTTGAATTTAACTAATTAAGTTTAACTACTCTCAAAGAAAATAGTAACACATACTTATGGGGGTATATTGAATTGTGGATTTTAAAGGTTTGAGTGGGTTTGAAAAAGTATTGGAGTTCCAAGATATTTGGACTAAATCTCACTTATATGGGTAGGATTTAGAAAAGGAAAAAAGATATGGCTGGATTTTTTTCTCTTAAATTCAGGGTATTCGTAGTACTTTTCAAACCCCAATTAAACAAGTGAAGTAAAAATCTAGTAATTATTACTTTTTCATATACACCAAAAATTTGGATTTTAACTTTCAACTCTTTTATGTTACAGTAAAAAAGGAGAATCATCAGGCCAGCGCATGACCACGCGTTTCACTTGCTGTATCCATTAGCTTTGCCTTAGCACTTCTGAAAGGAGCATCGGATTTTGATGCCATCATTTATTGTGACAAAAAAAGAACAAGAAACCCACAAGTTCAATGGTTTTTTTCTTTTCCAATTTTACAAATTATACCATGATGAGACAAACGAATAATTAGTTTACCTTTGGATGATCCATGACAACCAAATTGAAACCGATTGTATCTTGGCATTCCTAGTAAACAGTGAGATCCAAACAATAATTTCCTATCTTTTCACCTAGAAATTCTTGTATTGTCACAAGACAATTTTGCATGAAGAATATCCCTAAGAACACTTAGTATTGGTCGTGCAGCTGACATTGTTACCAACTGATGTCTGAAGGACGATTGTTGCAATCATACTAACTAGTTCTATCTGCGTGGATTCCAAATCAACAAGTTCATAATAAAAACTTTGGTAATTGAAGTTAACTATATGTATAACCCACAAGCATCAAAACGTATTTTTCCACGAGAAGTATCATTTTCTCCTAAATGTCTCCCAAACTATGACCTCATGCTATATTTTCCTGAAATAATATTTTGAAACCTATTTCCCCATGAAACAGAGGATTTGAAAAAAAATATTTAGAAACTATTGGTTGAATAACGGTAAATTTTAAAACAAAACCAAAACATTTTAAAATCTTCAGTTCAGTATAGACCCCCCCCCCCCCTTACACTTTAAAACTCTTTAAAACACTTACCAAAACCGTAAACGAATCCCGAAAATACATTAGATTAAACTTTTGCAAGAAATTTACAAGGGAATCATTGCAAGTCCCTCGCAATTTTGCCAAAAAAAAAAAAATGGAAGACCTCTTGGAAACCCTTGACATATGTAAACCTCAACCGAATTCCTAAACACATTAAATTAAACTTTTTTGAGGGAATTGCAAAAAAATCCTTGCAAAGTGCTTGCAAATTTGCAACGGCTTTGCATGTGTTTTCTCGTAAATTACGTTGCAATTCTCTTGCAAAATTTAAGCCCATTTTTTAAGAAAAAAAAATGGTCTAAAGAGGGAATCGAACTACAGTTAAAGAAGTGAAGCATTAACGGGTTTAAACAACTGAGCTAATGTTTTTTACAGAAAAACAGTTACAAAGAGAAAACTGTTATACTTTAAAGGGTTTGTGTCGAAAACTGGGTTAATATATAAGGAAACTGGCTAAATTCTCATTTTTTTTTTGTAAGTTAGATAATGATTTGCACTGTTTCTCCAGAATCTTTGTTGAACAGATTGGTGTTGTGTAAATGTTTGCATCATATATGAATGCTTAATGAACATTGTTAATTGCTTTCAGTTTGCCAGGACGAGCCTGCGCTGAAGGAAGAAGTGGAAGGCGCGAGTTGTGATGAAGCTTCTACTGCTGTAGTGGATCGTCATTGTGAAGATGCTCCTGCTTTAGCAACAGAAGCTGGGGTTTCAACCAGAGACCATTTGACCGAAACAGATGTTGATCACAACCATCATGGATTGACGTTTGGTTTGAATACTGAAGACCACATAAAAGAAAGAGATGTAGATCACGGTAATCAGGGATTGATGTTTGGTTTGGAGGCTGAAGGCCGCATAAAAGAAACAGATGGAGATCATGGACTAGAAAGTTTCTCTTGTCAGCCAAGCGCAAGAAGTTTATACGCCGAAACTTCATCATATAGTCAACACCAGCTCAACTCACCACTTTCGGATTCTTCATCCAGTGTATGTAAATCTATCTTGTATTGCTTATCTCTTTTGTATGCTAGAAAGCCTTCAAAAATATTAGCTTGTATTTTTAATCTCTTCATATTTGCAGCCGGAGCGAACTGATATGATGTCAGCTATTGATGAAGCTTCTGGTTCAGAAAGTGATAAAGGTACATGTTAAAGGCTTTTTGTTATATTTCCTTTTATGTATTTTGATGTCCTCCTATATCTAACTGGATATTGATTTTAATGTTGCATCGCTGAAAGATTTGATGGCTGAACACTGCTCTGATGACATGGAAAAGGTAATAAGTTTTCTTGATTCTTAACGAATGGCTTTAAAACTGCCGCTAAGGCCATCTTGTTTGGTTGCAAAAAGATAAGATTTATTCCTTTTCTGCTTTCATCCGCTATGTGACATGATAGTACTTGTATGTGATTGGGTTTTACTTCTTTTTTTACTGCGTATTTCTTCAGCATGGTTAAAAGTCTCTTTATGCATGATTCTATGATTCTGTCATCTTTGTTCGTTCATATATTCAGACTGTGGTTTTTACATGTAAATCTAGCAACCGTCTTTCTTTAGCCCAATCAGTTTAATCATTTTTCACTCTGCTGTTTGTGATCTTCAAAAATTTCATGTCAACGCTTATAATTGGAGTTGGAATATGGGTATTCCTCTTAGTAACATCTCTGATGGGAATGGTTGATAGTTTGTACATCTGGCTATATTTTAATGTTACAATAAGGGACTTACAATTGTCAAGTGACTCTTTCCACTTAGCAGATGGACAGAAACACAGCTGTTATCATGATTCCAGAGTATGTTGTTCTTAAGGATACGCCTTGTGCTGCATATCTGGTTATATTTTCATGCAATGGCATCAAAATGAAGAGCTACCTTGATAATAATGAAGAAGTGCCATCCTCTTGTGAATTTGGAGTTGAAGACATAGTTAGTATTCAGTACAATCGGTACCAAAATGTGAGTTTTTCATTTATGGTGTGCTTCCAGTTTGAAAGTTACTTTATGGGCTCACTTTCTATTTTGCATATATGAATCTCTATTAATTTTTCAAAAATTTGCTGGTGTTTTCATAGGTTGGATTGATCAGTCTCAGAATTCGAGTTTTATTAAAGGATGAACAAAGCCATGAATATATGCAAAACACCACAGGTATACTCACTTTCTCAGTTATTGTTTATACTCCATTTGGGGTTATCATAGAATGTTTCCCTGCAACTAGTTATCTTGAGCAACTGATACGGTTTTGTATTGAAGAATTAGTGGGATCATTGAAGGGGCTTACATCTATGATGTCAAAGTATTAAAAACTCTCTGACGTATTTAATTTTTTCTCCAACTCCTTTTAATTCTCCGATGCATATGGTGTGGGTTGAGTTACCTTTTTTGTTACTATTCGTAGTGTGTAGACTCCAATATCAAGTATGGTTTGCCTGTAGATAGCATAGACAGACTATTTAATCTTCAATATGGTACTACTGCTTCATGCTTTGAATTTGACATTGGTTTAATATAGTAGAAATAGGTTAATAGAATATAGATGAACTAATAAAAACTAGTGATAAATTCTTAAATGCAATTCTTCAAGCGGCTGCATTCTAATGTGCATGGCAGGAGGGCAAGAGCCCTAACTGTATGTTTTAATTAATGATTTGATTTTTGTCTCAGCAAAAACTGAACAGTGGCTTTATTAAAACTTCAGCACTTTATGGATCCTTCTTTAAATTTTTTATATTGTTTCTTGTGCTTCCAGGCATTAAGGAATTAAAGTTTGCAGTTAAAGATCACAATTGTGGCCTGAGAAGCAACAACAAATTAACTCGCTTCATGTGAGATACCCGGTGTATGGAGTGCTGACCTCGAGTACGAGTAAGCTTCTAATAATACGGAAAGCTAATTGGAAAACATATCTTGCTGCCCACTCTCATTTCGAAAATTTAATTGCATGCTGTGATGACGAGAATTTTATTTGAGTTCTGAAAAATTATTAACTACGAGTACGAGTCATGTGGTTAGAACTGTATGAGGAGACAAAACTAAAAGTCTCTAGCAAACTCGACCAAATATTAGAAGAATGGCAATGGACTCATATGTTTTAGTTACATTCGGAGTCCTTTGTTTACATATTGTTCTAAGTTATCTCTATTTATTGTAGTGATGACGTGGACGTATCAGGGGACAACTTGCATCAACGGAAGCGTATTTTCCACGGTAAGAGTGATCTATGGGAGCTGTATTTATGTCCTTTGGGAATTAGACGCTGTCTTCTGTTCTGCTTTTTGGATAAAAATTTCGAAAGTCACTGCGTGTATATTCTATGGGTCTCTGAAGTAGATAACTGAACGGATTTAAAGCACTTGGCGGTGGTACTTGATATTGAATTGCAAGTCTTATGTTTTATTTTCAGCTTTGGTGGACCATTTGAGCATGTTATCTATCCAAAGGGAGATCCAGATGCTGTTTCCATTTGCAAAAGTGATGTTGACCTCTTACAGCCAGAGACATTTCTAAACGACACAATCATTGACTTCTATATTAAGTAAGTTATCAACCTTAATCGTTCTGATGGAATGCTGATAGTTAGTATAGGTTCTGGCATGGGTTGTAGTAACTATTTGGGTTTGTATTAAATGATTTTATGCACATTGTTCTGGACAGCTGAATCTCTTACTTGGTTGATGATCCCACTATACACAATTTTACTATTGTAGTCATAATGAAATCTTCATGTGATACTAATATTGATTAACATAGATAGAGTATCGAGTCTATTGACAGCTTAGTGTATTCTTCTATTATTCACAGTTATTTGAAGAATCAGATTCAAGAGGAGGATAGACAGAGATTCCATTTCTTTAACAGCTTTTTCTTCCGGAAACTTGCTGATCTCGACAAATATCCATCGAGTATAGCTGATGGAAAGGCTGCTTTTTTACGTGTCCGGAAGTGGACAAGGAAGGTGGACATGTTTGGGAAGGACTACATTTTTGTACCGGTGAATTTCAAGTATGAACATTTTTATGGCACTTCTATATATGTTAGATGTGTACTGCGTTCGAAACTGACATTGGTAAATGCTAATGACAGTCGTCACTGGACTTTGATAATCATATGTCATCCTGGTGAAGTGGCTAATTGTACAGGTACGGTCACATGTTACCTTATTTACTACTAAGTCATTATATTCAGCTTATTTTGTTATGTTATATTCTGCAGATCTAGACTTGGATGACTCACCATGCATATTACATATGGATTCTATGAAAGGGATCCACACAGGGCTTAAAAATCTTGTCCAAAGGTATGTTTGGCAGCATTATATAGACGTATTTATTTACGTTTTTCGCTTGCCCAACGAGAATGCTAATATATATTCTTGATCCTGTCTTTATCTTATCCGTTTGAGAATATGTTGTAGGTACATACTCTGATCCTTTTAAACTAAGTGGAATTATATCCATGTTTAAGATTTAAGCTTGGTAGTAGTGCAAGTTGCTAACAATAACATTTTATCGACTTTAGTTACTTGTGCGAGGAGTGGAAGGAACGGCATAAGGACACATCGGATGATATTTCTTCCAGATTCATGAATTTGCGATTTGTCTCACTTGAGGTCTGGCCTCTAGTCTTTAAATCTGTTACCTGTAGGCCCCTTTATACGTTATTTATCTCTTGTGAAACCCCTTTTTCCTGCGATATAATAGAAGTTCTTGCGCGGTTAATGATTTAATTTTTGTGATATCTCTTGCCCTATTTATTTCAGTTGCCACAGCAGGAGAATTCATACGACTGTGGCCTCTTTCTACTGCACTATTTGGAGCTATTTCTTGCTGAAGGTCCCCAGAATTTTAGTATATCCAATGCTTCCAACTTTGTAAGTCGATGCCCTAATTGGTGCCTCATGTATCGGATCGAACAAGTCAGAACACAGTTTACAAATGGAGCTGGATTTGTATTTTTCAGTCTTTATATTTGCTGATCATACCTTTTCTATGTTTTTTTTTCCAGCTTTATCTAAACTGGTTCGCTCCTGCTGAGGCCTCGTTGAAGCGTACTCTGATTGAGAAATTAATTTTTGAACTCCTTGAAAACCGTTCACGGGAAGTGATTGATGAACACAACCAGTCCTGCGAAAGTCCAGTGCCTGTCAATGACAATACGGGCATCGAGGTTCTCTCTGGAAGATGCACCCCCTTGATAGACTGTAACGGGAATATTAAGCAGACGCAAGACGAACAAGGAATTGAAATGACTCTGCTGGAAAGATCTTCCATGAGGAATGTGCAAGCTGTTAATGATTACGGTATGGTTCTAAGGGATTTATTCGATGCAGGAGTCAACAACACAGGATCGTTACTTGGACAACTACAACAAACATTGGAGGAACCAGCTTCATTTTATCATCTTAGTAACAACTCATTGGCAACAGAGGTACTAAAAATAATTATGTAAGCTAATGATTCAAATCTTCTGATTTTGGACATGCAAATTTTAAGATTCTTGTTTGCCTCTCTGTTTTGGGCAGCATGTAGAGATGGAAAGTGGTGAACAGTTTATGTGTCGGAACTCTGGAGAGGGCACCTTTCAACGAATCACTGGAACTGCATCTCCAAGAGCATCTGTCTCGTTCTCTTCATTGAACCCAAGTATGATGCCGGTGGTGCAGAAGGAAGGTGAGGCTGGTTCGTTATCCGAAGCCTCTAATGGTTCAGAAAATATTCATGGAGGAGAAACCGGTGAGAGTCCAACGAGAGTGGCGGTCTCTTTATTTTCTGCAACCCTGGGTCCTAGCACTGACCACAACAGTGATAATGCAGAACTCGCATCTTCTCAAGACAAGCTTGTGGTTGCAGAAAGTCAAGATGGCAGAGACGAGGAGAAGCAATTGGAGAATGATCTTGGAATTGGGGACAAAACGAGTGAAGATCTTGAAATCGATAACAAGACGAGTGGTGATCTTGGAACCAAGGAGAAGACGGGTGGTGATATTGGAACTGAGGGCAAGACGAATGGAGATCCTGGGATTGTGGACAAGACGAGTGATGTTCTTGTAGCTGAGAGTGAAGATGTAGGTGATGATTGTGATCATAAGGAGAAGGAGCCAATGGAGGAAGAAGATGAGAAGCGAGCTGCAAAACGGTCTAGGCTGTCTTCCACAGGCGAAGTCGAGGAGATGGAGACAAATTTATAGTAATGTATTAACTTTTGTCATCGGTCTTTGATTAGTCATAAGGATTTAATATCAACCAACACGTTTTAGGAAAATGATTATATGAATGTATGAGACTTTTTCTCCAATCAGTATGATCAAAACAAAATGATATTCTCTATTTTTGTTTTGATCGGTTTCAACACCCATAATGTAAAAGGTAGACGTTTTGTAACTAATGGTTTTGTTAAAGTGTTGAACTTTCTTTTGAACTTTTCTCATGGAGATTTCACTTTTCATTACATATCTAAAGATAATCTTAATACTCGTTTTAATTTCTAGATATCGATCTAATAGATACTGACAAAAAGGAAACTTCCTACATATAGGATAGAAACAAAAGCTTCACTAGTTAACAGTGTATTAAAAGGAGATTAACTCCATATACTCTTTGGAAAAAAAATCATTCTTCTACTCTCCTCTTTATTCCCCACTACTCTTCTCTCTTTGAATTTACTATACTACCATGTATTTTTTTAATATATTTCTTCTCCACCTTATTAATTCATGAATAAATTTATATCAATAAATCAAAATTCATATGTGTCCCACAATAGATTTTGACCAATAAAAATTCAACCTAACCATATATTTTCTTCAACGTGATTTCCTTATTTTTAACAGCTCCTCCTTTTTGTTTTTTTTTCCATTAACATAATTGAAACTTCATGAAACATTTAATATACATGTGTCAATTTCTTACGAAATTTGTTGTAAAATAGCTTTAAAATTTTAAGTATATTAAAGATAATGTGAATAATAAAAGATTTGCTGAGGATTTCAGGAAATTGAAAAAAAAAATTAAAACTGTTTTCTGGGTTTTAGATTTATTAGATTTGTTTTGTAAAAATATCTAGAATATCTTTAACGAACTGTACATCTTGTATAATGTAAAATTTACTGACAATTTTGGAAGATTGAAAAAGAGTTTTAAAACATTTTTTTTCTGAGTTTTAGATTTATTATATCTGTTTTTTTTAAATATCTAGAGTATCATTAAATGAATTGTACATCTTAGGTAATGTAAATAATGTAAGATGTACTGAGAATTTTGGAAGATTGAAAACAGTTTTTAAAACTGTTTTCTGGGTTTTAGAGATTTATTATATCCGCTTGTTTAAACAAATTATCTAGAATATCATTAAAATGAACTGTACATCTTGTGTAATGTAAATAATGTAAGATCTACTGAGAGTTTTGGAAGATTGAAAAACGAGTTTTAAAAATGTTTTCTGGGTTTTTGATTTATTATATCCGTTTCAAAAAAAATATCTAGAATATTATTAAAATAAAATGTATATCTTGTGTAATGTAAATAATGTAAGATTTACTGAGATTTTCAGAAGATTGAAAATGAGTTTTAAAACTGTTTTTTCTGGGTTTTAGATTTATTATTTTCGTTTTTTTTTTTAATTTTTCTAGAATACAATTAAAATGAAATAATATTGGGTAATGTAGATAATATAAGATTTACTAAGAATTATCAAAAGATTTAAAACGATTTTTAAATTGTATTTTCCGGGTTTTAGGTTTTACTATGGGTTTATGGTATATATTTTGTCTATTTATTTTTGATGATTTTTGTTTGTAATTTAATTAATATGAATTATATATCATGGGTAATGAAAAATCAAAACAAAATCGGGCTAAAACGGTGATTAGTTACTGCAAGAATAATTTCTGGATAATACTAAGATTACTCATCTTACTAAGGACAAATAGTATTACTGATATTACTAGTATTACTATGTTTAAAAAGACTACTAGTATTACTAGTATTACTACCAGTTTTACTATGTATAGTACTGAAACAAATTAGTATTAGTAAAATAGCATTGTACAGTGTGGAAATTAAATTTAAACTTCTTGTATATTAAGACTATTTTTAATAAATATGTATATTAAGACTATTTTTACTACTATTTCAATTTTAAGGAAAATCTATGCAAATTCTCAAAAAACTCTCTTAACTTTCATTGTTAGTATGTGAATGGTTAGACCATACTAAGGAAAATCTAAAAAAAATATGTATTTCTGGCATATTTTTGTTGAAAATGTCTTCTTTAATGATAAATATAGTGTAAAAGTATTGGTTTACTACAAAAAGTCTCATCTTTGCATAGTTCTGAAGATTCTGTGCAATTCTACAAATAAAAAAACTTAAAAAAACTCCAAATATTGCTCTCAAAAAGTGTCTGCCGACACGGTACAGACGTCAAACAAATTTAGAAATATCGTTTGACATTAATCCGACACATTATGGAAACTCTCAGCCGTCCATTGAGTGTCGGCATATGTTTTGGGATAGTATGTTTTCTCCTCATGGGCTAACGACCACTCATCCGTGAAAACATCATAATCCATGACAAAGTTTTACTTCAAACCGGTGGCATTGGAAAGCTAACAAAAAATCTATCGTCCGTGAAGAAACTGAGCTCACTAATATTTTGCCCATTCATCTATCCATAAACAAACTTCTGAAGATTCTGTGCAGTTTTATATATAAAAAACTTTAAAGACTCCAAATGTTGCTCTCAAAAAGTGTCTGCCGACACGGTACAGACGTTCAAAACCAGTTTAAGAATGTCGTTTGACATTAGTCCGACAAATTATGGCAGTTCAGAGCCGTCTTTAGAGTGTCGGCATACGTTTTGGGATAGTATGTTTTTTCCTTGTGGGCTATCGACCACTCTTCCGTGAAAACATCATAATCCATGACAGCGTTTTACTTCAAACCGGTGGCATTGAAAAGCTATTAAAAATATCTATCGTCCGTGAAGAAATTGAGCTCACTAGTACTTTGCCCATTCGTCTATCCATAAACAAACTTCTGAAGATTCTGTGCAGTTCTACATATAAAAAAACTTTAAAAACTCTAAATGTTGCTCTCAAAAAGTGTATGCCGACACGGTACGGTCGTTCAAAACAAGTTCAGGAATGTTGTTTGACATTATTCGGACACATTATGGCAGCTCACAGCCGTCCATTGGGTGTCGGTATATGTTTTAGGATAGTATGTTTTCGCCTCATGGGCTAACGACCACTCATCCGTGAAAACACCAAAATCCATGACATTGTTTTACCTGAAACCGGTGGCATTGGAAAGCTAACAAACATATCTATCGTCCGTGAAGAAATTGAGCTCACTAATACTTTTCCCATTCATCTATCTATAAACAAACTTCTAAAGATTCTGTGCAGTTTTACATATAAAAAACTTTTAAAACTCCAAATATTGCTCTTAAAAAGTGTATGCCGACACGGTACGGACGTTCAAAACAAGTTCAAAAATGTCTTTTGATATTTGTCCGATACATTTTGATATTTGTCCGATACATTATGGCTGTTCACGGCCATCCATAGAGTGTCGGCATATGTTTTGGGATAGTATGTTTTCTCCTTGTGGGCTAACAAAGACACTTCCGTAAAAATATCATAATCCAGGAAACTGATTTAACTCAAACCGGTGGCATTGGAAAGCTAACAAAAATATCAATCGTCCGTGAAGAAATTGAGCTGACTAATACATTGCCCATTCATCTATACATAAACAAACTTCTGAAGATTCTGTGCAGTTCTACATATTAAAAAAAAATTTAAAAACTCCAAATGTTGTCTAAAAAAAGTGTATGCCGACACATTATGGACGTTCATAACAAATTCAGGAATGTAACTCGACATTATCCACGACAGCGTTTTACTTCAAACCGGTGGCATTGGAAAGCTAACAAAAATATCTATCGTCCGTGAAGAAATTGAGCTCACTAATACTTTGGCCATTCATCTATCAATAAACAATCTTCTGAAGTTTTTGTGCAGTTTTACATATAAAAAACTTTAAAAACTCCAAATGTTGCTCTCAAAAAGTGTCTGCCGACACGGTACGGACGTTCAAAACAAGTTCAGGAACGCGTTTGACATTAGTCCGAGACATTATGACAGTTCACAGCCGGCCATAGAATGTCAGCGTAAGTTTTGGGATAGTATGTTTTCTCCTCGTGGGCTAACGACCACTCTTCCGTGAAAACATCATAATTCATGACAGCATTTTACCTCAAACCGGTGGCATTGGAAAGCTAACAAATATATCTATTGTCTGCGAAGAAATTGAGCTCAGTAATACTTTGCCCAATCATCTATCAATAAAAAAACTTCTGAAGATTCTGTGCAGTTCTACATATAAAAAAACTTAAAAAACTCCAAATATTGCTCTCAAAAAGTGTCTGCCGACACGGTACGGACGTCAAACAAGTTAAGAAATATCGTTTGACATTAATCCGATACATTATGGAAACTCACAGCCGTCCATTGAGTGTCGGCATATCTTTTGGGATAGTATGTTTTCTCCTCATGGGCTAACGACCACTCATCCGTGAAACATCATAATCCATGACAAAGTTTTACTTCAAACCGGTGGCATTGGAAAGCTAACAAAAAATCTATCGTTCGTGAAGAAACTGAGCTCACTAATATTTTGCCCATTCATCTATCCATAAACAAACTTCTGAAGATTCTGTGCAGTTTTATATATAAAAAACTTTAAAGACTCCAAATGTTGCTCTCAAAAAGTGTGCCAACACGGTACAGACATTCAAAACCAGTTTAAGAATGTCGTTTGACATTAGTTCAACAAATTATGGCAGTTCAGAGCCGTACTTAGAGTGTCGGCATACGTTTTGGGATAGTATGTTTTCTCCTTGTGGTCTATCGACCACTCTTCCGTGAAAACATCATAATCCATGATCTATCGTCTGTGAAGAAATTGAGCTCACTAATACTTTTCCCATTCATCTATTCATAAAAAACCTTCTGAAGATTATGTGCCGTTTTACATATTATGAAAGTTCAAAACAAGTTCAGGAATGTCGTTTGACATTAGTCCGACTTATTATGACAGTTCACAGCCGTCCATAGAATGTTGGCGTATGTTTTGGGATAGTATGTTTTCTCCTCGTGGGCTAACGACCACTCTTCCGTGAAAACATCATAATCCATGACAGCGTTTTACCTCAAACCGGTGGCATTGGAAAGATAACTAATATTTTACCCATTCATCTATCCATAAACCAACTTCTAAGATTCTATGCAGTTATACATATAAAAAAAACTTTAAAGACTCCAAATGTTACTCTCAAAAAGTATCCGCCGACACGGTACACACGTTCAATACAAGTTTAGGAATGTCGTTTGACATTAGTCCGACACATTATGGCAGTTCACAGCCGTCCATCGAGTGTCCGTATATGTTTTGGGATAGTATGTTTTCTCCTCGTGGGCTAACGACCACTTATCCGTGAAAACATCATTATCCATGACAGTGTTTTACCTCAAACCGGTGGCATTAGAAAGTTAGCAAAAATATCTATCGTCCATGAAGAAATTGAGCTCACTGATACTTTTCCCATTCATCTATCCATAAACAAACTTCTGAAGATTTTGTGCAGTTTATTGGATAAAGATGTAATAGTTAGAGATATATATGAGTAGTATAGAGATAACTATGAGATCCTATGTTTAAGGACTCAATATTGTCGATCATGGTTGTATATAAACCTTTGTAATACATCAATAATAGGCACGTTGTTCAGTTATTTACATGGTATCAGAGCTAAGATCTTTCTAAGCTAAACAAATTTTTAGGTTTTTCACCACTATGGGCGACGATGATAAACAAGTGGTGGCTTAATCCAGTAAAGCAGTTGTATTGTCTCCTTATACTCTGTTTTCTTCAGATAATCCGGGTGCGTTAATTACGTCGGTGAAACTTAAAGGAGACAACTACAATGAGTGGTTAATGGAGATGAGGAATGCCTTGCGAGCTAAGAAGAAAATTGGTTTCATTGATGGTAGCTTGGTGAAACCGGAGGAAAATAACAAAGATTTGGAAGCATGGTTGAGTGTGAATTCGATGATCGTGGGATGGATACGGTCGTAGAGCCAAGTGTAAGGTCGACTGTGACGTTCATTACGGACGCTTACAAGTTGTGGGATAATCTCAAGAAGAGATTTGATGTTGGGAATAAAGTGCGTGTGCATCAGCTAATGGAGCAACTTGCTTCATGTCGACAGAATTGTCATTCTGTGATTGAGTACTACGGACGCATGGCAATAATGTGGGAGGAGTTGCAGACGTACCGACCTCCACCTGCGTGTACGTGTTCGGCTGCTGCAGTTTATGAGAAAGAGCGTGAAGATGAGAGAGTTCATCAATTTATCATGGGGTTAGATGACTCTCGTTTTAGTAATGTGGTGACTACCATTATAGAGGCAGATGAGTTACCTGATCTTGGCAAAGCATACGCCAAAGTGATCAGGGAGGAATCTAGATTCAATGTTACCAAAGCACGAGAATCGAGTCAAGAAGCAATCGGGTTCGTTGCTCGAAGAGAAACAGAGCAGGGTGATGTTCGTGATAATAATGCTGTGAGCGTAAGGAGTGATGGAAACAAGCCTCGAGTTTGTTATCATTGTGGGAAACCAGGTCACGAGAAGAACTCTTGCTGGCAATTGGTGGGTTATCCTGAGTGGATTACTGAGAAACAACGAGGGCGTGGTGAAGGACGAGGTAGTAGCAGAGGCACAGGAAGAGGATACAGCAGAGGTGGTGGACGTGGGGTTGCTCATGTTGCAACTGCATCAAGTTCACATGGGTCTGCTGGTAACGAACTAACAACTGAGCAATGGGACAAGATAACTCAAATCATTCAAGGAGGGAAATCGAATGGTGGTGCTGATAAACTGTCAGGTAAAATACTTGGTGATGTTATTATCGACACAGGTGCCTCACATCACATGACTGGTGAGATCACTCAGCTAGTTAACGTGCGAGAGACGTCACCTTGTCTTGTGGGTTTTGCTGATGGAGGAACCACGACCTCAAAAAGCAAGGGTGATCTTGTTCTGAGTGAAAGTATTAGTCTGAAGGATGTGTTATATGTGCCAAGACTGGATTGCTCACTGATCTCAGTTTCTAAGCTGTTGAGACACATGAATTGTTTTGCGTTGTTTACTGATGCTATATGTCTGTTGCAGGACCGTTCTTTGAAGACTCTGATTGGAGCAGGTGAGGAGCGTGATGGGGTGTACTACTTCAGGGATGTCTCGCTGGCGACGTGTAACAAGGTTCAGTGTGAAGTTGATCAGTTGTTGTGGCATCAAGGCTTGGTCATCCGGCTTTCTCTGTTTTTCCTATGATTTCTGAAATCCGTTCTGACAAACTTCTGTAGATTCTGTGCAGTTCTACATATAAAAAAACTTTAAAAACTCCAAAAGTTGCTCTCAAAAATTGTATGCCAACACGGTATGGACGTTCAAAACAAGTTCAGTAATGTCGTTTGACATTATAACGACGCATTACGGCAGTTTGCAGCCGTCCATTGATTGTCGGCAAATGTTATTGGATAGTAAGTTTTCTCCTCGTGGGCTAACGACCACAATTTTGTAAAAACATCATAATCCAGGAAACCGATTAACCTCAAACCGGTGGCATTGGATACCTAACCAAAATATCTATCGTTAGTTAAGAAATTGAGCTTAATATTATTTTGGCCATGCGTCTATCAATAGACAAACTTCTGTAGATTCTGTGTAGTTCTAAATCTTAACAAACATTAAAAACCCCAAAAGTTGCACTCAAAAAGTGTATGCCGACACGGTACGGACGTTCAAAACAAGTCCAAGAATGTCGTTTGACATTATACCGATGAATTATGGCGGTTTGCAGCCGTCTAATAAGTGTCGGCTGATGTTTTGGGATAGTAAGTTTTCTCCTCATAGGCTAATGACCACAATTCCGTAAAAACATCATAATTCACGACACCGATTGATCTCAAACTGGTGGCTTTCGAAAGCTAACCAAAATATATATCGTCTGATAAGAAATTGAGCTTAATATTACTTTAGCCATGCGTCTATTAATAGACAAACTTCTGTAGATTCTGCGCAGTTCTACATATAAAAAAACTTTAAAAACTCCAAAAGTTTCTATCAAAAGGTGTATTGTGACACGGTACAGACGTTCAAAACAAGTTCAGTAATTTTGTTTGGCATTATACCGACGCATTACGGCAGTTCGCAACCGTCTGTTTAGTGTCGGAAAATGTTTTTGGATAGTAAGTTTTCTCCTCGTGGACTAACGACCACAATTTCGTAAAAACATCATAATCCAGGAAACCGATTAACCTCAAACCGGTGGCATTGGAAAGCTAACCAAAATATCTATCGTCCGTTAAGAAATTGAGCTTAATATTACTTTGGCTATGCATCTATCAATAGACATACTTCTATAGATTTTGTGCAGTTCTAAATCTTAAAAAACTTTAAAAACTCCAAAAGTTGCTCTCAAAAAGTGTATGACGACACGGTATGGATGTTCAAAATAAGTTCAGGAATGTCGTTTGACATTATACCGACGCATTACGGCAGTTCACAGCCAGTGTCGGCAAATGTTTTGGGATAGTAAGTTTTCTCCTCGTGAACAACCACAATTTCGTAAAAACATCATAATCCAGGACACCGATTGACATAAAACCGGTGGCATTGGAAAGCTAATCAAAATATCTATCTTCTGGTAAGAAATTTAACTTAATATTACTTTGGCCATGCGTCTATCAATAAACAAACTTCTGTAGATTCTGTGCAGTTCTACATATAAATTTTTCTATTAAAAACTCCAAAAGTTGCTTTCAAAAAGTGTATGCCGACACGGTACGGACGTTCAAAACAAGTCCAGAAATGTGGTTTGACATTATACCGACGCATTATGGCAGTTTGCAGCCGTCCATTAAGTGTCGTAAGCTAACGACCACATTTCCGTAAAAACATTATATTCCACGACACCGATTGATCTCAAATTGGTGGCATTGGAAAGCTAACCAAAATATCTATCGTCTGGTATGAAATTGAGCTTAATATTACTTTAGCCATGCGTCTATCAATAGACAAACTTTTTTAGATTCTGTGCAGTTCTACATATAAAAAAACTTTAAAAACTCCAAAAATTGCTCTCAAAAAGTGTATGCCAACACGGTACGGACGTTCCAAACAAGTTCAATAATGTCGTTTGACATTATACCGACGCATTACGGCAATTCGCAGCCGCCCATTGATTGTCGGCAAATGTTTTTGGATAGTAAGTTTTCTCCTCGTGGGCTAACGACCACAATTTTGTAAAAACATCATAATCCAGGAAACCGATTAACCTCAAACCGGTGGCATTGGAAAGCTAACCAAAATATCTATCGTCTGTTAAGAAATTGAGCTTAATATTATTTTGGCTATGCGTCTATCAATAGACAAACTTCTCTAGATTCTGTGTAGTTCTAAATCTTAAAAAACTTTAAAAACCCCAAAAGTTGCTCTCAAAAAGTGTATGCCGACACGGTACGGACGTTCAAAACAAGTCCAGGAATGTCGTTTGACATTATACCGACGCATTATGGCAGTTTGCAGCCGTCTAATAAGTGTCGGCAAATGTTTTGGGATAGTAAGTTTTCTCCTCGTGGGGTAACGACCACAATTCCGTAAAAACATCATAATCCAGGACATCGATTAACCTCAAACCGGTGGCATTGGAAAGCTAACCAAAATATCTATTGTCTGGTAAGAAATTGAGCTTTGTATTACTTTGGCCATGCGTTTATCAATAGACAAACTTCTGTAGATTCTGTGCAATCCTACATATAAAAAAAATTAAAGAACTCCAAAAGTTGCTCTCGAAAAGTGTATGCCGACACGGTATGGACGTTCAAAACAAGTTCAGGAATGTCAATTGACATTATACCGACACATTATGGCAGTTCGCAGCCGTCAACTGAGTGTCGGCAGATTTTTAGGATAGTAAGTTTTCTCCTCGTGGGCTAACGACCATAATTCCGTAAAAACATCATAATCCACGACACCGATTGACCTCAAACCGGTGGCATTGGAAAGCTAACCAAAATATCTATCGTCTGATAAGAAACTGAGCTTAATATTACTTTGGCCATGCGTCTATCAATAGACAAACTTCTGAAGATTCTGAGCAGTTCTCCATATAATAAAACTTCAAAAACTTCAAAATATGCTTTAATAAAGTGTATGCCGGCACGGTATGGACGCTCAAAACAAGTTCATGAATGTTGTTTGACGTTTACCGACGCATTATGACAGTTCACGGCCGTCCATTAAGTGTCGGCAAATGTTTTGGGATAGTAAGTTTTCTCTTCGTGGGCTAACGACCACAATTCCGTAAAAACATCATAATCCACGACACTGATTGACCTCAAACCGGTGGCATTGGAAAGCCAACCAAAATATCTATCGGCTGGTAAGAAATTGAGTTTAAAATTACTTTGGCCATACGTCTATCACTAGACAAACTTATGTAGATTCTGTGCAGTTTTACATATAAAAAAGCTTTAAAAACTCCAAAAGTTGCTCTCAAAAAGTGTATGCCGACAAGGTACGGACGTTCAAAACAAGTTCAGTAATGTCGTTTGACATTATACCAACACATTATGGCAGTTCGCAGCCGTCCATTGAGTGTTGGCAAGGTGTCAACACAAACTCAAAAGTGATAAAGTAATAAGAGAAAGCACTTGAGCATGAGAAATATGCGAGGATCACTAACCCTGACCCTTATCTCATAGAATAATATATATATATATATACGAGTAGATTTGCGTGGGACCAACTAGTTTATAATTTTATCAAATGTTTCCATTCGTTAAAGTTATGGAATTTGACGTAGGAAACATCAACAACAAGCTGAAAACAAGGAATCACATTTCATACGCGGACAGCAACTTCCGGTGGCCTCTTTGAGGTCTTAGACGGCCGAATTCGGGCTCGAAAAATGGCCACCCCTATACACTGACATTGATGGTTTTGGATGCGCCGATAAATGTGGCTGTGGGCGCCGTGGTTCCTCACGGTTCAAAAGTTATGGGATTTCGAATATTTGACCCGTATCTCATTGAAGAATAAATATATATATCCGAGTAGATTTGCATGGGACCAACTAGTTTATAATTTTATCAAATGTTTCCATTCGTTAAAATTATGGAATTTGACGTAGGAAACATCAAAAACAAGCTGAAAACAAGGAATCACATTTCATACGCGGCCAGCAACTTCCGAAGGCCTGTTTGAGGCCTTAGATGGCCGAGTCGGGCTGAAAAAATAGCCTCCCCTATACACTGACATTGATGGTTTTGGATGCTTCGAGAAATGTGGCTGTGGGCGCCGTGGTTCCTCACGGTTCAAAAGTTATGGGATTTCGAAAATTTGACCCGTATCTCATTGACGAATAAATATATATATATATATATATATATATATCCGAGTAGATTAGCGTGGGACCAACTAGTTTATAATTTTAGCAAATGTTTCCATTCTTTAAAACTATCGAATTTGACGTAGAAAATATCAAAAACAAGCTGAAAACAACAAATCACATTTCATACGCGGCCAGCAACTTCCGGTGGCCTGTTTGAGGCTCCAGACGGCCGAATTCGGGGTCGAAAAATAGCCTTCCCAATACATTGACATTGATGGTATTGGGTGCTTCGAGAAATGTGGTTGTGGGCACCGTGGTTCCTCACGGTTCAAAAGTTTTGGGATTTCGAATATTTGACCCGTATCTCATTGAAGAATAAATATATATATCCGAGTAGATTTGCATGGGACCAACTAGTTTATAATTTTATCAAATGTTTCCATTCGTTAAAATTATGGAATTTGACGTACGAAACATCAAAAACAAGCTGAAAACAAGGAATCACATTTCATACGCGGCCAGCAACTTCCGGTGGCCTGTTTGAGGCCTTAGACGGCCGAGTCGGGCTGAAAAAATAGCCTCCCCTATACACTGACATTGATGGTTTTGGATGCTTCGAGAAATGTGGCTGTGGGCGCTGTGGTTCCTCACGGTTCAAAAGTTATAGGATTTCAAATATTTGACCCGTATCTCATTGACGAATAAATATATATATCCGAGTAGATTAGCGTGGGACCAACTAGTTTATAATTTTAGCAAATGTTTCCATTCTTTAAAATTATGGAATTTGACGTAGAGAACATCAAAAACAAGCTGAAAACAACAAATCACATTTCATACGCGGCCAGCAGCTTCCGGTGGCCTGTTTGAGGCTCCAGACGGCCGAATTCGGGGTCGAAAAATGGCCACCCCTATACACTGACATTGATGGTTTTGGATGCTTCGAGAAATGTGGCTGTGGACGACGTGGTTCCGCACGGTTCAAAAGTTATGGGATTTCGAATATTTGACACGTATCTCAAGCTGAAAACAACAAATCACATTTCATACGCGGCCAGCAACTTCCGGTGGCCTGTTTGAGGCTCTACACGGCCGAATTCGGGCAAGAAAAATAGCCTCCCCAATACACTGACATTGATGGTTTTGGGTGCTTCGTGAAATGTGGCTGTGGGCGCCGTGGTTCCTCGCGGTTCAAAAGTTATGGGATTTTGAATATTTGACCCGTATCTCATTGAAGAATAAATATATATATATATATATATATATATATCCGAGTAGATTTGCGTGGGACCAACTAGTTTATAATTTTATCAAATGTTTCCATGCTTTAAAATTATGGAATTTGACGTAGAAAACATCATTAACAAGCTGAAAACAACAAATCACATTTCATACGCGGCCAGCAACTTCCGGTGGCCTGTTTGAGGCTCTAGACGACTGAATTCAGGCTCGAAAAATGGCCACCCCAATTCACTGACATTGATGGTATAGGGTGCTTCGAGAAATGTGGCTGTGGGCGCCGTGGTTCCTCATGGTTCAAAAGTTATGGAATTTCGAATATTTGACCCGTATCTCATTGAAGAATAAATATATATATATATATATATATATATATATATATATATATATATATATATATATATATATATATATATATATATATATATATATATATATATATATATATATATATATATATATATATATATCCGAGTAGATTTGTGTGGGACCAACTAGTTTATAATTTTAGCAAATGTTTCCATTCTTTAAAATTGTGGAATTTGACGTAGAAAACATCAAAAACAAGCTGAAGACAACAAATCACATTTCATACGCGGCCAGCAGCTTCCGGTGGCCTGTTTGAGGCTCTAGACGGCCGAATACGGGCTCGAAAAATGGCCTCCCCTATACACTGACATTGATGGTTTTGGGTGCATCGAGAAATATTGCTGTGGGCACCGTGGTTCCTCACGGTTCAAAAGTTATGGGATTTCGAATATTTGACCTGTATCTCATAGAAGAATAAATATATATATATCCGAGTAGATTTGCGTGGGAGCAACTAGTTTATAATTTTATCAAATGTTTCTATTCTTTAAAATTATGGAATTTGACGTAGAAAACATCAAAAACAAGCTGAAAACAACAAATCACATTTCATACGCGGCCAGCAACTTCCGGAGGCCTGTTTGAGGCTCTACACGGCCGAATTCGGGAAGGAAAAGTAGTCTCCCCAATACACTGACATTGATGGTATTGGGTGCTTCGAGAAATGTGGCTGTGAGCGCCATGGTTCCTCGCGGTTCAAAAGTTATGGGATTTTGAATATTTGACCCGTATCTCATTGAAGAATAAATATATATATATATATATATATATATATATATATATATATCCGAGTAGATTTGCGTGGGACCAACTAGTTTATAATTTTATCAAATGTTTCCATGCTTTAAAATTATGGAATTTGACATAGAAAACATCATTAACAAGCTGAAAACAACAAATCAGATTTCATACGCGGCCAGCAACTTCCGGTGGCCTGTTTGAAGCTCTAGACAACCAAATTCTGGCTCGAAAAATGGCCTCCCCAATACACTGACATTGATGGTATTGGGTGCTTCGAGAAATGTGGCTGTGGGCGCCGTGGTTCCTCACGGTTCAAAACTTATGTGATTTTGAATATTTGACCCGTATCTCATTGAAGAATAAATATATATATCCGAGTAAATTTGTGTGGGACCAACTAGTTTATAATTTTCTCAAATGTTTCCACTCGTTAAAATTATGGAATTTGACGTAGAGAACATCAAAAACAAGCTTAAAACAACAAATCACATTTCATACGCGGCCAGCAACTTCCGGTGGCCTGTTTGAGGCTCTAGACGGCCGAATTCTGGCTCGAAAAATGGCCTCCCCTATACACTGACATTGATGGTATTGGGTGCTTCGAGAAATGTGGCTGTGGGCGCCGTGGCTCCTCACGGTTCAAAAGTTATGGGATATCGATTTGACCCGTATCTCATTGAAGAATAAATATATATATATATATATATCCGAGTTGATTTGCATGGGACCAACTAGTTTATAATTTTCTCAAATGTTTCCATTCTTTAAAATTATGGAATTTGACATAGAAAACATCAAAAACAAGCTGAAAACAAAGAATCACATTTCATACGCGGCCAGCAACTTCCGGTGGCCTGTTTGAGGCCTTAGACGGCCGAATTCGGGCTCGAAAAATGGCCACCCCTATACTCTGACATTGATGATTTTGGATGCTTCGAGAAATGTGGCTGTGGGCGCCGTGGTTCCTCACGATCAAAAGTTATGGGATTTCGAATATTTGACCCGTATCTCATAGAAGAATAAATATATATATCCGAGTAAATTTGTGTGGGACCAACTAGTTTATAATTTTCTCAAATGTTTCCACTCGTTAAAATTATGGAATTTGACGTAGAAAACATCAAAAAAACAAGCTTGAAACAACAAATCACATTTCATACGCGGCCAGCAACTTCCGGTGGCCTGTTTGAGGCTCTAGACGACCGAATTCGGGCTCGAAAAATGGCCTCCCTTATACAATGACATTGATGGTATTGGGTGCTTCGAGAAATGTGGCTGTCGGCGCCTTGGTTCCTCACGGTTCAAAAGTTATGGGATTTCGAATATTTGACCCGTATCTCATTGAAGAATAAATATATATATATATATCCGAGTAGATTTGCGTGGGACCAACTAGTTTATAATTTTATCAAATGTTTCCATGCTTTAAAATTATGGAATTTGACGTAGAAAACATCATTAACAAGCTTAAAACAACAAATCACATTTCATACGCGGCCAGCAACTTCCGGTGGCCTGTTTGAGGCTCTAGACGGCCGAATACGGGCTCGAAAAATGGCCTCCCCTATACACTGACATTGATGGTATTGGGTGCTACGAGAAATGTGGCTGTAGGCACCGTGGTTCCTCACGGTTCAAAAGTTATTGGATTTCGAATATTTGACCTGTATTTCATTGAAGAATAAATATATATATATATATATGTATATATATATCCGATTAGTTTTGCATGGGACCAACTAGTTTATAATTTTAGCAGATGTTTTCATTCCTTAAAATTATGGAATTTGATGTAGAAAACATCCAAAACAAGCTTAAAACAAGGAATCACATTTCATACCCGGCCAGCAACTTCCGGTGGCCTGTTTGAGGCCTTAGACAGCCGAATTCGGGCTCGAAAAATGGCCACCCCTATACACTGACATTGATGGTTTTGGATGCTTCGAGAAATGTGGCTGTGGGCGCCGTGGTTCCTCACGGTTCAAAAGTTAAGGGATTTCGAATATTGGACCCGTATCTCATAGAAGAATAAATATATATATATATCCGAGTAGATTTGCGTGGGACCAACTAGTTTATAATTTTATCAAATGTTTCTATTCGTTAAAATTATTGAATTTGACGTAGGAAACATCAAAAACAAGCTGAAAACAAGGAATCACATTTCATACGCGGCCAGCAACTTCCGGTGGCCTGTTTGAGGCCTTAGACGGCCGAATTCGGGCTCGAAAAATGGCACTCCTATACACTGACATTGATGGTTATGGATGCTTCGAGAAATGTGGCTGTGGGCGCCGTGGTTCCTCACGGTTCAAAAGTTATGGGATTTCGAATATTTGACCCGTATCTCATAGAAGAATAAATATATATATATATATATATATATATATATATATATATATATATATATATATATATATATATATATATATCCGAGTAGATTTGGTGGGACCAACTAGTTTATTATTTTAGCAAATGTTTCCATTCCTTAAAATTATCGAATTTGATGTAGAAAACATCAAAAACAAGCTTAAAACAAGGAATCACATTTCATACCCGGCCAGCAACTTCCGGTTGCCTGTTTGAGGCCTTAGACGGCCGAATTCGGGCTCGAAAAATGGCCACCCCTATACACTGACATTGATGGTTTTGGATGCTTCGAGAAATGTGGTTGTGGCGCCGTTGTTCCTCACGGTTCAAAAGTTAAGGGATTTCGAATATTTGACCCGTATCTCATTGAAGAATAAATATATATATCCGAGTAGATTTGCGTGGGACCAACTAGTTTATAATTTTATCAAATGTTTCCATCCGTTAAAATTATGGAATTTGACGTAGGAAACATCAAAAACAAGCTGAAAACAAGGAATCACATTTCATACGCGGCCAGCAATTTCCGGTGGCCTGTTTGAGGCCTTAAACGGCCGAATTCGGGCTCAAAAAATGGCCACCCCTATACAATGAAATTGATGGTTTTGGATGCTTCGAGAAATGTGGCTGTGGGCGCCGTGGTTCCTCATGGTTCAAAAGTTATGGGATTTTGAATATTTGACCCGTATCTCATTGAAGAATAAATATATATATTCGAGTAAATTTGCGTGGGACCAACTAGTTTATAATTTTATCAAATGTTTCCATGCTTTAAAATTATGGAATTTGACGTAGAAAACATCATTAACAAGCTGAAAACAACAAATCACATTTCATACGCGGCCAGCAACTTCCGGTGGCCTTTTTGAGGCTCTAGACGACCGAATTCGGGCTCGAAAAATGGCCTCCCCAATACACTGACATTGATGGTATTGGGTGCTTCGAGAAATGTGGATGTGGGCGCCGTGGTTCCTCACGGTTCAAAAGTTATGGGATTTTGAATATTTGAGCCGTATCTCATTGAAGAATAAATATATATATATATATATATATATATATATATATATATATATATATATATCCGAGTAGATTTGCGTGGGACCAATAGTTTATAATTTTCTCAAATGTTTCCATTCGTTAAAATTATGGAATTTGACGTAGAAAACATCAAAGACAAGCTTAAAACAACAAATCACATTTCATACGCGGCCAGCAACTTCTGGTGGCCTGTTTGAGGCTCTAGACGGCCAAATTCGGGCACGAAAAATAGCCTCCCCAATACACTGACATTGATGGTATTGGGTGCTTCGAGAAATGTGGCTGTGGGCGCCGTGGTTCCTCACGGTTCAAAAGTTATGGGATTTCGAATATTTGACCCGTATCTCATAGAAGAATAAATATATATATATATATATATCCGAGTAAATTTGCTTGGGACCAACTAGTTTATAATTTTCTCAAATGTTTCCACTCGTTAAAATTATGGAATTTGACGTAGAAAACATCAAAAAAAGCTTAAAACAACAAATCACATTTCATACGCGGCCAGCAACTTCCGGTGGCCTGTTTGAGGCTCTAGACGGCCGAATTCGGGCTCGAAAAATGGCCTCCCCTATACACTGACATTGATGGTATTCGGTGCTTCGAGAAATGTGGCTGTAGGCACCGTGGTTCCTCACGGTTCAAAAGTTATGGGATTTCGAATATTTGACATGTATTTCATTGAAGAATAAATATATATATGTATATATATATCCGATTAGTTTTGCATGGGACCAACTAGTTTATAATTTTAGCAAATGTTTTCATTCCTTAAAATTATGGAATTTGATGTAGAAAACATCCAAAACAAGCTTAAAACAAGGAATCACATTTCATACCCGGCCAGCAACTTCCGGTGGCCTGTTTGGGCTTTAGACGGCCGAATTCGGGCTCGAAAAATGGCCACCCCTATACACTGACATTGATGGTTTTGGATGCTTCGAGAAATGTGGCTGTGGGCGCCGTGGTTCCTCACGGTTCAAAAGTTAAGGGAATTTCGAATATTTGACCCGTATCTCATAGAAGAATAAATATATATATCCGAGTAGATTTGCGTGGGACCAACTAGTTTATAATTTTATCAAATGTTTCCATCCGTTAAAATTATGGAATTTGACGTAGGAAACATCAAAAACAAGCTGAAAACAAGGAATCACATTTCATACGCGGCCAGCAACTTCTGGTCGCCTGTTTGAGGCCTTAGACGGCCGAATTCGGGCTCGAAAAATGGCCACCCCTATACACTGAAATTGATGGTTTTGGATGCTTCGAGAAATGTGGCTGTGGGCGCTGTGGTTCCTCACGGTTCAAAAGTTATGGGATTTTGATTATTTGACCCGTATCTCATTGAAGAATATATATATATATATATATATATATCCGAGTAGATTTGTGTGGGACCAACTAGTTTATAATTTTAGCAAATGTTTCCATTCTTTAAAATTATGGAATTTGACGTAGAAAACATCAAAAACAAGCTGAAAACAACAAATCACATTTCATACGCGGCCAGCAGCTTCCGGTGGCCTGTTTGAGGCTCTAGACGGCCGAATACGGGCTCGAAAAATGACCTCCCCTATACACTGACATTGATGGTTTTGGGTGCTTCGAGAAATATGGCTGTGGGCGCCGTGGTTCCTCACGGTTCAAAAGTTATGGGATTTCGAATATTTGACATGTATTTCATAGAAGAATAAATATATATATCCGAGTAGATTTGCGTGGGACCAACTAATTTATAATTTTATCAAATGTTTCCATCCGTTAAAATATATGGAATTTGACGTAGAAAACATCAAAAACAAGCTGAAAACAAGGAATCACATTTCATACGCAGCCAGCAACTTCCGGTGGCCTGTTTGAGGCCTTAGACGGCCGAATTCGGGCTCGAAAAATGGCCTCCCCAATACACTGACATTGATGGTATTGGGTGCTTCGAGAAATGTGGCTGTGGGCGCCGTGGTTCCTCACGGTTCAAAAGTTATGGGATTTTGAATATTTGACCCGTATCTCATTGAAGAAAAAATATATATATATCCGAGTAAAATTGCGTGGGACCAACTAGTTTATAATTTTCTAAAATGTTTCCACTCGTTAAAATTATGGAATTTGACGTAGAAAACATCAAAAACAAGCTTAAAACAACAAATCACATTTCATACGCGGCCAGCAACTTCCGGTGGCCTGTTTGAGGCTCTAGACGGCCGAATTCGGGCTCGAAAAATGACCTCCCCTATACACTGACATTGATGGTATTGGGTGCTTCGAGAAATGTGGCTGTAGGCGCCGTGGTTCCTCACGGTTCAAAAGTTATAGGATTTCGAATATTTGACCCGTATCTCATTGAAGAATAAATAAATATATATATATATATATATATATATATATATATATATATATATATATATATATATATATATATATATATATATATATATATATATATATATATATATATATATATATATATATATATATATATATATATATATATATATATATCCGAGTAGATTTGCATGGGACCAACTAGTTTATAATTTTCTCAAATGTTTCCCTTCGTTAAAATTATGGAATTTGACATAGAAAACATCAAAAACAAGCTGAAAACAAGGAATCACATTTCATACGCGGCCAGCAACTTCCGGTGGCCTGTTTGAGGCCTTAGACGGCCGAATTCGGGCTGGAAAAATGGCCACCCTTATACACTGACATTGATGGTTTTGGATGCTTCGAGAAATGTGGCTGTGGGCGCCGTGGTTCCTCACGGTTCAAAAGTTATAGAATTTCGAATATTTGACCCGTATCTCATAGAAGAATAAATATATATATATATATATCCGAGTAGATTTGCGTGGGACCAACTAGTTTATAATTTTATCAAATGTTTCCATTCGTTAAAATTATTGAATTTGACGTAGGAAACATCAAAAACAAGCTAAAAACAAGGAATCACATTTCATACGCGGCCAGCAACTTCCGGTGGCCTGTTTGAAGCTCTAGACGGCCGAATTCGGGCTCGAAAAATGGTCTCCCCTATACACTGACATTGATGGTTTTGGATGCTTCGAGAAATGTGGCTGTGGGCGCCGTCATTCCTCACGGTTCAAAAGTTATGGGATTTCGAATATTTGACCCGTATCTCATAGAAGAATAAATATATATATCCGAGTAAATTTGCGTGGGACCAACTAGTTTATAATTTTCTCGAATGTTTCCACTCGTTAAAATTATTGAATTTGACGTAGGAAACATCAAAAACAAGCTGAAAACAACAAATCACATTTCATACGCGGCTAGCAACTTCCGGTGGCCTGTTTGAGGCTCTAGACGACCGAATTCGGGATCGAAAAATGGCCTCCCCTATACACTGAAATTGATGGTATTGGGTGCTTCGAGAAATGTGGCTGTGGGCGCCGTGGTTCCTCACGGTTCAAAAGTTATGGGATTTTGAATATTTGACATGTATCTCACTGAAGAATAAATATATATATCCGAGTAAATTTGCGTAGTACCAACTAGTTTATAATTTTCTCAAATGTTTCCACTTGTTAAAATTATGGAATTTGACATAGAAAACATCAAAAACAAGCTTAAAACAACAAATAATTTTTTCATACGCGGCCAGCAAATTCTGGTGGCCTGTTTGATGCTCTAGACGGCCGAATTTGGGCTCGAAAAATGGCCTCCCCTATTGACTGACATTGATGGTATTGGGTGCTTCGATAAATGTGGCTGTGGGCGCCGTGGTTCCTCACGGTTCAAAAGTTATGGGATTTCGAATATTTGACCCGTATCTCATTGAAGAATAAATATATATATATATATCCGAGTAAATTTGCGTAGTACCAACTAGTTTATAGTTTTCTCAAATGTTTCCACTTGTTAAAATTATGGAATTTGACATAGAAAACATCAAAAACAAGCTTAAAACAACAAATAATTTTTTCATATGCGGCCAGCAAATTCCGGTGGCCTGTTTGAGGCTCTAGACGGCCGAATTTGGGCTCGAAAAATGGCCTCCCCTATTAACTGACATTGATGGTATTGGGTGCTTCGAAAAATGTGCTTGTGGGCGCCGTGGTTCCTCACGGTTCAAAATTTATGGGATTTCGAATATTTGACCCGTATCTCATTGAAGAATAAATATATATATATATATCCGAGTAGATTTGCATGGGACCAACTAGTTTATAATTTTCTCAAATGTTTCCATTCCTTAAAATTATTGAATTTGACGTAGGAAACATCAAAAATAAGCTGAAAACAAGGAATCACATTTCATATGCGGCCAGCAACTTCCGGTGGCCTGTTTGAGGCCTTAGACGGCCGAATTCGGGCTCGAAAAATGGCCACCCCTATACACTGACATTGATGGTTTTGGATGCTTCGAGAAATGTGGCTGTGGGCGCCGTTGTTCCTCACGGTTCAAAAGTTATGGGATTTCGAATATTTGACCCCTATCTCATAGAAGAATAAATATATATATCCGAGTAAATTTGCGTGGGACCAACTAGTTATTAATTTTCTCAAATGTTTCCATTCGTTAAAATTATGGAATTTGACGTAGAAAACATCAAAAACAAGTTTAAAACAACAAATCCCATTTCATACGTGGCCAGCAATTTCCGGTGGCCTGTTTGAGGCTCTAGACGACCGAATTCGGGCTCGAAAAATGGCCTCCCCTATACACTGAAATTGATGGTATTGGGTGCTTCGAGAAATGTGGCTGTGGGCACCGTGGTTCCTCACAGTTCAAAAGTTATGGGATTTTGAATATTTGACATGTATCTCATTGAAGAATAAATATATATATCCGAGTAAATTTGCGTGGGACCAACTAGTTTACAATTTTCTCAAATGTTTCCACTCGTTAAAATTATGGAATTTGACGTAGAAGACATCAAAAACAAGCTTAAAACAACAAATCACATTTCATACGCGGCCAGCAACTTCCGGTGGCCTGTTTGAGGCTCTAGACGACCGAATTCGGGCTCGAAAAATGGCCTCCCCTATACACTGAAAATGATGGTATTGGGTACTTCGAGAAATGTGGCTGTGGGCGCCGTGGTTCCTCACGGTTCAAAAGTTATGGGATTTTGAATATTTGACATGTATCTCATTGAAGAATAAATATATATATCCGAGTAAATTTGCGTTGTACCAACTAGTTTATAATTTTCTCAAATGTTTCCACTTGTTAAAATTATGGAATTTGACATAGAAAACATCAAAAACAAGCTTAAAACAACAAATAATTTTTTCATACGCAGCCAGGAACTTCCGGTGGCTTGTTTGAGGCTCTAGACGGCCGAATTTGGGCTCGAAAAATGGCCTCCCCTATACACTGACATTGATGGTATTGGGTGCTTCGATAAATATGGCTGTGGGTGCCGTGGTTCCTCACGGTTCAAAAGTTATGGGATTTCGAATATTTGACCCGTATCTCATTGAAGAATTAATATATATATATCCGAATAGATTTGCATGGGACCAACTAGTTTATAATTTTCTCAAATGTTTCCACTTGTTAAAATTATGGAATTTGACATAGAAAACATCAAAAACAAGCTTAAAACAACAAATAATTTTTTCATACGCGGCCAGCAACTTCCGGTGGCCTGTTTGAGGCTCTAGACGGCCGAATTTGGGCTCGAAAAATGGCCTCCCCTATACACTCACATTGATGGTATTGGGTGCTTCGATAAATGTGGCTGTGGGCGCCGTGGTTCCTCCCGGTTCAAAAGTTATGGGATTTCGAATATTTGACCCGTATCTCATTGAAGAATAAATATATATATCCGAGTAAATTTGCGTGGGACCAACTAGTTTATAATTTTCTCAAATGTTTCCATTCGTTAAAATTATGGAATTTGACGTAGAAAACATCAAAAACAAGCTTAAAACAACAAATCACATTTCATACGCGGCCAGCAACTTCCGGTGGCCTGTTTGAGGCTCTAGACGGCCGAATTCGGGCTCGAAAAATGGCCTCCCCTATACACTGACATTGATGGTATTGGGTGCTTCGAGAAATGTGGCTGTGTGCGACGTGGTTCCTCACGGTTCAAAAGCTATGGGATTTCGAATATTTGACCCGTATCTCATTGAAGAATAAATATATATATATATATATCCGATTAGTTTTGCATGGGACCAACTAGTTTAAAATTTTCTCAAATGTCTCCATTCGTTAAAATTATGGAATTTGACATAGAAAACATCAAAAACAAGCTGAAAACAAGGAATCACATTTCATATGCGGCCAGCAACTTCCGGTGGCCTGTTTGAGGCCTTAGACGGCCGAATTCGGGCTCGAAAAATGGCCACCCCTATACACTGACATTGATGGTTTTGGATGCTTTGAGAAATGTGGCTGTGGGCGCCGTCGTTCCTCACGGTTCAAAAGTTATGGGATTTCGAATATTTGACCCGTATCTCATAGAAGAATAAATATATATATCCGAGTAAATTTGCGTGGGACCAACTAGTTTATAATTTTTTCAAATGTTTCCATTCGTTAAAATTATGGAATTTGACGTAGAAAACATCAAAAACAAGCTTAAAACAACAAATCACATTTCATACGCGGCCAGCAACTTCCGGTGGCCTGTTTGAAGCTCTAGACGGCCGAATTCGGGCTAGAAAAATGGTCTCCCCTATACACTGACATTGACTGTAATGGGTGCTTCGAGAAATGTGGCTGTGGGCGCCGTGGTTCCTCACGGTTCAAAAGTTATGGGATTTCGAATATTTGACCCGTATCTCATTGAAGAATAAATATATATATATATATATATATATATATATATATATATATATATATATATATATATATATATATATATATATATATATATATCCGATTAGTTTTGCATGGGACCAACTTGTTTAAAATTTTCTCAAATGTTTCCATTCGTTAAAATTATGGAATTTGACATAGAAAACATCAAAAACAAGCTGAAAACAAGGAATCACATTTCATACGCGGCCAGCAACTTCCGGTGGCCTGTTTGAGGCCTTAGACGGCCGAATTCGGGCTCGAAAATTGACCACCCCTATACACTGACATTGATGGTTTTGGATGCTTCGAAAAATGTGGCTGTGGGCGCCGTCGTTCCTCACGGTTCAAAAGTTATGGGATTTCGAATATTTGACCCGTATCTCATAGAAGAATAAATATATATATCCGAGTAAATTTGCGTGGGACCAACTAGTTTATAATTTTCACAAATGTTTCCATTCGTTAAAATTATGGAATTTGACGTAGAAAACATCAAAAACAAGCTTAAAACAACAAATCACATTTCATACGCGGCCAGCAACTTCCGGTGGCCTGTTTGAGGCTCTAGACGGCCGAATTCGGGCTCGAAAAATGGCCTCCCCTATACACTGACATTGATGGTTTTGGGTGCTTCGAGAAATGTGGCTGTGGGCGCCGTGGTTCCTCACGGTTCAAAAGTTATGGGATTTCGAATATTTGACACGTATCTCATTGAAGAATAAATATATATATATATCCGAGTAGATTTGCGTGGGACCAACTAGTTTATAATTTTCTCAAATGTTTCCATTCGTTAAAGTTATGGAATTTGACATTGAAAACATCAAAAACAAGCTGAAAACAAGGAATCACATTTCATACGCGGCCAGCAACTTCCGGTGGCCTGTTTGAGGCCTTAGACGGCCGAATTCGGGCTCGAAAATTGACCACCCCTATACACTGACATTGATGGTTTTGGATGCTTCGAAAAATGTGGCTGTGGGCGCCGTCGTTCCTCACGGTTCAAAAGTTATGGGATTTCGAATATTTGACCCGTATCTCATAGAAGAATAAATATATATATCCGAGTAAATTTGCGTGGGACCAACTAGTTTATAATTTTCACAAATGTTTCCATTCGTTAAAATTATGGAATTTGACGTAGAAAACATCAAAAACAAGCTTAAAACAACAAATCACATTTCATACGCGGCCAGCAACTTCCGGTGGCCTGTTTGAGGCTCTAGACGGCCGAATTCGGGCTCGAAAAATGGCCTCCCCTATACACTGACATTGATGGTTTTGGGTGCTTCGAGAAATGTGGCTGTGGGCGCCGTGGTTCCTCACGGTTCAAAAGTTATGGGATTTCGAATATTTGACACGTATCTCATTGAAGAATAAATATATATATATATCCGAGTAGATTTGCGTGGGACCAACTAGTTTATAATTTTCTCAAATGTTTCCATTCGTTAAAGTTATGGAATTTGACATTGAAAACATCAAAAACAAGCTGAAAACAAGGAATCACATTTCATACGCGGCCAGCAACTTCCGGTGGCCTGTTTGAGGCCTTAGACGGCCGAATTCGGGCTCGAAAAATGGCCTCCCCAATACACTGACATTGATGGTATTGGGTGCTTCGAGAAATGTGGTTGTGGGCGCCGTGGTTCCTCACGGTTCAAAAGTTATGGGATTTTGAATATTTGACCCGTATCTCATTGAAGAATAAATATATATATCCGAGTAAATTTGCGTGGGACCAACTAGTTTATAATTTTCTCAAATGTTTCCATTCGTTAAAATTATGGAATTTGACGTAGAAAACATCAAAAACAAGCTTAAAACAACAAATCACATTTCATACGCGGCCAGCAACTTCCGGTGGCCTGTTTGAGGCTCTAGACGGCCGAATTCGGGCTCGAAAAATGGCTTCCCCTATACACTGACATTGATGGTATTGGGTGCTTCGAGAAATGTGGCTGTGGGCGCCGTGGTTCCTCACGGTTCAAAAGTTATGGGATTTTGAATATTTGACCCGTATCTCATTGAAGAATAAATATATATATCCGAGTAAATTTGCGTGGGACCAACTAGTTTATAATTTTCTCAAATGTTTCCACTCGTTAAAATTATGGAATTTGACGTTGAAAACATCAAAAACAAGCTAAAAACAACAAATCACATTTCATACGCGGCCAGCAACTTCCGGTGGCATGTTTGAGGCTCTAGACGGCCGAATTCGGGCTCGAAAAATGGTCTCCCCTATACACTGACATTGAGTGTAATGGGTGCTTCGAGAAATGTGGCTGTGGGCGCCGTGGTTCCTCACGGTTCAAAAGTTATGGGATTTTGAATATTTGACCCGTATCTCATTGAAGAATAAATATATATATATATATATATATATATATATATATGTATATATATATATCCGAGTAGATTTGCATGGGACCAACTAGTTTATAATTTTCTCAAATGTTTCCATTCGTTAAAATTATGGAATTTGATATAGAAAACATCAAAAACAAGCTGAAAACAAGGAATCACATTTCATACGCGGCCAGCAACTTCCGGTGGCCTGTTTGAGGCCTTAGACGGCCGAATTCGGGCTCGAAAAATGGCCACCCCTATACACTGACATTGATGGTTTTGGGTGCTTCGAGAAATGTGGCTGTGGGCGCCGTGGTTCCTCACGGTTCAAAAGTTATGGGATTTCGAATATTTGACCCGTATCTCATAGAAGAATAAATATATATATCCGAGTAGATTTGCGTGGGACCAACTAATTTATAATTTTATCAAATGTTTCCATTCGTTAAAATTATTGAATTTGACGTAGGAAACATCAAAAAAAGCTAAAAACAAGGAATCACATTTCATACGTGGCCAGCAACTTCCGGTGGCCTGTTTGAGGCCTTAGACGGCCGAATTCGGGCTCGAAAAATGGCCACCCCTATACACTGACATTGATGGTTTGGGATGCTTCGAGAAATGTGGCTGTGGGCGCCGTCGTTCCTCACGGTTCAAAAGTTATGGGATTTCTAATATTTGACCCGTATCTCATAGAAGAATAAATATATATATCCGAGTAAATTTGCGTGGGACCAACTAGTTTATAATTTTCTCAAATGTTTCCACTTGTTAAAATTATGGAAATTGACGTAGAAAACATCAAAAACAAGCTTAAAACAACAAATCACATTTCATACGCGGCCAGCAACTTCCGGTGGCCTGTTTGAGGCTCTAGACGACCGAATTCGGGCTCGAAAAATGGCCTCCCCTATAAACTGAAATTGATGGTATTGGGTGCTTCGAGAAATGTGGCTGTGGGCGCCGTGGTTCCTCACGGTTCAAAAGTTATGGGATTTTGAATATTTGACATGTATCTCATTGAAGAATAAATATATATATCCGAGTAAATTTGCGTAGTACCAACTAGTTTATAATTTTCTCAAATGTTTCCACTTGTTAAAATTATGGAATTTGACATAGAAAACATCAAAAACAAGCTTAAAACAACAAAGAATTTTTTCATACGCAGCCAGCAACTTCCGGAGGCTTGTTTGAGGCTCTAGACGGCCGAATTCGGGCTCAAAAAATGGCCTCCCCTATACACTGACATTGATGGTATTTGTGGGAACTGAAATTCGCACCGTCAAATATTGCTAAGTAAAAACGTAGGAAAACTAAGTTGACCTAGTTTTCCCCGAGGATCCCGGCTATCTGCTGGGCCACGCACGACAAAGTTAAAACAGGCTAAGATGAAAATAAATGCGTAAAGTAAAGAGAGCAAAAAGAAAGAATTTTATTTCCGAATTCGCGGAGAACGTTGGAACAATAGGTCGAGATCGCGGCCGTAAGAGCTGTCGATCGTCGCTAGTCTCAAAACCCTAGATCTAACCTAATTGAGTCGCAGCTCGCTAAAAAGGAAATAAACGCCTAAGTTCTAAATTGCTCTGAGAGTAGTTTTTCTTGTGATTTTCGGATCCCCCTTCCTCTGCTCCTAGACTTGCTTATATACTCCCATATGACGGTCTATTCCTGACGGGCCGGCGCGAGCTGGGCTTTTTCCATTTTCGTCGGCCTTCATGTTTATCGGAAAACTTGACATTTATCTTTTTGGAAACTTGATGTTTATCCTTTGGAAGTTTGACATTTATCTTGTTTAGGAAGATAATCGCAAACTGTCGTATCTATTTTTTTAGAAAATCGTAAAATGGTTATCCGATCATGTTTGGTCCCGGTTGGGCCGTATCTCGGATTTCTGCTATTTTTACGATTTCTTTGAGAGGACGCTCCTACTCGGACATTGGATCTTTCGGAAGATCTTCGGCTCTTTTGTGCGGCAAATGGTGTTTTTAGATAACCATTGCTGTTTTCTTCGTCGACGTCTTACGGGTTTTCCGAAGGCTAGAAGAAAGAAAAGGAGTTTGGTTTGCGGGATTTCAGAAAGTCGCAAAACTTTGATTTCTGGCGGTTTGAGAACTTGGAACTTACGCACGAAGACTAGCCGTCCGATAACTCGAGCTAGAATGGCGCTAGGCGCCCGGCGCCTAGAGGCAGCACGGGCGCTAGGCGCCCGGCGCCTAGAGGCAGCACGGGCGCTAGGCGCCCGGCGCCTAGAGGCAGCTTTGGGCGCTAGGCGCCCGGCGCCTAGAGGCAGCTTCGGGCGCTAGGCGCCCGGCGCCTAGAGGCAGCTTCGGGCCCTAGGCGCCCGGCGCCTAGAGGCAGCTCGGGCGCTAGGCGCCCGGCGCCTAGAGGCAGCTCGGGCGCTAGGCGCCCGGCGTCTAGAGGCAGCTCGGGCGCTAGGCGCCCGGCGCCTAGAGGCAGCACGGGCGCTAGGCGCCCGGCGCCTAGAGGCAACGCAGGCGCTAGGCGCCCGGCGCCTAGAGGCAGCCCAGGGTCGTCGCTTGTTTCTTTCGGCTCGTGCGAGTTTTTGGCGTTCTTTTAACTTTCCGGAGATTTTTATCGTGTAGAGAATGTTTCTAATCGTTGATTTCGGAATGACTTAACATTTTCCCGAGTTTTCTAGAATGAAACTTATTCTCTTAAAGCTTCTCTAACGTCTTTCGTATTTTGTCCGAACTTTTCGGACATCGATTTCGTCTTGACCGATTTTGACCCCAACAGTTAGCCCCCCAGCTAGCTAGGAGCCGTAGCGGTCGTAGGTCCTAGCTTGCTGTATGGTTCGTGAGGAAAGTATGGAGACGAAATCGTGCCGAAGGTCGGCGTAAATAGTGAAATTCATGCCTATAAAGACTTGTGAATCCTTTACCATTCTTATTTCACCCAAGAATCCTAAGTCAATCTCTCCCTTACAGATTCTCTCTCTACTTTTAAGAAAAGAATGACTTCAAAATCAAAATCCTCGAGGAGACAGTCTCGCTCTTCTTCGGACAGTTTCCACGCCGAGGAGGAAGTTCCGAAGCCTGAAGGCGTACTGTGACGCCGTCTTCGGTTCTGATCCCCCTCTTCCTGTGATTCCGATTCCCCGGCGACCTGTGAAGGCGCGTGTGGAAGATGATTCGCCGAGCGACGTATCCCCCGAGTACCTTGAAATTCTTCGAAAGTTTTATAATGTTCCGGAGAAAGTCGTGTTTCGCATTCCCCTTGGGGATGAGAGTCCAGAGCGCCCTCCGGAGGGTTACTTTACTTGTTACGAGGCATTCCTGACGCAGTGTCGACTATGGTTCCCGATCCCTGGGGTCATTGTTCAAGCTCTTGACCGTTTCGGAATTTCAGTTAGCCAGTTGAACGTGCCAGCTTTAGAAAGCTGGCTTGGTGTTGTGATTCTGAGCTACGAGTTAGGAATGGATCTTAGCCCTTCGGACTTTGAAGGGCTGTGGCTTTCCAAGAGCGTGAGCACCAATGGAATATTTGCCATGAAATCGAGGACCGATCATTCGGTAATTCGTGGACTTCCCTCGCATGCTAAGGATTTCGTCGATCGTTTTTTTTTGTGAGGATAGATGGGGAGTCCGTCGAGGAAGGCTTTCTTCATCTATTCCCGACGGAATGGTTGTACCGACGTGGTAAGATTATCCTAATCCTCTCTTCTTTTTTTTTTTTAGAATCCGAAAGGCGAACTCTTAACGCATATTGTTCAGAAAACAGGTGTCTCACGCATGTCCCTTCCGATCTTTCCACCAAGAGAGACATATTCAAGTCAAGGGCCCGTTCCTGGAATTCTTTCGATCTTGACCGGATTCGAAAGGCGGTCGCGCTTCACCGATCGCGAGGCGGCACGCGACCTATCATCAATGATGGATCCTTCGTGTTTGCTCCTCCGAGGCGGAGGGGGAAATTATCGAAGGGCAAAGGGATCGCTTTCGAGGCCTCGTCGGGAAACAACGAGCCGTCGAGGTACAACCCTGACTTTGTCGCAGAAAACGGGGGTGCTCCTGGTCCGAACCCTCCCCCAAATGACTTCTTTGATGAGCTTCCCCCGGCATTTACCCGTGACGAGTCTTTGGGCAACGAGGAGAGGGATAAAGTGACCGCGGAGGGTGCTCGTTTCGTCAACGAGGTTTGTTTCCGAAACTTGAGCAAATTCTTCCTATCCTTTTATTTGACTTTGACTTCTTTACAGGCCGTAAGAGTATGGAACGCGTCAATCGACGGAAGTTTCCGCACTGCTCGATTGGCCCGCTTCAAAGCGGAGGAGACCGAAAGGGAGTTTGCCAAGTATCGGTTGGAGGTTGAGGAACAAAACCGCCGGCAAGCCGAGGTCCAGGCTCGAGCCCTCGTCCGTGCAGAAAAGAGAGGGCGGAGAAGAGCTGCTGCCGAATTGAACCGAAGGGCGGAAATCTTTTCTACCAAATTTGAGGCGTACAAAGAGGCTCAGGACTTTGTAGGCGATTTTTGCGAGTGTCGTGGTTCAGTCGGTACTCTTCACAAGATGCAGCGTGAGGATTTCTCGCTCTCCAGCGAACTTGCCGCGATGGATGGTTCGATGAGAGTATGTGCCAACGCCGAATCCTCTGTTCCTCCGATCGAGGGAAGAATTCGAGAGTTGTGGAATCCTATTCAAGTCTCGGAGGATACAGCGGATGCCGGTGCAGATGCGAATGCAGGTGACGGGGGCGAAGAGGTCGACCAGCCCGACTCCTCGTATGGAATATCTTTTACTGATTGTCTTGCATTCGATTATAATTTGTAATAAGCCAAGTGGGGCTGTTTGTATGTGTTGCAACCCTTAGGAGGTTGCGTGACTTTATGTTTTTCGGGATCGGCCGTTGGTGGCCTTTGAATCCTTATTATGAATGCTTTTATGAATTATGCGTTTTGATTTATACTTTCGCCAAGTGTAAAGGACTTTGAATACGCGTAGTCACTTCGTATTCGAGCTCTTTTTTTTTGTCGCTTAACCTGCAAGTTACTTTGTAGCGAACGTTAGGTTTGTAAGCGATAAGAGGCAAGTTTTGGAATCTCGTATGCTGGATACCTATGCCTATGAGATGTTTTAGATACCAGCAAGGCCGGGTTTAGGGCAAGACCTAGGTCTAGTTTCGGACTAAAGCTGTGCGATGACAAATCGGCTTTCCGTTTTGCTTGTTTGCGATTTCGACCTGACTCGTACCGTTTTAGAATCCGCGAAGTGCTTATCGGCTTATATGATTCGTTTGGGTGCGAGTCGAGCTACTTCCTTTACGAAGAGCTAACCAAAAGTTGGATTTCTTGTATAGCGCGCTATGATATCCTTGTCGGATGCAAAAGGACTTCGTTGGAAGCCAGACTACGAATTTGATTTGAGTGAAACGTTTCTATGTTTTTCCGTCGGGGCCAATCGACGGAATGGGAATTTTAGAGTCGCGGAAAGACTGTTTGATAGAGTTTTTTGGAGGAGAATAGAGAATCGAAACTGGTCAGGAACTTGCGACGCCTCGCGTTCCTTAAAGATACGATTTTCGTTTTCCGTAATGTTTGTGCTTTGGACAAGCGTTCGAATTCAGGACTTTATAAAAGGTTTCAAGAATGTAGAATACATGTAAAGAATGTTTTTGCGGGAGTAGAAGAGTATCCGCTCCCATCTCCCCCCCCCCTTTTTGGTGAGGGGGATAGCTGAACTCGTCGGGTTTCGACGAGCTGCCTATGTACCTCTTGCGAGGATCAAGCCATCTCGTAGTTCTGTTTATATCGCGGATGCTATTACTCCACGATTTCCGGCGTCTCGACTGTTATAGCTAAGTCGGTGGCCGCGTTGGGAGTTGGGTCATCCGTTCCGTCGGCGATGGACTCGAGGATTTGCTTATCATCCTGAGTCGTGGCCTTTTTGGATGAAGCCGAGACGTCCTTTGCCGAGTTCTCGGAGATACTCGGAGGCTTCTTAGTTCGCTTTGGGTTAGCCGCTGGGGCGTTCCGATTGCTGCGCAATTTATGTTCAGCCAGGAAGCAGAGTCGCGACTGTTTTTGGCTTCCCCAGATGACCGCCGTTCCAGTTGGTGTTGGAAACTTGACGCTGAGATGGTAAGTGGATGGGACTGCCTTCATGGCGTTTATCCAAGGAGTCCCCATTATGGCGTTGTAGATGGCCGGGTTATCCACTACCGAGAACTCGACGATCTTTGTGACTTCTTTCGCCATGACAGGGAGCCTGATCTTTCCGAGGGTCATGGAGGTGACGCCCGAGAATCCAGTCAATGGTATTGGTTCTGGGATGACTTCTCCGAGGGGTATGTTCATCCTTTGGAGAGTATCGCGGAACATGATGTTGACCGTGCTTCCTGTGTCGATGAGGGTGCGGCCGACTTCGAGATCTTGAATCACCAAGTCGATGACCAGAGGATCGTAGTGGGGTTTATCGAGTCCGGCCGTGTCCTGTTCCTCGAAGACGATCGCGGGATTGGGAACGTCGTCTTCTGGGCACCATCCAGGACTTGTTTCGGCCTTCCGTCCGTAGGCTTTGATCGACGAAACGGAGTCCTGGTAGAAGTGTGATCCTCCGATGATCATGTTGATCCTCTGGCGCTTGTTGTTGTTTCCTTCGCCATCTTGCCTTCGTCCGCGTTTTTCGCCCGATTGAGTCCCAGGAGCGTTATTCTCGGGATTGGCTCCGTCGGTCTTCGGCGGACGGTCAGAATCTAAGAGCAGGTCTTTCACGCTCCTGACCGTTGCTAGCTCGCCGGCGAGCAGCTTTGTAATGAGTCTAGCGCCGAGAACTTTGCAATTGGCGGTAGAGTGACCTCTCGTCTGGTGGAACTCGCAGCTGGAGTTGTCCTTGTACGAGTTCCGCGTCCAAGTGTTTCCGGCGGTTCTCCCTTGCTCGGAGTTGACGGCGTAGTTATGCTCGCCTTGGACGTCTTCCCCCTCGTGATGGACGTACTTGTCGTTACGTGAGGTTTTCTTCTTGTCGGACGCTTTCTGCGGTCCGTGCTTTTGCGCCAGGACTTTCATCTCTTCTTCCATGATGATGAAATCCGTCGCCTTGTGGAGAGTGTCCTGGATGGTGCGCGGTCTCTCCAGAGAAATCCACTTTCGGAATTTCGACTTTTACCAGAGGTTTTTTCTCAGGGCGTCGATGGCGACTCTATCGCTGAGGCCTGTTACCCTGGACATTACGAGTTTGAACCTCTTTATGTAGTCGCGGAGCGGCTCGTCTTCCTTTTGAATGAGGCTCCAAAGGTCTACGTCGGAAGTTTCCCTGTCCATGAACATGGAAAACTGCTTCAGAAAGGCTGAAGCTAGCTGGCGAAAACTTACGATGGAGTTTCTTTTCAAGTGCGAGAACCACTCGAGCGCAGCACCTCTGAGGTTCTCGATGAACAGGAGACAGCAGCCGACGTCTTTTTCCCGCTCCGGAAGTTTAGACCTAGCCATTGCAATCTGAAAGGATTGCAGATGTGCCTTCGGGTCTGTGGTTCCGTCGTAGGTGGGAAGCTTTATTTTCCCGGGATCCGAGACTCGTGCGTCTGTGATTCGAGACGTGAACGGAGTCTTCCTCGATTCTTCGAGGAGCAGGTCGATCTCGGGAGCGGTGCTGGTTGCGTGGTGAATCTGCGATTTTACCGCTTTCACCTCGGCTGCAGTCTTCGCGATGTATTCACGTAAATTGTGGATCTCATTGGCGCCGTTTGCGCTTCTTTGTCTACGCTGGCTGCGATAGGCCCGAGTCTGGTCTTCGGCTAGCCTCTCTTGCTCTGACCAGTAGAGATCTTCCTCCTCTTCCGTCATCGGTTTTTCGAAGGCTGTCGCCAGTCGAGCCGACTGACTTCGGGTCCTTCTGTGGTGGACGTCGGCGTCTTCGTCGGACGGATCCGATTGGTCGCTGATATCCAGATTGATTCTTTCGACGTCGACTCCTTCGTTTTCCCTCGCGGGAGGTGGAAGGTTATCCGTCGTTTTCTTCTGCCCCGCCGGAGTGGTATCGTCAGGGATGAGTTCCCGGGATTCTCCCGGGGCGTCTTTTTCTTTGTCTCCGGAAGTTCCGAAGTCAAGTCTCTTGACACGCCTCACCTTGGTGGATCCGCGCGGGAGTTTGCTTTTCGCTGTTAAGGTGCTGACCTGTTTAGCGAGCGAAGCCATTAGTTTCTCTTGTTCTTCCGACCGTTTCTGGGCGGTGGCGAACAGTTCCTTCACCTGGTCCAGCATCGCGGTGTTTGCCTCGGCAGTGACCATCGATACGTTTCCAGCGGGAGTCTTCTCAGCGTTGGCATCGGCGGCTGGTCCGTCGTGCGTTTGCTTGTCTTTTTCCGCGTTAGCAGACATGTTTAACTGGGCGTGCGTAGTTGCGAGAAAGATAATTCCGTGTCCCCTCCTTCTAGCGCCAAACTGTGGGAACCGAAATTCGCACCGTCAAATATTGCTAAGTAAAAACGTAGGAAAACTAAGTTGACCTAGTTTTCCCCGAGGATCCCGGCTATCTGCTGGGCCACGCACGACAAAGTTAAAACAGGCTAAGTTGAAAATAAATGCGTAAAGTAAAGAGAGCAAAAAGAAATAATTTTATTTCCGAATTCGCGGAGAGCGTTGGAACAATAGGTCGAGATCGCGGCCGTAAGAGCTGTCGATAGTCGCTAGTCTCAAAACCCTAGATCTAACCTAATTGAGTCGCAGCTCGCTAAAAAGGAAATAAACGCCTAAGTTCTAAATTGCTCTGAGAGTAGTTTTTCTTGTGATTTTCGGATCCCCCTTCCTCTGCTCCTAGACTTGCTTATATACTCCCATATGACGGTCTATTCCTGACAGGCCGGCGCGAGCTGGGCTTTTTCCATTTTCGTCGGCCTTCATGTTTATCGGGAAACTTGACATTTATCTTTTTGGAAACTTGATGTTTATCCTTTGGAAGTTTGACATTTATCTTGTTTAGGAAGATAATCGCAAACTGTCGTATCTATTTTTTTAGAAAATCGTTAAATGGTTATCCGATCATGTTTGGTCCCGGTTGGGCCGTATCTCGGATTTCTGCTATTTTTACGATTTCTTTGAGAGGACGCTCCTACTCGGACATTGGATCTTTCGGAAGATCTTCGGCTCTTTTGTGCTGCAAATGGTGTTTTTAGATAACCATTGCCGTTTTCTACGAAGTTCTTCCATCCGTCGACGTCTTACGGGTTTTCCGAAGGCTAGAAGAAAGAAAAGGAATTTGGTTTGCGGGATTTCAGAAAGTCGCAAAACTTCGATTTCTGGCGGTTTGAGAACTTGGAACTTACGCACGAAGACTAGCCGTCCGATAACTCGAGCTAGAATGGCGCTAGGCGCCCGGCGCCTAGAGGCAGCTTTGGGCGCTAGGCGCCCGGCGCCTAGAGGCAGCACAGGGGCTAGGCGCCCGGCGCCTAGAGGAAGCTTCGGGCGCTAGGCGCGCGGCGCCTAGAGGCAGCACGGGCACTAGGCGCCCGGCGCCTAGAGGCAGCTTCGGGCGCTAGGCGCCCGGCGCCTAGAGGCAGCTCGGACGCTAGGTGCCCGGCGCCTAGAGGCAGCACGGGCGCTAGGCGCCCGGCGCCTAGAGGCAACGCGGGCGCTAGGCGTCCGGCGCCTAGAGGCAGCACGGGCGCTAGGCGCCCGGCGCCTAGAGGCAGCACGGGCGCTAGGCGCCCGGCGCCTAGAGGCAGCACGGGCGCTAGGCGCCCGGCGCCTAGAGGCAGCTCGGGCGCTAGGCAGCTCGGGCGCTAGGCGCCCGGCGCCTAGAGGCAGCACGGGCGCTAGGCGCCCGGCGCCCGGCGCCTAGAGGCAGCCCAGGGTCGTCGCTTGTTTCTTTCGGCTCGTGCGAGTTTTTGGCGTTCTTTTAACTTTCCGGAGATTTTTATCGTGTAGAGAATGTTTCTAATCGTTGATTTCGGAATGACTTAACATTTTCCCGAGTTTTCTAGAATGAAACTTATTCTCTTAAAGCTTCTCTAACGTCTTTCGTATTTTGTCCGAACTTTTCGGACATCGATTTCGTCTTGACCGATTTTGACCCCAACAGTATTGGGTGCTTCGATAAATGTGGCTGTGGGCGCCGTGGTTCCTCACGGTTCAAAAGTTATGGGATTTTGAATATTTGACCCGTATCTCATTGAAGAATAAATATATATATATATCCGAGTAGATTTGCATGGGAGCAACTAGTTTATAATTTTCTCAAATGTTTCCATTCTTTAAAATTATGGAATTTGACATAGAAAACATCAAAAACAAGCTGAAAACAAGGAATCACATTTCATACGCGGCCAGCAACTTCCGGTGGCCTGTTTGAGGCCTTAGACGGCCGAATTCGGGCTCGAAAAATGGCCACCCCTATACATTGACATTGATGGTTTTGGATGCTTCGAGAAATGTGGCTGTGGGCGCCATGGTTCCTCACGGTTCAAAAGTTATGGGATTTTGAATATTTGACCTGTATCTCATAGAAGAATAAATATATATATATATATCCGAGTAGATTTGCGTGGGACCAGCTAGTTTATAATTTTATCAAATGTTTCCATTCGTTAAAATTATTGAATTTGACGTAGGAAACATCAAAAACAAGCTGAAAACAAGGAATCACATTTCATATGCGGCCAGCAACTTCCGGTGGCCTGTTTGAGGCCTTAGACGGTCGAATTCGGGCTCGAAAAATGGCCACCTCTATACACTGACATTGATGGTTTTGGATGCTTCGAGAAATGTGGCTGTGGGCGCCGTCGTTCCTCACGGTTCAAAAGTTATGGGATTTCGAATATTTGACCCGTATCTCATAGAAGAATAAATATATATATATATATCCGAGTAAATTTGCGTGGGACCAACTAGTTTACAATTTTCTCAAATGTTTCCACTCGTTAAAATTATGGAATTTGACGTAGAAGACATCAAAAACAAGCTTAAAACAACAAATCACATTTCATACGCGGCCAGCAACTTCCGGTGGCCTGTTTGAGGCTCTAGACGACCGAATTCGGGCTCGAAAAATGGCCTCCCCTATACACTGAAAATGATGGTATTGGGTACTTCGAGAAATGTGGCTGTGGGCGCCGTGGTTCCTCACGGTTCAAAAGTTATGGGATTTTGAATATTTGACATGTATCTCATTGAAGAATAAATATATATATCCGAGTAAATTTGCGTTGTACCAACTAGTTTATAATTTTCTCAAATGTTTCCACTTGTTAAAATTATGGAATTTGACATAGAAAACATCAAAAACAAGCTTAAAACAACAAATAATTTTTTCATACGCAGCCAGGAACTTCCGGTGGCTTGTTTGAGGCTCTAGACGGCCGAATTTGGGCTCGAAAAATGGCCTCCCCTATACACTGACATTGATGGTATTGGGTGCTTCGATAAATGTGGCTGTGGGTGCCGTGGTTCCTCACGGTTCAAAAGTTATGGGATTTCGAATATTTGACCCGTATCTCATTGAAGAATTAATATATATATATATCCGAGTAGATTTGCATGGGACCAACTAGTTTATAATTTTCTCAAATGTTTCCATTCGTTAAAATTATGGAATTTGACATAGAAAACATCAAAAACAAGCTGAAAACAAGGAATCACATTTCATACGCGGCCAGCAACTTCCGGTGGCCTGTTTGAGGCCTTAGACGGCTGAATTCGGGCTCGAAAAATGGCCACCCCTATACACTGACATTGATGGTTTTGGATGCTTCGAGAAATGTGGCTGTGGGCGCCATGGTTCCTCACGGTTCAAAAGTTATGGGATTTCGAATATTTGACATGTATCTCATAGAAGAATAAATATATATATATATATATATATATATATATATATATATATATCCGAGTAGATTTGCGTGGGACCAACTAGTTTATAATTTTATCAAATGTTTCCATTCGTTAAAATTATTGAATTTGACGTAGGAAACATCAAAAACAAGCTGAAAACAAGGAATCACATTTCATATGCGGCCAGCAACTTCCGGTGGCCTGTTTGAGGCCTTAGACGGCCGAATTCGGGCTCGAAAAATGGCCACCCCTATACACTGACATTGATGGTTTTGGATGCTTCGAGAAATGTGGCTGTGGGCGCCGTCGTTCCTCACGGTTCAAAAGTTATGGGATTTCGAATATTTGACCCGTATCTCATAGAAGAATTAATATATATATCCTAGTAGATTTGGTGGGACCAACTAGTTTATAATTTTAGCAAATGTTTCCATTCTTTAAAATTATTGAATTTGACGTAGAAAACATCAAAAACAAGCTTAAAACAAGGAATCACATTTCATATGCGGCCAGCAACTTCTGGTGGCCTGTTTGAGGCCTTAGACGGCCGAATTCGGGCTCGAAAAATGGCCACCCCTATACACTGACATTGATGGTTTTGGATGCTTCGAGAAATGTGGCTGCGGGCGCCGTGGTTCCTCACGGTTCAAAAGTTAAGGGATTTTGAATATTTGACCCGTATCTCATAGAAGAATAAATATATATATCCGAGTAGATTTGCGTGGGACCAATTATTTTATAATTTTAGCAAATGTTTCCATTCTTTAAAATTATGGAATTTGACGTAGAAAACATCAAAAACAAGCTGAATACAACAAACCACATTTCATACGCGGCCAGCAACTTCCGGTGGCCTATTGAGGCTCTAGACGGCCAAATACGGGCTCGAAAAATGGCCTCCACTATACACTGACATTGATGGTTTTGGGTGCTTTGAGAAATATGGCTGTGGGCGCCGTGGTTCCTCACGGTTCACAAGTTATGGGATTTCGAATATTTGACATGTATCTCATAGAAGAATAAATATATATATATATATATATCCGAGTAGATTTGCGTGGGACCAACTAGTTTATACTTTTATCAAATGTTTCCATTCTTTAAAATTATGGAATTTGACGTAGAAAACATCATTAACAAGCTGAAAACAACAAATCACATTTCATACGCGGCCAGCAACTTCCGGTGGCCTGTTTGAGGATCTAGACGGCCGAATTCGGGCTCGAAAAATGGCCTCCCCAATACACTGACATTGATGGTATTGGGTGCTTCGAGAAATGTGGTTGTGGGCGCCGTGGTTCCTCACGGTTCAAAAGTTATGGGATTTCGAATATTTGACCCGTATCTCATTGAAGAATAAATATATATATCCGAGTAGATTTGTGTGGGACCAACTAGTTTATAATTTTCTCAAATGTTTCCATTCTTAAAATTATGGAATTTGACATAGAAAACATCAAAAACAAGCTGAAAACAAGGAATCACATTTCATACGCGGCCAGCAACTTCCGGTGGCCTGTTTGAGGCCTTAGACAGCCGAATTCGGGCTCAAAAATGGCCACCCCTATACACTGACATTGATGGTTTTGGATGCTTCGAGAAATGTGGCTGTGGGCCGCCGTGGTTCCTCACGGTTCAAAAGTTATGGGATTTCGAATATTTGACCCGTATCTCCTCGAAGAATAAATATATATATCCGAGTAGATTCCGGTTCAAGACACATCATCGCTATACCAAAGACATCGTTCATCTCTTGAACCGGTGATCCTCTTAACCTGTTATCTATCACTACCTCTGCTCTTTGGTCTCTTACCACTCCTTTTACCTGCATACAAGTTACGGCGTCGTTTGGAACCAAACTAGAGTACTTAGCTTGTCTTTAAAAATGAAAAGAGAAGACAGCTTCTTACCCAAGTAACAAGCTTTGTTCCTTCTTCAAAAAACTCATCATCTGTTGGTCGTTTTCCGGTTAATAGCTCTAGAAGAACAACACCGAAGCTGTAAACATCTCCTTTCATTGTAGCTTTACCCGTATCAAAATACTCTGTTTCAGAGACACACACATGATTAAAACCAATACTAATTCTCTGTTTTGGTTATGAACTCAACAAATCTAAGTTCTTGTACAAACCAGGAGCTAAGTATCCAAACGTTCCAGCAACAAACGTCGAGACATGGGTCTTGTCTGGCTCCATTAAAGTGGCTAAACCGAAATCCGAAACCCTAGCTTCCATGTTATGATCAAGAAGTATGTTACTAGATTTGATATCTCTATGAATAATATGAGGAATGCAATCATGATGCAGATAAGAAATCCCTCTGGCCTCTCCAACCGCTATTTTATATCTGGCCGCCCAATCCAAAACTTTTCTATCTCCAGACTTTCTTCCTGCAAAAGAAACTTGTGACGCAAGAAACAACTAGAAAACATGTTACTTGTGGCTCAGGAAATTACTCGAATACACGTTTTTGTGTTTAAATCCTCTCTTTTCAACGTACCGTGCAGAAAAGAATCCAAGCTTCCATTAGGCATGAGCTCATAGATGAGGAGATTGAAATGTGGAGAGGTGTAGTAACCATGGAGAGTTACAATGTTTCTATGTTTTATATCAGCCATTGATTCTAGCTCTCTATGAAACCCTCCGTCTCTCTCAGAGTCTCCTCTGTTTAGTCTCTTCACAGCAAAAGCTGTAGAGTCATCAATGGCTAACCTGTAAACAGTTCCAAATCCTCCAGAGCCAATAATGTCTTTGTTACTTAGCTTGTGTGTTTTCTTCATAAACAAATCTGAGGAAACAGAGTTTAGTAATGGAGACCTGAACATCACCATCTTCCCTCCTCCTTTAACTGAAATATTATATTAAAAACATAAACTAAAACACTAGAGAAACCATTTACATAATCAAAGCTTAGATAATCTTACCTGGAAATCCATTTTCATGAACAGTATGTTTTCTCTTCCATCTCTTATAGAGAAGAAGAGCGATTACAATCTTCCCAATGACAAAAGCAATCACAGAGATTGTTATGTAAAGTGTTGTTTCCTTTGCATTAGCCATTGTTTCTATTCACAAACCCCTTTGAATGAACTAAAGATAAAGAAGACAAGACAAGAAGTTGGTTAAGGAGATGGGCACAAGAAAAGAAAGTAGGTTTTACAACTTTTTTGATCCTCACCAGCATTTCAACACGCCACATATGAACTATATCCATAATGTTACTATTACGTATGAAATGAAAACTGAGTTTCTATTATTAAAGAACATCCGCTTTTGTTGAAAACATTAAATGAGATGTGTACACACTTTATGCAAAAAGGAAAAAAATGTGATAAAAGCACTCATGAAAATTGGTTTGTTACCAGCTATTATCTAGCTTTTGTCGTTGACTTTGTTCTCAACATCTAAAACAAGATAAGTAAAATAACTCAAAAGTCATTGCAAAATGTAATGGTTTAACATCAAGTCGAGCCTTGACTCTGAGCTTTTACAATTTACAAAACTGTAAGAGAGATTTAGCATCTGTTTATTGGGATAATGTAGAAACCTCCACATCAGTTACAAGAGGAAAAAGAAGATTCTCATTTTTACAATATATGAGATCGACTTGTGGGGAAGATTTATACGTTCTTAGTTGGCAAACTTGGTTTTAATGATGAGGGTTCCAAAGTCATAAGATCAAGGTGTGATTTTCCATTGAGCTTCTGAGCAAAGAAGGCATCAAAGAACTCTTGTGTGCTCATACTTTTGAACAAACATTGCTGCTGCTTATCCACAAGGCTTTTAGCTGGACCGATCACTGTCTCCTTTCCCGGACTGTGAAACATAGCAACCGATAACCTCTCTTTCTCCGAATTCACCATCACTCTATGCTCGATGCTTTGGTATCTCCCGTTCGTTATGATCTTTACAAATAACAAAATACTTACCAATCAGAAGAATGTAGAAGCAAAAGCATCTTAGGAGTCATTAGTTGCATGATCTCTTACCTCTAGGATCTCACCAACATTAACAACTAAAGCATCTCGCAGCGGTTTTACCACAACCCATTTGCCATCTTTCTTGATCTGTAGTCCTTCCACTTGATTCACCTGCAATAGAATCGTGAGACCTGCAGGGTCTGAATGTGGAGTCAAACCGATAACTTCATCTGGCTGCGGACACGGAGGATAGAAGTTAATCTTGATAGATTGCCAAACATCTCCAAACAAATCTTCCATCTCTTCGCGCTTGACCTCAAGAACACACGCCATTTTCTCAAAGAGGATCTTAGCTACGCTCTTCACTTCAGAGGAGTACCTCTCCACAGTTTCTCTGAAAGAAGGAGGTAACTTGGAGAACAAGTGAGATTTGCGTGATGGAATTGGTTCGGTGGTGAGGATGAACATATCTCCCCAGTCAAGTCTCTGATCCTCAGACACTATGTTCACCTGTCCGAACCCTTCGAACTCTCCGCTTCTCTGCCAGAGTTTCTTCTTCTCTTCCATGGGGAGGTTGAAGAAATCTTGAACCTCTGTCTCTAACTTTTCAAGAAAAGACGAATCTATCCCATGGTTGACCAGCTGTAGTAGTATAAAGATTCAATAGCACAAAGTAAGAGAGAGAGAGCTTTTTTAATATATAATATACAAAGATTTCAAAGAGAGACTTAACTTGAAAAAATCCCCAATCTTGGCAAGCGAGATCGAGCTTCTTTAGCTCGGTGTCCATGGCGGGAACAGAGCACAAGCGTTGCATGTCGATGACTGGGATCTTTGGGCTAAGATAAGAATCATCTGAAGTCTCGGTTTTGTCTTGATCAGAACGGAGATACCTAGGAGGAACGGTTGTAAAGTTCTTCTTTTTGGCGATCTCTAGAACAGAAGGTACAAGGAGAGAGCTCCACTGTGTTTCTCCTTCAGCATCCATGGGGTTCTAGCACCACCAAAACAAGGAACAAAGAACAAATCTTGGAACTTTTGATCCACCCAACAACCAAGTTTTAGAACAGGACAACAAACTGAAGTCAAGTCAGAGAGATAGAAAAAAAGAAAATCTATTTGGAGAAGACGACTTTAGACTTCTAAAAATACCCTCCACATGTATTCTTATTACATAATAGCCATTTCAAACCTCATATCACTTGCAAGTCTAACAAAATGTTTACACAGTTCTTTATTACCAAAGCAGACAAAACATGGCTAACTACGAGTTCTTAGCTCTTCACAAGACAAACCTTTTGGTTCAACAAACTTAACTAAACCGGTCCTGACTCTGGTGAAGTCCCCAACTTTTCATTTCTTTTCAGTCTTCAAGTTGTTTTGGGGCACTGCGTCTCCAGACACCAGCCAAGACGCTACCGATGATGGAGTGACAGACGCTAGATACAGCGCACGGTACTGCAGTCAGCGGATTCCCAAAATGCTCTGCCGCCAGAACAAGTCCAAGCACCGAGTTCTTCACCATTTTACAAAAAACAAAGCTTCAGTTGAAATATGAAATTGAGTTTTAAACAAGTTCATTCGAGAAACTGTATACATACCTGCATGCCAACTTCGATAGAGACAGTTCTGGACGAAGCCACGTCAATTTTGAGAAGTCTCGGAAACAGATAGCCAAAGAGAAATCCAGAGAGGTGAAGAAGGACACAAGCCATGACTACTTGTTTCCCAGACGCGAGTATAGCAGATGCGTTCTGACCAATAGCAGTCCCGCACAGAATCGCGACTGTTCCAACCGCAAGTGGTGCCATAAGTGGAGAAACAAACTTCACCACTCTTTGGAAGTATTGATTCATAAACGCACCAGCCAACACTGGGAGAAGAACCACCTGTGGGCCAGGAAGGGTTTAATCTAAATGTGAACTCGCTCTAATTCAAAACCAAGAAACTAACTGAACCAACCAAACCTGTAGTGTTGACTTTACTAATCCAAGAGCATCAACTGCGACATATTGTTTGGCAAGCTTGGCTGTAAGAAGCGGCGTCATGACCTAGAAAATGGAGTGAAGACAAAGACTATTTATCTACGGTGCCTTAATCTAGAAGAAGAATGGTAAAAAAAAAAAAAGACCCTAACCACAGCTGAAAGAGTACTAGCTGCTGTCATCAACACTGATAATGCAACATTCCCACTGTAACATTAACAAAAAAAAAATCAGATCACATAGTTGTATAGTAAGAAACCTATGGCACCAAAAAAAAAATCATTTTCTCTGTACTACACACCGTGCAATGTAAGTGACAATATTACTTGCCGTACCTTCAAATAAACAAATGGAGAAAAAAGCATCAGACCACAACATGAATAGACAATAATATTCTAAAACTCAATCAAGCAAAGAGTGTTAGTTTTACCGCCTGGACAGCAACCAACCAATATGAGACCGGCTGCATAATGTGATGGCAAATTCAAGAGCTTACTCACTAGAAATGCTGATAACGGCATGACCTGCAGCATCATTCCCCAGCAAGTTATTAACCTTATCCAAGCTCTAATACTACCACTGCAAACCCCAAAGAACTGGAAATCACAAAAAAGGCTAGCTAGCTCAAAGCAAAATCATGCACTAAGTAATCCTCTTAAACCATCAACATCATGAGCTCAAGCAAGGCCACAAACTACTCAACAAAACTATTATCAGATACCAACACGTAAAGATCTCATCTTTCTCTTACCGAGTACTGCAACAAAAACCCAGCGAAGAGCTCTTTGGGCATCTTCAACGCGCCGCGAAGATCATCGAGAGTCAACGTCATCCCCATCCCCAGCATCGTGATCGTCAGACCTATAATGGTCAAATCGGGAGTAACCCAATTGAAAGCGCTCGGCTTTACCAAACCCAGCAAACACCCGAGAGAAACCCACACCGGAAACGCCGTCGACACCGCCTCTCCCAAAAACTCAACCCACTCCCCCAAGCTCTTCTCTTTCTCCGCACGGAAGTCGTTCGACGAAACTCCGCAACGAGTAGAACGCTCAACACTTCGTTGTCGCCGCCTCTGCAGATTAGGAAGAGCAGCTACTCGGAGGTAACGCGAATTGAGAGAAATCTCGCGAGTTGAGCAAGAGATACGCTGTAGATGCAGCGGAGTGAGATTGTACTTGCGGAAGGAGTTCGGTTTCAATTGCGTTGTTAGAGAGAGAGAAATCACCGAGGCGGCCATTCTTCTTCTCCGTCGGCGATTCTCTGATCGGAGCAACGAGGACGAAGAAGAAGAAGATACCCTACTCACGTGCCATCACGTGATCTTAGTTTTAACAGAAATGGTCCCTGAGTAAAACTCATTTTCTCTGATCGACCCCCGTTTAAACTAGTTTTTGCACAAATCGTCCCCTCCTTTTCATATAATAAGGCGCGCTTTAAATGTTAACGGGATCTAATATTAAATCAGCCAGGAAAAAAATATATTCTCTAATAGTTTATTACACTCACAAGTGACTATAATTGAATGTGTCGGTGATCTGATTGATATCAGCATATGGGCTACTGCATTGAATGATTGCATATCAAATTTAGTAATACCATCAATTCGAATTCAATTACCGTGTTAATTTACGGAACAGTCCTTTGGTAGCAATACGTGTTTGGTAAGAGTTTCAGAACTGGAGAGCCATATGTATACGGTAGTACCAGTATGGTATCTACCAGTCTTACCACTACCTCATATACGCAAACGCATTGTCCTTATCTCATAAACTTATATCCCAATTTAGAATCTTTTTCACTATCATTACAATCAGATTGTCTGAATCAAAATTCTGATTCTCATCGATTTGGTAATTTATACTACCAATAGTTTACTACCGTATAAAAAGTATTCAGAGATAATTACTTTTTTTAATAAATTTTAAAAATAATTGGTTAAACTTTTATTTTAAAAATAATAATTTGTTGATATATATTTTTTGTGATTATAATTTATTTTACTATATATAATTTTACATAAAACAAATTATATTATAGAATGTATGGATAATTTGTTTTATAAAATCCTTCATAATGTCATATCCAAAACTAATTTTTTCTAACTAATTACAATCAGATTGTCCAAATCAAAATTTAAAACAAGAAATCAACCAGTAATCAATACTTGCATTAGCAACAACATGCGAGGTTAATGTTTTAACCAAACGCGGCATCTCAAAAACACGCGTCTCAAGTCATACACCTACACACGCTTATGTAAATAACAGTGGAAACCAAAGGGCAGTTTCGTAACTTTCTCTGTATATAAGCAACTCCTCTAGTCTTCTTCTTCCTTCCCTCAACGGAGTCTCTCGTCTTCTGTGGTGTCTGATCGTCAAAAAAAAAAAAAGATCCGAAAATTCTCACAGAGAGGTATGTTTTAAAATCTTCGCTTAACTAACTTCAACTCTTTCATTACCGTAACGTTTCGTTTCTAAAGTTCCTTACTTTATATAGCAATCGTTAGATCTAAAGTCTCTACCTTTAGATGTTCGTACGTTTCGTTCTCGTTAGATCTGGATCTAAAGGTTTCATTTTTATGTGATGGGTAGTGTTAAAACGCATTAAAGTTGGTTTCTTTCTTTGTTGTTGTCTAGCTAGATGGCTTCGTACACGCCCAAGAACATTCTCATCACCGGAGCAGCCGGTTTCATCGCATCCCACGTGGCGAACAGGCTCATCAGAACCTACCCTGACTACAAGATCGTCGTCCTCGACAAGCTCGACTACTGCTCCAACCTCAAGAACCTAAACCCTTCCAAGCACTCCCCCAACTTCAAGTTCGTCAAAGGAGACATCGCAAGTGCTGACCTCGTCAACCATTTGCTTATCACCGAAGGCATCGACACCATCATGCACTTCGCCGCACAGACCCACGTCGACAACTCCTTCGGCAACTCCTTCGAGTTCACAAAAAACAACATCTACGGCACCCACGTCCTCCTCGAGGCCTGTAAGGTCAGTACTGGTCAGGTGAAGAGGTTTATCCACGTGAGTACTGATGAGGTTTATGGTGAGACTGATGAGGATGCGCTTGTGGGGAACCACGAGGCTTCTCAGCTTCTCCCAACGAATCCTTACTCTGCTACCAAGGCCGGTGCGGAGATGCTTGTGATGGCGTATGGGAGATCCTACGGGTTGCCTGTGATCACCACTCGTGGGAATAATGTTTACGGACCGAATCAGTTCCCTGAGAAGCTGATTCCGAAGTTTATCTTGCTGGCGATGAGAGGGAAGGTGTTGCCGATTCATGGAGATGGGTCGAATGTGAGGAGTTATCTTTACTGTGAGGACGTTGCTGAGGCGTTTGAGGTGATTCTCCACAAGGGTGAGGTGGGGCATGTTTATAACATTGGGACTAAGAAGGAGAGGAGGGTGAATGATGTTGCTAGAGATGTTTGTAAGCTCTTTGGGATGGATCCGGAGAAGAGTATTAAGTTTGTGGAGAACAGGCCTTTTAATGATCAGAGGTATTTTCTTGATGATGAGAAGCTGAAGAAGCTGGGGTGGGCTGAGAGGACTACTTGGGAGGAAGGGTTGAAGAAGACTATGGAGTGGTATACTCAGAACCCTGAGTGGTGGGGTGATGTCTCTGGAGCTTTGCTTCCTCATCCGAGGATGCTGATGATGCCTGGTGGGAGGCATTTCGATGGAACCGAGGAGAGTAATTCGGTGTCTGACAAGCCGAGTCAGAGCCGCATGGTGGTTCCAAGCCCAAGGAGCACACCGCAGAAGCCTTCTCTTAAGTTCTTGATATATGGGAAGACAGGGTGGATCGGTGGTTTGCTTGGGAAGTTATGTGAGAAGCAAGGGATTGCTTATGAGTATGGGAAAGGGAGGTTGGAGGATAGAGCTTCTCTTTTGCAGGATGTGATGAGTGTTAAGCCGACTCATGTTTTCAACTCGGCTGGTGTTACTGGGAGACCTAACGTTGATTGGTGTGAGTCTCACAAGACGGAGACTATCCGTGCTAATGTAGCTGGAACTTTGACTCTGGCTGATGTCTGCAGAGAGCATGGTCTGCTCATGATGAACTTCGCTACCGGTTGTATATTTGAGTATGATGCGAAGCATCCTGAAGGTTCAGGGATTGGCTTCAAGGAGGAAGACACTCCCAACTTCACTGGCTCCTTCTACTCAAAAACCAAAGCCATGGTAAGTTACTAACTAACTCTTGCTCTGTCATGATCTCCAAGAGTCTCTTTATCTTTAATGTTTATGAATGTGTCTTTGCTTTTGCAGGTGGAGGAGCTGCTAAAGGAGTTTGACAACGTGTGCACACTGAGAGTAAGGATGCCTATTTCCTCTGATCTAAACAACCCACGCAACTTCATCACCAATATCTCAAGGTACAACAAAGTAGTGAACATCCCAAACAGCATGACTGTGCTTGACGAGCTATTACCAATCTCCATCGAGATGGCGAAGAGGAACTTGAGAGGGATCTGGAACTTCACAAACCCAGGCGTGGTGAGTCACAACGAGATCCTGGAGATGTACAGAGACTACATCGACCCTGAGTTCAAATGGGCAAACTTCACTTTAGAGGAGCAAGCTAAAGTCATTGTGGCTCCTAGAAGCAACAACGAGATGGATGCTTCTAAGCTGAAGAAAGAGTTCCCTGAGCTACTCTCCATCAAGGAGTCTTTGATCAAGTATGCGTTTGAGCCAAACAAGAAGACTTGAAAGAGAAGAAAGGTTGTGATTCTTCATTAGATTAATCACTAATATCTACTATATATGTTTTGTTTATTGTTTCTTGTGATATTGTTTTAAAACCCCTTGCTATCACTAGCTTTGCTTAGGGGTGTGTTATAGTTTGAGCATTCTTATGTAATAGAGTTTGATTTTTATTCAACTTCGTGTTCCTAATTTGTATTGTAATAGAATCAAATGCCTAGCGCAAATCCACGTTTTAAAATGGCACTCCTCTCCACATGCCTCTTATTATATATACCCATGAATGAGTTCAATAGCCAGCAATACATTTTCAGTGAGACTGAGAGTGGCTGATATAACATGGTGTAGAATGTCTTTTAGACGACCAGCTAAGCTAACAATTTGCAATGACACACCTTATACACTGTATTTAAAAAAAAAAAAAATTCATTTTGCAAAAAGTTTAAGAAAATCCCAACCGGTTAAAGTAGTTTTTTTTTCATATTGCAAAAAGTTTAAGAAAATCCCAACCGGTTAAAGTAGATGAGATGGGGTTCAATATAAACGGACGGACGGCCTAGATTGATCTTGAAAAAGTGTTGTAGTATTTTAATTGTATCCCCGCCGCTAAATTTCTTTTGCCCTCTGAATTTCTGTTGCCAAAGGGCTGCTGCTAAACCTCATCGTAGAGGTAAGTTGTATGAATAAAATAGACACTTAGAGTGATTTTCTTGCTTTGGGTCTTTCGACATATTGTGTTGATTCTCTCGTTTGAGATTAACTAATCATATTATAAGATGGCAACCCAAGAAAATAGATCGGGGTTAATAAGTCATATTTTGGTTGGATGGAGTTTGGTAATAACATCGTGGGTGTCAAGATCCGTGGTGGTGAGATTTATGTTTTTTTTTTTGTCTGTGAAAACTTAATCGTAGGTTTATGTTTGCTAGCTTTTGCATGTATTGTGGTTAATTTCGTATGATTTACTTAGGAGGCATATAAAGCCTCCCCTTTTATTGTATTAGAAAATTAAAAGTCATCTTTTTCTCCGTTACAGAGATAATTGTATATAGATCTAAACTATTAAATTCTTCTTTTTTTTTTACTGTTAGAGCTGTAATATACATGTTTTTGTTGCGCAAGGAATTAAAAAAGCCCTAAAATGGGGACGGAATTTAACAAGGCCTTAAGCTGGGAGATAGACAACTTCTCTGAAAGGACCGATGTGATGAAGTCGGATACCTTCTCAAGCGGCGGCTGCAATTGGTAAATCTGATGGAAAAAAAACTCCTTGTTGTTGTTGTCTGTATTTAATTTCTAGAACTGTAAAAAGTGATGTTTTCTCTCAGGTTTCTTCGCATTTATGCTCATGATCACTTCTTGTCTATGTACCTGAAAGTTGTGGATACTCATAAGTTGAGACCTGGATGGAAAAGAAGAGTTAGCTATTTCTTCGTTTTGTTGAACCAATCCGGCAAAGAGCTTTTTAGATCACCTGGTAATGATGATGAGCTTGCATTATGTTGCATTTGTTTTCGTTTTACTTGTTTATCTGATTGATGAAGAAGAGAAGTTGATATATATATATATAATTGTTTTGTTTAATTATTGTTTTTATAATAGACGAAGGCAGACGCAGATTGTTCTGCGCTGAGACCCCAACCTATGGTTTAGGTAGGACGTTGCCTTTGAAGAAGCTAAAAGAAGAAGGTTTTCTGGAGGAAAATAAACTAACCATTGAAGTCCACATCAAAGTATTTGAAGTTGTTCATGCAGGAAAACCAACTGAGAATGATGTTTTAGATTACAATGGTTTCCATATTTTTGCATCTCAAGTAAGCTGAATTATTAGGAGCCATGCACTTGTTTCTTTTTACTTCTTTAAATCTTACATTAAATGTATGGTTAAGCATATATTAGTAACAATACCTTTTCTTCTTCTTTTGGCAGGCTACTTGGGTGGGAGATATCTTTAGACATCACCCAGACTTTGCGTTAAATGTCATACCAAAGAACCAAGGCGTGAGAACAACATACATGAATCTCCTCCTCGGCCTTGTGGAGACGCTGAGAAAGTCTCCACAGATGAGCCTTTCTGTGATCGAACTACGAAACGCTCAAGGTGAATTGACTGAACTGACAGAAGCAGGCTTTAAGCTCGACTGGTTGAATTTAAGGCTTGAGGAGCTTTCCTTGGAGAGGAAGAAAGTACTCTCTGATGGGCCTTTTGTCAAACAACTAGAGGAACAGGTCAAGAATGTGGAACTGACTTTGTCGGATCTCAAAGTTGAATTGGACAAGGAGAAAATCAGATCTATCATTTCTTCTCAAGTAAGCTAGAAGGAGCCACTGGTCCTTTTTCTTCTTTAAATTTTCTATTAATAAACACCAGAATGGTTAGCATGTAACAATGTTCTTTCTTCTTTGTACAACAGCCAGGTTGTGCAGTAGATGTCATACGGAAGAACCAAGGGGTGGAAACAATGTCTATGTCTGATGGGTTTCGGGTCCGACAGCTCGAGGGAAGGATGAAAAATGTGGAACTGACTTTGTCGGATCTGAAAGAAGAACTGGACACAGAGAGGATCAAATCTGCTGCTAAAGTTTCTTCGTTTGGTTTAGTAGATTCTTTTATAAAGAGATTCTTTCTCTCGTGTTTCTCTTTCTCAAAATACTAAACTACTAGGATTAATGTACCGTGTATTTTATTGCATTCGAAAAAAATAATATAAGCAAACCCGAGAACTTTATAGTAATTGATAAACCCCATTCTATCACTAGCGTTGCTTAGGGTGTGTTATAGTTTGATTATTCTTATGTAATAGTATTTGATTTTTATTCATCACTTGCTCTCTACTCTTTTATTAGATTAGAATCAAAACCACTAAAAAGAGTCTGGTAATGGTGTTACTTATTGGGGTTACAAGAACTCTCAGTTCAGACAGTCTAGGAATCTATGATGAGTTAGGAGCTGATGTATCGGCGAGCTTCTCTAGGAAGCAGACGACATCGTCAGGTGAGCCGAGGAGATCTCTAGCGCTGGTGCGGGTACGACCAAAAGCACCAAGAGAAGTAGTTCTCTCCTTTGAGGTCAAGCACGTCCCAAGAGATCTTCTCTGGTGAAGGACGTCACTCCCAACTTCACTGGCTCCTTCTACTCAAAAACCAAAGCCATGGTAAACTAACTAACTCTTGCTCTGTCATGATCTCCAAGAGTCTCTTATCTTTAATGTTTATGAATGTGTCTTTGCTTGCAGGTGGAGGAGCTGTTAAAGGATTTTGACAACGTATGCACAATGAGAGTATGGATGCCTGTTTCCTCTGATCTCAACAACCCACGCAACTTCATCACCAATATCTCAAGATACAACAAAGTTGTGAACATCCCAAACAGCATGACGGTACTGGACGAGTTATTACCAATCTCCATCGAGATGGTGAAGAGGAACTTGAAAGGGATCTGGAACTTCACAAACCCGGGTGTGGTGAGTCACAACGAGATCCTGGAGATGTACAGAGACTACATCAACCCTGAGTTCCAATGGGCAAACTTCACTTTAGAGGAGCAAGCTAAACTCATTGTCGCTCCGAGAAGCAACAACGAGATGGATGCTTCTAAGCTCAAGAAAGAGTTCCCCGAGCTACTCTCCATCAAAGAGTCTTTGATCAAGTATGCGTTTGAGCCAAACAAGAAGACTTGAAAGAGAGAAGAAAGGTTGTGATTCTTCATTAGATTACTCACTAATATCTACTATATATGTTTTGTTTATTGTTTCTTGTGATATTGTTTAATAACCCCTTGCTATCCCTAGCTTTGATTAGGGGTGTGTTATAGTTTGAGCATTCTTATGTAATAGATTGATTTTTATTCAGCTTCATGTTCCTACTATTTATTATAATAGAATCAAAAACCACTAAAAAAGAGTCTTGTAATGGTTACTTGTTACAAAAACAATTGTTTATTGGGGGTTACAGGAACTCTCTCAGTTCAGACCGTCTAGGATTCTAAGATGAGTTAGGCAGTGACGTGTCGGCGAGCTTCTCCAGGAAGCAGACGACATCATGAGGTGAGCCAAGGAGATATCTAGCACTGGTGCAGGTACGGCCAACTGCACAAGAGAAGTAGTTCTCTCCTTTCAGGTCAAGCACGTTCCAAGTCTCCAAGAGATCTTCTCTGGTGAAGGACGTCTTGAGAATATGTTTCCAAATGAATGTAAAATTTATAATCAACGGTTAAAGAATCACCCTTCCACTTTTCTATGACGTCATCGTACTAAACCGAAATATAAGAATGTCCTCAAAGTTTTAATGTTGGTATAGACATGATTCTATTTCTTACGCTTTGGCTCATGATTTTGATGATTTAATTGTAGCAGTGTAATTGGTGAATCCTATGTCTTCTACAAGTTCGTTCTGTCCATATTGCGTAGATAGATGGTGGTTTGGAAGACATACCCGAATGTTGAGATTCTGCCTTGCTTGAATGAGATATGACAGTTTTGACGGTTGTGTTCCATCCTGTTGTAAAGTTGTCCTGAATGTACTTTTTCTGAGACAGTCCATATCTGAGTAGAGTATGGATGCCATACCAAATAAACTTGTTTATTTTACTAAATAAATGATAATAATTTTTAAAGCTTTGTAACCAAATCAGCGTAGTAGAAAATGATTTTTATGTGGTGAAATAAACAAAAAATAATAATTTTATGTTGATTGCTACTAGTGAGACCAAACAAATATACTGTGAAATAAATATAAACTGCCAATGCTATGATCCAGTAATCAAAAATTAAGTAAGAAGTTCAGATAGTATGCTAGATAGATGTTTGCAACTTGAAGGGGGTAAAAATAATGGAAGCTAAGAAAAATATCATTATTCTGTATTGTAGTTTCTTGTGTTAGGATTTTTTTGATTTTATCAAAAATGTGTAATTTAGTTTAACGCGTCAAAATATCATTGTATTTGTATGAAACTATATTTTCTAAAAAGATTTGAGGTAACATTTATAAGTATATTGTAGAGTTTTTAGATCTATAGAGATTAACAGTTTGAGTCACTTTTTGAGTTTCTCTATCATGAAAGATCACTTTAAGCTACTAAGACACATTATAGATGGTTGAATACCATACTGTCCTTGAAAATTTTTAAAAGTGAATTTATTTAGTTTGATATTTATTTCGTTTCGATTTTGAAAGTGAGATTTAGGCTTAGACGGTGGACTCGAGATAAAAATTAGATGGGATTCATTTTTTCTTTTTTTTTTCAACTCGATAAGAAAGCGAAAAATAGCTTTTCAAGATCTATAATTTATTTTCCAATCTGAACGATTCCGACTTAGTTCTTACGGCAAGGTTCTGTAGATGAGAGGCGGCGGGCACATGTCGAGGAGACGGAAACAGCAGAGAAGTTCGTGAGTGGTAGCCAAGCGGTGGATGAAGGGTCGGTGGTGAAGATGATAACGGTGGCGGTGAAACTAGTACAGTTGAAGCAGTGAAGATGGAAACGAGAGGCTATGGAATCCCAGTCGTTCTTGTTCTCCTCTGTTCAACATTTTCGGGTAAACAAATTACAGAAGAATGAGGAAATAGAGAACCGACTGTGATTTCTTCTCCTTATTTTACCATTGTCCTTTAAGGTTAGCTCATCTACTTCCATAGATATATATGCATCAATTAGTATTGTATCTCTTTCTGTAGTTCAGATTTTTCACAGGTTGGTTTCGATAAGATTCCATCCCAAACTGGGGCCCGCTCTCAGTGTCAAATTCACTATGAGGACACTTAACTTCTAAAGCAGAGTTGTCAAAACTCAGATTTGGGATATTGCTGGTCAAAAGAGGTAAGAATATATTTCATCTCTTTGCTTAATTAGTTTATTTATGAAATTTTTAGAATTATAAGTGTTTGACGTAGTCATATTGTGTGGCTAACGATATTGTTACTGAAATTATTACTTTGATGTTGTTTATGTCTCTTTGTTAACATCTGCTGGTATTGTTTATACTTTTGATAGATATCGGGCTACTACTACAAAGGAGATGATGGTGCTTTACTTGTCTACAACGTGACAATGTACTTGACGTTTGAGAATGCAACGAGATGGTTAAGGGAATGGAGAGAACATATGGACTGGAACAAGTGAAATGTGAGTCACTTAATAGCAATAAAAATGGAAGAAGGCAAAGCCTTTGGTGAGAGAGTCGATGTGTACACTTTTTCATGGACAACAAAACTAGCATCCATGTGTACAATTTTTCATGTACATTATTGTGATGAAAGTTCATGTACACCATTATTATCATCCACATGTACACTGTAAAGAACTATACATTTAGCCAAATTACTACTCACATGGCCTTTTTAATCTCTTTCTCCATCAAATTAGGAGTATCCACCATTACTCAAAACCAGATTCATGGTCATATATCTTGAATATTAAGAGATAGTTATGTTTATTCAATTAAATGTGTTATATATGTGTTATGTCTTTTGTTTATGTAACGTTGTGTTAGGTGTAAAGTATTGAATTTGTTTTTTTCACTTGTGTACATAAGTAACGTGTATCCATGTGTGCACTTATGTTTCGTATCCACGTGTACTTTTAGACTGCACAAATGACCAGTGTACATAAGTCTCATTGTCTATGTGTACATGCGTAATAGGCACATGTACTCTCCACACAAAGCCACAACATTTCTCACGTATATGTCTGCATCTCTTTCAGATCACTTAAAATGTAGTCCAACACAAAGCATACATATGGAATCTACTGTGAAAAAGCTATAATTGTAGACATGCAATCATTAACCCAAAAAAAAAAGAGTGACTTTTGAGTTGTTTAGAAGCGGAACAATGGCTTCAATGCCCTTATATCTCATCTCATAATCTCTTATGGGTCTAGGAAGTCTCCTATGCCCTCTATTCATTAACTGAATGAGAAATTTCGAAAATGCCCTCGGTTAACTAAATTTGAATCGAAATTGAATTGGATAATTGAAAGGAAATGAATCTGGTTTGGTTCTTTATTTATGAACCAATTAATTGGAATCCATCCTTCCAACCGTTACCGACATCATCCATTTCGGATCGGATCTTTCCCATCAATTACCATTGGAGCAATTGGTTCACTTAATTGGAACAATTAATTGATTCCTCTCTTTCCCATTCCAGTTCCATATCCCCTCGAGATTCCGCATTTCAGCTGTTCTGGATTCCGACAGTTCTTCAGCTGGTCGCGACTCCATTGGTTCTTCAGCTGAGAGCAATTGGTTCATTGATTGTTCCCATTGATTCAAGAAAGCTCCCCTCAGCTCGAAAAGAACATCTCCGGGGAAAGCAAGAACATGGAATCTCGTCGTTTCTCCTTCAGCCCTGCTTCGCAAACCTCAGCTCCTCCTCCACTCACAGGTTCTCCATCTTCGTCGGGGCCGTTGCAGGTTAGTATCACTCAGCTCCTCCGCTTTCTTTTTGAAGTAGGTTTGTAACAAGTAGGGAAGCTCATTGTCCGTGGTGGAAGTAAACGGTACCTAGATCGATCTAGGAGTAGTCAACTCAGTAACGGAACCTAATTCAAATTGTTCTTGATAATTGAAGAATAACTGGAAAACTAGGTAGAACTTTGGATAACTCTAGTAAGTTTCTGGTGTTTGTTTTTCTTTTCGCAGGGCACAACGAGCAATCGCGTGATATCGTTGCGCGGAAGGAATGTGGTGGTTCCTGATATACATGTTACTCCGGAAGAGAGCTACAAGATGCTTTATAGCTATTTGTACATGTTAGAGCAACTGAATCCGGGAACAAAAACCTCTGTGGAATTGGATGAGAGATCTAAATTCAAGTATCTCTTTGTAGCCCTGGGAGCTTGCATTGAAGGGTTTGCAGTTATGAGGAAAGTGATTATTGTGGATGCGACAAGGCTGAAGAACAAATATGGTGGTGTTCTAGTGTTCGCGATAGCTCAAGATCCTAATGGTCACGTTTATCCGCTTGCGTTTGCAGTGTTAGATCGAGAGAGTGATGATAGCTGGACTTGGTTTTTCGAGAACCTTAAGAGTGTTATACCAGACTCGTCTGAACTGGTTTTCATGAGTATCAGAAATATAATAATGATCTCCGCTATAGCAAACGTGTTCCCTCAGGCTCACCATGGTCATTGTTTGTGGCATTTGAAGGAAAAAGTGAAATAGCATGCTTCTGGCGTTGAAAAGGATAGAGTCGGGCAGATATTCATGGAGTTAGGCAGATGTTACACGGTGGCTGACTTCAACTCAGCTTACGATTCGTTTAAGATAAGTTATCCTTCAGCCTACAAGTATGTTGAGGAACACTTGGAAAAAGACAGATGGGCGAGAGTTTTTTTTCCACGTGACAGGTACAACTTAGATACAAGCAACAGTATGGAATCAATGAAGAACATGTTTAAAGAAGCAACGACGTGGGCCTTGATACCAATGCTGGATTGCATCATAGGGAAATTCTCTGTTTGGTTCAATCACCGTCGTAAGGATGCTGTTGCTGGATCAATTAATAGCAAAGTGGTGCCTCGGGTTGAGAACTACTTGCACGAGCTGTGGCCTGTCGCGCAAAGGCTACCTGTGCGAAAGATTGATAGTCATGAGTATGAGTACGAGATCAGGGACACTGATGGAAATAAGTTTTTGGTGAGCTTGGTTGAGAGAAGTTGTACTTGCAAGGTGTGGGACTATGAAAAGTTTCCTTGTCTTCACGGACTAGCTGCTTACATATGTTATACTAGAAACTTTGGCAGTCGCATTCATATCCATGAGCTGTGTTCAGAATACTTCTGGTCAGAACTTTGTGCACTGGCATATTACAGGAGCCTCTATGTTGTGCCCGACAGGTCGTTTTGGAATGTACCCGATTACATCAAGGAGGTGACTATCATGCCTCCGTGTCGCATCGCATGGGGAGGGGGGGGAAGGAGAAGATAGGTGAAGATCATACCTCCGTAATTTAAGCTATCTGTTGTAAAACTTGGTTATCTACTTATTCGGAAAATTGCGTACCACTGCGTAAAACTTGGTTATCTACTTTCTAATGACATTAGTATTATCTAGTTATTCGTATTATCTAGTATTAACAACACATCCACATAATTGTTAATACACAAAATCTCCTTATTCATCAACAGAATAGAGTGAATATCGGTAAAAAACAAACAAGATTCCCTCTATGCTCGTGACTACACATCCACATAATTGTTAATACACAAAATCTCCTTATTCATCAACAGAATAGAGTGAATATCGGTCAAAAGCAAACAAGATTTCCTCTATGCTCGTGACTCTCTCTCTTGTCTCGTCAACTGTTCCACTTTAGTCATTTCCCACACCTCCACTCCTCCACTCCTTCCACTCCTTCTCTCTCTAAACCACGTCGCATCTCTCAAAATGTCTATATATACTCCTCCTCCTCTTCTTCGTCCTCACACTCCATATTTTTCTAAATTCTCTCTAAATCCTGGGTTTTAGTCTTACGAAGAGAGGATGGACATGAATGGGATTCCTACCCGTTTCCCATGTGGTGGTGATATTCAGACGGATATTACTCTACCACCGAAGTATCGCCACGATTTCGATACCCACCCAGGGCTTAGGTTCTTCACATGCAAGAAATATGAGGTAACTTCCTTCGTTGTATAGTGATACTGTGTGAAACTAAGTTATACTCTGGGGGAAACTTTGTTAATGATGTTGAGTAAAACTTAGATTATACCATGGGTGAAACTTTGTAGGACGATGGGATGCATGTTCGTAAGCCATGGGCTTTGGGTGTTGAGGATGAGGTGACGCGCCTAAGGAGGGAGGTTAATAATATGGCTGAAGATATTGCTAAGCTTAAGAGCCTTATTACCTCTACCTTCCGTCCATGAGATTCTCAAACCGCAAGTTCTTAGTGTTTCCTATCTATTTTCAGTTTATTTATTTCCCCTTTCGGTTACAAGTCTTGTGTCTTTTCCTTTGTTAAGACTTGTATAAGTACTAGGTTTGTTTCAGTCTTATTTATTTCCTCTTTCTTTTGTTAAGACTTATGCTATCATGTTATGTTATGTTAAGTTAATCAATATTATGTTATGTTAATCAATATTATGTTATGCTATGTTAATCGAGAGAGGCGATTATGTTATGTTAAGAACTAAGGTAATTCGAGTCACACTTTTCAAATAAGAACTTCTTACAAAGGGAATTCTCGAGTTATATCTATTACGATTATGTTATTGTATAAAACATTATAAATTCTATTTCAAAGTACTATTATGGAAAGTAAAACCAAAATAACTTTTTTTAAATATTAGGAATACTAATCAAATTAAGAAACAGCAAAAGTAGAACTATGACTAATTTTCGTAAAACTAGTATCATATGTATAACTATTGAACAAATATGAGGAGGGAAATGAAATTAGTTTTGCCGCCTAAACAATTAAAAAAATTTCAAAATTATTTTTTTAAAAAAATTATCGATCTCCCCCCTCAATCTAACCACACAATCTCCCACAATCTCTCTCTCTCCTCCGTAACTTCCCACATATTCCCCTCTCTCTTCCCTCTCTCTATCACGGATTTCCTTCTATCACTCTCTCTCTCAAAAATTTCTCGACACAGACGGAACAATGACGCATCCATACGAGGAGTACAGGACGATGAAGGAAGCGAAGAGAGAGAACGACATGCGGATGTTCGTCAGCGACGCCCATCACGGGATACCTTCCAGGTGTCCTTGCGGGGGAAGAATGGTGCACGAGGTTGCTGCAGACCAAACCTACGATACTTTGCCTGGAAAAAGATTCTTCATCTGTGACAAGTTTAAGGTACTTTATCATGTTCTTCCTTTTCACTACTAGATCTGTTCGGAACTTAGATCTAGGGTTTGTTTGGTTCTGGATTTTACAGAGTTAGGGTTCTATCATGTTCTTCCTTTTCACTATCAGATCTGTTCGGAACTTAGATAGTAATATTAATATCACTAAGTAAAACTAATATTATTGGTTTTATGGTTTCGATTTTATTGTTTATGCAGGACGATGGACTCCACTTCCGTCAACCATGGGTCTTTGGGGTCGAGCAGGAGGTTAAGGATTTAGTGAGGAGTTACAAAGAAATGGCAGAAGAGATAGCTGCGCTCAAGGACCAGATAGCTGAGATAGCTGCGCTCAAGGACCAGATAGCTGCGCTCATGTACCATCCGTGAGAAGTCGGATCTGGTTTTATTTTTTTGTTGTTTATTCGGTGGAGCTAAGAAGTCTTCTTTTGTTATTTTTTAAGACTTGTAAAAACTCCGTAAGTCTAATCTTGGTATGTTGAATCTTGCTATGTTGAATCTTGATATGTTGTATGGTTGAATCTTGATATGTTGTATGGTTGTTCTTATCTTGTTATGAACCTATCTCTTGTTATTTCTTGTTGTTATGTTGTTGTAAGCTTCAAATTCGTTTTACAATTTCGGAAAACAAACCATTATCTTTGGTATAACTACTAAAACACATCAATATCTGCTGTATAACTAAATTCTTCGGTATAACTACTAAAACACATCAATACCTATATTTGGGTCCGTAATACTAGTACCACTCGATGAAACTTAAAGAAACTAGAGTTTGGAATTGGAATTACAAGACTTAGACAACCACAAAATAAAGACTTGTAACACAAGAATTGAAGCTCTAAAACAGAGGGAGAATACAAAGGATTCCCAACACAAAACACACAATCCAAAACACAAAACACTTAGAGATAGAATTCTTCAAATTTTCTAACAATCTCATCTTCATCATCCACTTTCACTTTCTTCTCGAAATTGCTTTTCATCTCTGATATGGTTTGAGTTAACTGCTCAATCACTCTACTCTTCTCCTCGATCTCATTACGGGCTTCAAGCAAAGCCTGTCTTTGCCAATCTGTACCATCCACTTCATCAAACCAACAGAAGTAATTGCAATGACCTTGCGGATAACGCCGACACCCATAAAATCGTCGACCTGGGTTATCGTCAGTCCAAGATTGCCTTATACGCACCGGTAAGCCACAAAAACATCTCCGAACAGAATTTCGCCTCGTCGTCGACGATCCTGATCCCACTTCCATCTTCACTTTCTGCCTATTCATTTTTTGCCTTCACTTTTTGTATCTGAGAAGAGAGGGATGGAAAGGGAATCCGAGGGAGAGGAACAGAGAGAAGAGATCGAAAGAAAGGTGACTAGAGAGAGAATCGAGAATTTCAGAGAAGAAAGAGGAAAGGAGAGAGGAATCCAAGAGAGAGTAGATGACTGAATCGGATGGGACATGTCCGAGTTTTTAATTATTATATGTATATTAAGACTTTGGTGAGGACATTTTGTAAAATGAGTGGGACTATATTTGGTCCTTAATGAAATCGATAGACATAAACCATTCAAGTTCAGATAGATAAAGCATTCAAGTTTTACAATCCGACATCCATAATAAGTATTCAAGTTTTAGAAATCGAAAGGAAAAGACACAAGTTTAATAAAGAGAAACACAAACAAAGGAGATATCTAATTCCTTGAGCTCGAAGCAATGCTACCTGCATAACAAGTTTATAACAAGTTAAGGTTGAAGATATGTAGTAAAAGAAATAACAAGCAAGTTTAAGAAGTGTGAAGGAAGTCGATGGAGAAGACTCACCATTGATTCTGCTGAGGTGGTTGATCAGTAGTTGAGTACACTCCTTTCTTTCCGGACATACACACAGTAATGGAGTTGTGGTCCCGTCTCCAACCACATTGAACACCAACAAGTCATTGTTGGTGCATCTGTTCTCACGACAGAACTTTCTCCATCCTTTGCTGATGTAATAAGCCCCGTCTGCTTCGCTAAATCGGAAGCTCACAGTCCACGCCTTGCCCTCCTTGTTCACAAGTTTGACCTCCTTGCATTGTTGGTTCAATGCAGTACACGACATAGCTTCGACAGGAAGATACTACAAACAAAGAAATAACAGAAACATAAATTTTCATAACTAAAATTGGTGCAAAAGACAAAGACAAGAAAATTTTACGCACCATTTTGTCGTCCTTTTGATTTGTAGCAGTAACCTCAGCCAAGAAGCAGTAGTCGTATGACATAGTAGGAGCATCATCTCCCTTAACGATGTGAGGATGTGTATACTGAATCTCAGTACAGCTAGGACCAAAAGGAATGACATGAAAGACCATGTCTCCTTCGTGTTTGAAGATGAGGATATCACCGATTCGAAGATCATGTGCTTCGGTGAATTCTTTCCAACCTTTGGTGAGTGTCCTGCCTTCTCGTATCACCTCCCAAATATAATCTGAAGCGTCCGATCTTAGTCTCCATGGTTTATTGATCTGAGCCCCTTGTATGTGTTTTGAGAAGAAGCCAATAGGTATGGTCACGCCACTCTGAAAACCAGGAAGCAGAGGCTTGAAGAAATGAGGTTCATGGGGAGTTGTCATCTGCAAACAAGCAACGAGTTTGAGACTATAAGCAGTGGCACACTAACCGTGGGATATCACTAACTACAAAGCCGTTTACTACATTTTCAATTCCATAGTATATCAATCACTATATTATCAATCACTACATGCAAATACATTTTCTATCACTCAATCGGCTAGTATATCAATGACTACATGCAAATCAATACCTTTTCCGGGGTCGAGGGAGTCGAGAGAGACGAGAGAGCCGAGGGAGATGAGGACGACGAGAGAGATGAAGGGAGACAAGGAGGAGGAACAAATGCTTCTCCGAAAAAGAAGCAGAAGAGTGAGTTTTTTTTCAACGGGATTCGACCGTTAAATGATGAACAAAGGGAAAGAGGAACGGGAAAGAGAAGGAACGGGAAGAAAGAAAGAAAGAAAAGGGGAGAAAGGGGTGATCCAATCGAAATTAGGGTTTTGGATCCGAGTTTAATTTGGAACTTTACCCAAAGAAATGGGTTCCAATTGGGTTTGGGTTCTGGGTTTCCTTCGGTTTTCGTCTAGGGTTATGTTTGGGTAGCGGTTTGAATAAAATTGGTCTGGTTTCTGGATTTCCTTCGGTACAACTAGGTATAACCCGTAAATAACTATACTTACTATGGTTTTATAGTCTTTTGCAGATTATCCTTATTAAATAAAGATAAATAATACCTTCCATTTAGAACGGGTCCTATAGAGATTACTCTTCGACATATAGGGGCATGGAAGCATTTGTTCCTTTAGAAGCTGTATTTTCTCAGTCAATAGTGTTCTTAACATCATCACTGGTCGCCAGGAAGTTATCACATTTATAAATAACAGAATCCAGAAGAATCGAAATATAGCAATGCAGTTTATCTGGAACACAACATTATTGGTCACCGTAACTACTCCGTGAGTCAATTAAATGATTAGCTTGCTCAACCTATAAAGTTAGACCAATTTCAGGACCAAATCAGAAACTGACTTACGATTGAATTTCAGCAAAAAATAAAACACAAACTTCTCTTGAGTAACTCTAAAAAGTCTTTCTCCAATTGCCTTGCTTGCTCATCCATTACGAAATCTCCAAAAGCCTGCAATCAACTCTGACTGAATCCAATTCCTCTGGTCTAGCTGGAACCAAAGGGGTAGACTCGGAATGAAGACCGAACCAAAGATCTCGAGAAGAAGGCGTGCATGGTCGCTATAGATCTGAAGCACACGGTCATTGGAGATCTGAAGAGGAGCCACAAACAAAATCACCAACAGACCCAAATCCCATCAACTCATTATCCTATCTACCTTTGTAATATGAAAAGCTCTTTGAAAACAACTCACAGATCTCAGATTTTTTTTTTTTTTTTGCTTCCAAGGAGAAAGAGCACCACCCGGATTTTTCATTCCCAACTGATGTTTTTAAAACTTTGTTTTCTGGGTTCCTGAATACTATCGGAGGAATCAAAGAAAAAGCTCAAACCTTTAAATCTAAAATTAGGTGTTAAAAAGAAGAAACTACATCTAAAGTCATTTTAATTATTAGAAAGAAAGAGGATATCTCTGATAAAAAAAAAAGAGAATATCTTTGTAATTTCACCTTCCTCTACTTGTGCACAGAGTCAACGAAAGTGTCTGAATAGCCTAAAGTGTCCTATAGTGATATAAGAAAGATGAAAAGTGACTATATATGTAATTTTCTCTTTCTTTTAGGTTGGTTCACTTTTGTTTTGAGACTGAATAGACGTTGTTTTCGATTGTAGGTTTGAACGAGATCAAATCAGAACACAAGACAAATGGGATTTTGTTCACCATGCATCCACTATGCTTTGATCAAAAATCCAAGGCCGCAACAATGGCGACTCTATTAAACAGAGCAATACACACACTCAAGAGATTAGACAGTGTTGCTTACTACTGGTACTGGATCCTCAGGATGACAGTGTTTCTTACTACTGGATCTTGAATAGATTAGACAGTGTTCATTACAGGCTTTGACCCAAGACGATAGGAAATTAAGAATGGGCCAGCCGAAAGACCACATATATAATTACTACTAACTAAAAGATGTTGATAAGAGTAATTGTTAGTTAATCTAATTAAATATCAAACGTATATCCCACATGTCTTGAAAACAACTTCAACACAAAAGTGTTTTGACTTTTGATATTAGAAAATTGTATATACTGGCGACAAGAAAATTCCTTAAATAAAGAGTTCAATAAATGTGTACGTAGCATGCATGTCTTATGAAAACAGAATAAAAGCTAAGGAGAAAAAAAAGGAAAACACTACAGGATTATTATTAATCAGGTTGTTTCTGATCATATTTGGAAAAATAATAATTGATACATTTAAAAAAAATATTTTGAAATTATAAGGAAATTGTTTTTTTTAATAATTTCGATTGAAAATATTTTTTTTGAATAAAAAATGTATTTTTATTTTAATCGAAGTTATTTGAAAAAAAAAATCCTAATATTTCAAAATACTTTTTTATTTAATTATTAATACTAAAATCACGAGAAAGGGGAAAATCTAGACAACGGTCATATATATATATATATCAAATTAGTTACATCTACTTCACACCATCGTTCTCGTTCAAAGCTCTCCATTCATCATCTTTCTTGTTCGATCAACTTCGTTTCTTGCTCTCGTTCAAAGCTCTTTTTGATGGAAAGGGGCGAACTCGAGGCCCACCTTCTCCCCAAAGAATCTTCCGAGTCATCACAGCAGGCAAGGGAAGATGAAATCACAGAAGAGAATCTTCCAAAAGAATCACCTCCTCCTACTTCTTCTTCTGACGTGCCCCCCTCGCAATCAACGGAAGATCGCCCCACTCCCACTCCCGAGGACGATACTACTACTACTCGGATCTCTCCAATCGAGTCCCCCTCGCCGGAAATTCAACAACGGTAGCCTTGATCCTTCTCTTCGTCTACTTAACCTTGGGGGTCGTAACCTACACATCAATTCCAAACCAGTTCAGCGGAATCAAAACCAACGTGATAGTCGACTCCCTGTATTTCTCGATAGTAACTTTGACCACCGTGGGTTACGGGGACATTGCGCCGTCGACTACAATGTCCAAGCTTTTGACGATGCTTTTGATAAGCATAGGATTTTTCTCGCTGGAGTATCTACTGAACCGCGTTGTTACTCATCTTCTTGATCTTCAAGAAAAGGCTTTTATGGCTTGTCTCAACACGCCTTTGGTAGTAGAGGAGGGTAGGATCAAAACAAAGTGGAAGGTGTGTTTTGCGATACTTGCCGTGGTCTTATGCATCATAATGGGGACACTGTTTCTCTACTGCCACGAGAAGATGAGTTTCGTAGATTCAGTCTACTTGTCCGTGATCTCGGTTTCCACCGTTGGTTACGGTGACAAAGCCTTCGAGACGGTTGTTGGGAGACTTTTTGCTGTGTTCTGGATTCTAGCATCATGTGTTTCAGTGACGAGTTTCTTTTACTATTTCGCGGAGACGACAATTGGTGGTTCCGTTATGATGCAGTTGCAGGCGAACATGATGACGAGGTACATGCAACAACATTCTATCACGATCGATGATTACTAATTTCTTTTTTCTGTCACTTATTTGAAGAATACTGACATTAATTTCTCTCTCTCTTATTTAGTGAATCACAGGAAGATCAGACTGGAGCAGCAGAGTTCATTTTGGCGAAGATTAGAGAATCTGAGAAGATAAGTGTGGGTGACGTAACGCAGCTACTAGAGGAGTATGTGAACATGCTGAGGTACAACAACATTCTATCTCGTTGATTAATTTCTTTTTCTGTCACTATTCGAAGAATACTGACATTAATTTGTCTCTCTCTTGTTTAGTGAATCACAGGAAGATCAGACTGGAGCAGTAGACTTCATTTTGGCGAAACTTAGAGAATCTAAGAAGATTAGTGTGGGTGACGTAAAGCAGCTCCTAGATCAGTATGAGAGGTGGAGACAGTTCCCCTAGAATAACATCTTGTTAGCTATTGGATATTTTGAGAAAATGAGATACATGTAAATTGATTTGAGCCTTTTCCTCTCTCTTTTTTTGGTTTTTGATTTTTTGGTTCGGAATGTATAGAACCATGTGGTTGTAAATGGGTGATCAGTCACACTCTTTCTAAACTCTTAAGGGAAAAAAAATCTTGTGAATAAAAAGGTTACTTGAGCCAGAAGTTATCTTTCTTTTTATTTCTTGTTAATGGGTATATTATTAGAATTAGCACTCAAAATGAACACATAACTGAAATAAAGCTCAAGCAAAAGGATCATCCATAACCAAAACAAAAATAGACAGACACCGTTAACACGCTTGCTTGGGAGAAGAGAATAAATGAGGAGGTTAGGTCTGAAATATAGGTAAAAAGGTCCAATAGGCTGAGTATCAAATTAAAAATCTCCCAACTGAGCTAGGATTATAGTGGTATTAACCAAAACAATAATCTCACACGTCCTAATAGGTTCGTGTTTGGTTGGTTCATCTCTCCGCCTTTTGTTTAAAACCTGTATCAGATTTATTATTCAGTCAGTATTAATAGCTTGATCTCCGACTTCATTTTGTATGTGTGTGTGTGTGGTTGTAGCCATGAAGTTTCTGAAGTTCTTCCTCCTCACTTCTCGCATGGATAGCATTTAGGACTTGGCGATTGATATCTCAGGATGACACATAAGTGGTGGTAAGATGAGCTGAAGCTGTGCTGCTTGTGCCAGGTCACACCCACAGTGATCCTAGGATCTGAGACGTCAACTAGAGCCTAGGAGTTTCTTTTAGTGGGCTGCTTTCTTAGCAGAGCTACTGTGTTGTCAAGGGACCGAGCTGAATTGCAGAGGAGCCAAAGTGGTTTTCTGCATATTCACCTCACGCGGAAGAGTTGCTGATCAGATGCCGGAATCGACGTGAAAGCTGATTTTACGATTGCTTATGTCAGCAATTTTGTTAGAACCAAAAAAAAAATAAATCCAAGGGTTGAAAGTACTTTCTCATAATCCAACGGTTGCAAAAACTTTTTTTTCATATTGCAAAAAGTTTAAGAAAATCCCAACCGACCGGTTAAAGTAGATGATATGGTTCAATATAAACAGACGGCCTAGATTGATCTTGAAAAAAAAAGTCATTAGGTTGTATTATTTTAATTGTATAGCCGCAGCTAACTTTCTTTTACCCTCTGAATTTCTCAAACTGTGTTGCCAAAGAGCTGCTGCTAAACCTCATAGTAGAGGTAAGTTGTATGAATAAAATAGAGACACGTAAGTGATTTTCTTGCTTTGGGTCTTTCGACATATTGTTGATTCTCTCGTTTGAAATTAATTTAATCATTCTAAGATCGTAACCCGAGAAAATAGATCAGGGTCATATTTTGGTTGGATGGAGTTTTGGTAATAACGACGTGGGTGTCAAGATCCATGGTGGTGAGATTTATGTTTTTTTGTCTGTGAAAACTTAATCGTTGGTAACATACATGTTATTGTAAAAGAGATATAGTTCCAAACTATTAAATGCTTCTTTTTTTACCGTTAAATTACCCTATGAGCTGTAACATACATGTTTTTGTTGTGCAAGAAATTAAAAAAGCCATAAAATGGGGACGGAATTTAACAAAGCCTTAAGCTGGGAGATAGACAACTTCTCTGAAAGGACCGATGTGATGAAGTCGGATACCTTCTCAAGCGGCGGCTGCAATTGGTAAATCTGATGGAAAAAAAAACTCTTTGTTGTTGTTGTCTGTATTTAATTTCTAGAACTGTAAAAAGTGATGTTTTCTCTCAGGTTTCTTTGCATTTATGCTCATGATCACTACTTGTCTATGTACCTGAAAGTTGTGGATACTCCTCATAAGTTGAGACCTGGATGGGAAAGAAGAGTTAGCTATTTCTTCGTTTTGTTGAACCAGTCCGGCAAAGAGCTTTTTAGATCACCTGGTAATGATGATGAGCTTGATTATGTTGCATTTGTTTTCGTTCTATACTTGTTTATCTGATTGATGAAGAAGAAGAGAAGTTGATATATATATATATATATATAACTGTTTTGTTTTATTATTGTTTTTATAATAGACGAAGGCAAACGCAGATTGTTCTGCACTGAGACCCCAACGGGTTTACATAGAACGTTGCATTTGAAGAAGCTAAAAGAAAAAGGGTTTCTGGAGGAAAACAAACTAACCATTGAAGTCTACATCAAAGTAATCAAATTATTTGAAGTTGGTTATGCAAGAAAACCAACTGAGAATGATGTTTTAGATTACAATGGTTTCCATATTTTTGCATCTCAAGTAAGCTGCCACTTGTTTCTTTTTTTACTTCTTTAAATCTTTACATTAATTAAATGACACCAGTATGATTAAGCATATATATAGTAACAACAATACCTTTTTCTTCTTTTGGCAGGCTACTCGAGTGGGAGATATCTTTAGACATCACCCAGACTTTGCATTAGATGTCATACCAATGAACCAAGCGGTGAGAACAACATACATGAATCTCCTCCTCGGCCTTGTGGAGACGCTGAGAAAGTCTCCACCGATGAGCTTGTCTGTGACTGAACTACGAAACGCTCAAGTTGAATTGACTGAACTGACAGAAGCAGGCTTTAAGCTCGACTGGTTGAATTTAAGGCTTGAGGAGCTTTCCTTGGAGAGGAAGAAAGTACTCTCTGATGGGCCTTTGGTCAAACAGCTCGAGGAACAGGTCAAGAATGTGGAACTGACTTTGGCGGATCTCAAAGTTGAATTGGACAAGGAGAAGATCAGATCTATCATTTCTTCTCAAGTAAGCTAGGAGGAGCCACTGGTCCTTTTCTTCTTTAAATTTTCTATTAATAAACACCAGCATGGTTTGCATGTAACAATGTTCTTTCTTCTTTGTACAACAGCCAGGTTGTGCAGTAGATGTCATACGGAAGAACCAAGGGGTGAAAACAATGTCTGATGGGTCTCGGGTCCGACAGCTCGAGGGAAGGATGAAAAATGTGGAACTGACTTTGTCGGATCTGAAAGATGAACTGGACAGAGAGAGGATCAAATCTGCTGCTAAAGTTTCTTCGTTTGGTTTAGTAGATTCTTTTATAAAGAGATTCTTTCTCTCGTGTTTCTCTTTCTCAAAATACTAAACTACTAGGATTAATGTACCGTGTGTTTTATTGCATTCGAAAAAAATAATATAAGCAAACCCGAGAACTTTATAGTAATTTATAACCCCATTCTATCACTAGCTTTGCTTAGGGTGTGTTATAGTTTGGTTATTCTTATGTAATACTATTTGATTTTTATTCATCACTTGCTCTCTACTCTTTTATTAGAATAGAATCAAAACCACTAAAAAGTCTGGTAATGGTGTTACTTATTGGGGTTACAAGAACTCTCAGTTCAGACAGTCTAGGAATCTAAGATGAGTTAGGAACTGATGTGTCGGCGAGCTTCTCTAGGAAGCAGACGACATCATCAGGTGAGCCAAGTAGATATCTAGCACTGGTGCGTGTACGACCAACAGCACAAGAGAAGTAGTTCTCCCCTTTGAGGTCAAGGACGTTCCAAGAGATCTTCTCTGGTGAAGGACGTCTTGAGTTCCCTAAGCTATGGCTGTTGGATGATCCACTACTTTTTCTCTCTGTTGCTGTTGTCTGCTGAAGAGATCTCTGTGAGGAGGCCTTGTTGTTGTGGTGGTGGTTGTTAGAGTGAGAGGATGAAGATTTTGAACTGCTTTTGTTGTTGTGGTTGTTGTGTGTTGACTTTGAAGGCGGTCTTCTGTCTCCTCCTCCTGATGATGATCTGGTGGTACCACTATCAGACGATGGTCTGGACCGTGCAATGGCTGGGATGATGTCTGATGGCAGTTCCGGTTCAAAGAATGTGTAAACATCTTCGTCCTTCCCCAAGAAATGACCAATGCACAAGACGTAATCGATTGGTGTGGTCATGGACTTGCTATGCACTATCTCTCCTAGAATGCGATCAATTGCAGCTCCCTTGGTCACACCTACTGCACGGACCTCTACAGAGCGGCTTCCTTGGACAACATCAACTGATGCGTTAGAGATTGGACCTGTCCATAAGTGTTGTAACAGGTCTCTTGCTTGAAGCCTCCCAAACTCAATATCTGCAAAGAGAAATGAGTTAAGTCTTGTTGATTGGTTAATGGGAAGGCAAAACAGATAGAGGGCTAGTAGTTACCTGCATATTTGTAGTTCCATATAAGCGAAGTGTCTCTTGTTTCAAAGTGTGACCTTGGTGTTCTCTCAGTGAAGTACTTGAAAACATGCTGCATAAAAAACAGAACTCAGATTGAGTTTGAGATTCAGTTTGTTTAGACTGCAAGTGTCTTATTACCTTAACGCTATCAACCCATTCCATGTTCAAGTGTTCAGGCATTGTAGTCATCCACTCTCCATTTGTAAGCCTTAGGAACATCCCATTCTCTGCTGCCAACCACATATCATACTCTCCAAAGTTCTGATTTTAAGTAAACAAAAAAATGTTAGAACAAGAAAAGGAAACAAGAGAAAGAACAATGCAGATACATACTTTGTCCAAAACGCTTCTGCTGCTTCCGCTTAGGACAACTATAGTGGTACTAGGATCACTGCATAATGCCTTTAAGGGTCCTTTTAGCTCTGGATGTAGGTTAAGATCCATCTCCTTTATCTGATCACCTCTTCTCCCTTGGTTATCCACTGGTTCAGTCAGTGTTGCATTGAAACCCTGAAACGTTTTTCAGAGTTACAAAGAGTAAATGACCACAAGGTGTTGTATGTAAATGCTTAATTTCTATAACAAGTTACCAGGATTAGTAGCCTGTTGGTTGACTTTGAATACCGTCTGATAGCATCATTCTGTGGAAGCTCAGGTGGGACTTTGCTGATTCGTAGTTGAGCCTCAATCACAGTATCATTTAGTTCACTGCAGAGGTGTTTAAAAGTGTTAGCAATTTCAATAGCTGCTTACAAGGATCATCTCATTATTGAATTGCATACCTCACAAAAGTTTCAGCCCATTCTTGAGCGGTGTGAGTTTTGACATGATGAAAGTTATGGCGATGTCTTTTCTCCCTTTCTTCAGGTGACATGTTTAGTGCCTGACCAATGGAGGCAGCAACTTCTGTAATGTTCCAAGGGTTCACAAGAATGGCTCCAGCGCCTAGAGATTGTGCAGCACCTGCAAACTGTAACACAAATGCAACTTTGATGGAAACACATTCCTCTGAGGCAAAGCATCATTAAGGAGCAGCAGAATATTAGAGTTATTACTTCACTGAGAATGAGGACACCCTTCTTAGCCTCTTGGCAAGCAACAAACTCGTAGCTGACAAGGTTCATCCCATCTCTCAAAGATGTGACTAGTGCAACATCTGATGAAAGAAACTAATCAGATGAAAATAAAGTAACAAGCCATACAAAACTGTGACCATACCAACAAGTAGCTAAGACCATTTACCTGTGACGGCATAAAGTGCACACAAAGCATAAAAGTCCAGAGAACGATCCTGATCACAAGAAAATGAGTGTTTTATCAGCATTATCTCAGAGATTCATGTTCAAATTATAAGATCTATAACACCAAATATGTAGCATGATGCAGATATCTTTTAGCTATCCATGATAGTACCATCAAGAACAGTATACTAACAGACGTAGAAGTCTAACATTCAACTGTATAAACACAAGATCGTTGTAAAAGCATGAAGAGGGAAAGAACAGACCAGGTGGTGTATTGGAACTTGAGTCAGTGTCCCAAAACGTCCATTGATGCGTCCAACAATCTCATGAACTTGGCTTGTGAGCTTTTGATCTGTAAAAACCACAATTTACACTCCATTATAAGAGCTACCATGCAAAAACAGAGTCCAAGAAAATCAAGAAAAGCTTACACTCAGAGACATCTGTTCTTGTTGGCACTGCAATTTGCAGTAACACAACTTTATCACGCCAGCTTGCATTCTCCTCGAGAAATTTTTCAAATGCGAGAATCTTTTGTGGAATCCCTTTGATCATATCAAGCCGATCAACACCTAACATCACCTGTCAATACAACAAAATCACCTATAGTAGGAGAATAAACACTTCCACTGACTTTGCCTCACAAGAGCTTTCATAATTAAACCATACCTTTCTCCCAGCAAACCGTTCTTTCAACTCCTTCATGTGTTGTATGACATCAGGGACTTCAAGTGCTCTTATAAACCGCTCAGAATCTATACCGATTGGGAAAGCTGCTACCCGAGTGAGCCTGCCTTGATCTTCAACACCTTCAGGTGTTCCTTCAAGTCCAAGGATACGTGTGCAAGCACTCACAAAGTGTCTTGCATAGTCATAGGTATGGAAACCTACTAAATCAGCAGCAAGAACTGATCTAAGCAGCTCCGATCTCGATGGAAGTGTCCTGTGTATCTCAGAAGAAGGAAACGGTGTGTGTAGAAACCAACCAACTTTCATCTTGCTGTTATACTCCTTGAGACACTTAGGAAGGAACATGAGATGGTAATCATGGCACCAGACAACATCTCCTTCTTCATAATGCTCATTCACAACATCAGCAAACATCTGATTTGCTTTCTTGTATGCAGTAAACTGAGACTGAAAGCTTCTTGTTGTGGCGAGACGGTCTTCTTGTGGAAGTCCAAGGTAATGAAACAGAGGCCATAGAATGTTGTTGCAGTAACCATTGTAGTACTGATGCACAATCTCTTCATCAAGAAACACAGGTATACACCTCTGCAAGTTAAAAATAAAAAGAAAAAACAATTAAGAGACCATTCTCAAATGTAGCAACATCAAGAACAAGAGATACTCCCTCCGTTTTATATTAAGTGTTGTTGCAGTTATAATCAATTTAATTTATGTCATTAGTTTATCTCTTTTATCATTACACAAATTAAGAAACAAATAAATGTAATAGAATTTCATAGTTAAATGAAGATAAAATGATATAATATGTTACCTTCTCAGCTAAAGCTTTGGTAAGTGCCTTCTGACCAACTTCATCAGGGACATTAACACCAGCCCAACCAATCCATCTGGCTTCAAACTCCTTTACACCTAAGAGAGCACTAACTAGACCACCAGCACTGATCTCAAGAGACCATGAATCTTCACCTCTTCTCACAGCAGAAACCGGGAGCCTGTTAGCCACCACAAGTAGCCGTTGCCTGTTGTAAGGCCTCACTTCTTGCCTCTCGCAGACATCATCGTGAGCCATGGCAGCAGCAGCACCTTCCAAGTACTGCTCAACATATTGTTGCCTTGAACTGTCACCTTCTAAACGCAGGTCGTTCTCAGAGTTTTCAACACTGTCGTTAGGATTGAGTGCACGGTTGCTTCTCCTCTTCTCTCTGAGCTCTCTTTCTCTCAAGAGCCGTTCTGTCCGAGAGAGGGGGATGTGAGAAGAGCTGAGGTTGTAATTGTTCCCAGGCATACGCTCGGACCAAAACAGAACCAAAAGAAGCTCAGTTTCAAGTTATGAGAAATCAAGAAAACGACGGTAACCTGCATCAAGAAACCAAATGTAAAGTTGAAATGTAGTAAACATAAAAGAATATGAAACTTTAAATGTCACCATCAATCCTAGGAAGCCATCAGGCCAAGGAATAAGCATCTAAAGTTATTGCAAGTACAGAAGCAAGAAACGTAAAACCATTACAGAACACTAACCAGGAAGGGCACATGAAGAATCACACATCTTCACAGCCACTAAAAAAAAGGACCAGTGATCCTTATAAACAAGACAAAAGGCTTAATTTGAGGATATTTTTTTAATTTGTCTCTTGAGGGTGGGTTTCAAGTCGTTATCAACGAGAGAGATGGCAAGTAAATACAGCCAAAAGAAACAGATAGTGAGAAGTTGAAAGGGAACGGTGGGAGAGACATTATCATAGAGAGATAGAGATATAGAGAGGGGAGCAGCAAAATCCTCGTGTAAGCTTTACAGACTACACAGAGTCTTCACAGCCATGCAAGTGTTACACTAACACCAAAAAGATTATTGTCTGAAAACAGACACCAAAGACTTTTAATCTCTCCTTTTCACAACTCCTGACAAAATTAAGAAAAAAAAGTCTACAAAAATCTTCCTATAATTCAAAAATAGATTAACACCGCCGGTGAAGAGCAAAGAAAGATCAAACACATACACACTTAGCAATCACGAGATGACGTAAGAACTAGGTTATTTAGAAGATGAGATGACGTAATCATTATTGAAAGGATTCATCTTCTCCTAGCTCTGTGGGTCCCGTCGCCTATCCGGATCCTAGAGCCGCTCCTCCGCCTGACCAAGCTTTTTAACCTTATTTATGTATTTAATTCGTTTTGTAAGCATTAATTTTTTATTTATATAGTTTAAAAATAATTTACGATATTATCAATATTTTATATTAATTTCAAAAAAAAGTGCTATATTTCATATTTATTTTTATAAATAAAGTAGACTTTTTGACCACTATAAATAAAATAGATAACCTAACAAAAACCTTTGTCGAAAAAACATAAAACTTTTATCTTTAAAGAAATACAAATCTCAAAATATTTATTTTTGTGGACGAGAGGAAATATTTTATTATTATTTTGTGTATATACGAGTAATTGAGTATGACACTAAAAGGTTTAAGCTGCAATTGACTTCTCTCGCTCTCACTCGGCCCAAGCTGACGTTGGAATTTGATTCTGGGAAATACAACGAAGGAAAGATCTCTTTGGAAATAGATTTTTTTCTCAATAGGCCAGAATTTTTATTTTTTAGAAGAAAAAAAATCCTAGATACAAGATAGGGTGTGGAAAACAAGAGTTAGTACTTGGTAGCCACAGACAGTCTCAGAAGATTAAACCCCACACATATCGTATTCAGTCTAGTTTTGAACCACTAACAGTAACAAGTCAAATCAAAATTATGCAAAAGAGGAAAAGAAACCAAAATAAAAATACTATATTTCAAGAAATGTTTAGAAGAGAGAGGACTCTTTCAAGCAAACTCTTGCATAGTTTAGTAACACCAGAAGGAAAAAATAAAAGGAATCAGATGCTTTAAGTCAGAAAGACAGAAAGTGTTTTCTTTGCATAGCACTGACCTCAAGTGTGGCTATTAAAAGAGTAAAATCGACACCTGACTTTCTACAGTACACTCTCTTGCATAGATATAACAATGTCAAACTTTTGAATGATATGCACAATGGAAAATAATGTACACAGAAGAGAAAAACATTATTCGTTCTTTAGAGTGTTACTAGCTACTATTCGTTATATTGACTTTGGAAGGATAAAATAAAGTCACATGATGTCCCAAGCCAACAACACAAGCTGAGGACACGATGTTCCTTTAATATGGTAGAAGAAGAAGAAGACGAAGACTTAGTAGTGTTTAATATGGTGTTTGCGTGGATAACAACATACGATGCGTCCAATAGTATGTGTCGGTAACAAAAGGCAAAGGATAAAGTATAACAAACTGGTGGTCCACCTAATAAGACAGCAAATCTAAGCATCAAATATTTACGATAGAAAAAGTTATACGATTTTGCTGATCTCACTTTTGCTTGGCCGTTGATATATGTACAGTTTATATGTCCTATTATTTGAATAAATATAGTTGAATGTCTAGTAGTAGTTAAAGTTGTATATAACCCTACAAAACATGTGAGTGAGATAAATAAAAGGAGAAATAACAGCAAAAAAACACTAGAAAACCCCGAGACTAGGAAACAAGAATCTGTCACAGACCTTGCACTTGTTCTAACGTTTAAAGACTATCCTGTAACCAAGTGGCACTGTATATATCAACCATTTTCAAACTAGAATACAGGTATGAGAAATGCATTAAGATTGCTTTTTCCCGTGAAGACTGCAGTCATAAAGCAGTGACTCATTCAAGTAGACACGGAATCTACAATCACTAAGGACCCCACCAAAGATCTTGTTAAATTGAGAACAAAGTTGAAAAAGACGGACCATTTATCAGGCACACAAAAAGTTTATAATTTCCGTCTAAAATGGTCTGTTTTAAGTATTGGAGTGATATATGAAAAGGAGAGTACATGCAAACGAGTATTTTTAGTCATGGATGGATTCACATATAGAAGAAGATATTATCCAATCACAAGTTGAGATTAGAATGTTTTAAACTCGTGAACCAACAACACAGATCATTATCATCATTATTATCCTTTTTGGATCTTGCAAAAAGAAAAGCAATCCTTGACATTTTTTAAATGCTATTTATATGCTTTTCAATTAACCAAGGATTGGTAAAGCGCCTTAATCAGGAAACAAGACACCAGTCAATATAATATTATCTAGTTTATCTTAAGAATACTTCAATATGTTAGTTATTTATATATGTCACAAGAACTTTCAAATTAGTTTTATGAGTAACGATGTTTACATAGCATGCACGTCAAGTTTTTCAATCACTTATGTTTCGGATAACGAAAGAGTATACATTCAAGAAACTTGCGCTGGTTCCTCTTATGCTTCTTTTCAGTTCTATCATGATTCAAGAAACAGAGCAAATCTCTACAAATCCAACCATATCAACAACTAAAGATCTCAGAATCAGAAACGAGAGATCAAACAAATAAAATCGAGAAACCAATCATGAGAAATCGAAGCATTTCGAGCCACAGCGATAAGGCTAAATCAATCGACGACACCAGTTATATGTAAAACCACGAAACCCTAATAACCATGAGATAACAACTCTTAAGGGAAAAAACTAGTTTAAGCACATCAAAGTCTAATAATCTAAAGCGGGACTGCTTTGTAGTGAGATGAGATCAGCGAGGAAAAAAACTAACCTAGATCGAGAAACGAAGCAGCCGCCGGAGAAAGGAACAAACGCTTGTTGATAGAGAGAGACGAAAGCGATGGAGTCACCAGCAGAGATCGATGGAGATCGTGTGAAAGGTTTTTGTAGGAGACTGTATGTGTTTGGCTGAGAGAGAGAGAAATAGAGAGAGTATGCAATTGAGGAGGAGGAGGAGAGGCAGCCTTCTATGGTTTATGGCCCAATCATTTGGAGGGAATTTGTTCTCCCTTTTTCACCTTTTAAATTCCATTTTTTTATTATATAGTTTTTTTGTAATCTCTCTTGCTCAACCAAAAGATTAGATAGCCAACAAAATAGAAAATAAAGGACTACTTTCACCCCACAACCAAAAGTAAGGATATCAAATCTTAATTATTGTTCTTGCTGACTACTGTTCCACAAATTATTTTTATTTTCTAAGTCAAAGTATTCAATATTCTTTGAAAAAACAAATATCAGTACTACAGACATTTCAATATTCTTTTTTTTTTTAAAACGCTAAAGTTGTGTAAAAATTATAGTTTGGCAGTTGAACCCAAGATACCTAAAACATTATATTTTGGCTTCAAAATGTTTATAAGCAAACTATGACTTTTTAAACAACTTACAGCCAAAATCTCTATGATATTCAAATATAAAGGTTTAAAAAACACAATCTTAATTCTACAGTAAAAAAGTTGAAGTGATAATTTTTTAAATCAGATCCATAATTCAAAACTTGGTAGTCGGGTCACTCTGGTTTGTCCGAGCTATTTATCTCAAATTCATTTACTTTATTTACTTGAAACTTGAGGATTTTTTTGGGTAAATCGATAAATACATGAGAGAATTGGTGAAATACCAACAAAAAAAATCTAAAATTAAATTTGTAAAGCGAGAGTAGAGAGAGATAGGAAGAGGTTGGAAGAGAGAGAATGAAGTTTTGGTTAGTTAGCTAATTTGATTTTTTTTTGTCGTTCTAGGGTGCAATTTCCCAAAATACAATCTAGTACTCCCTCTGTTTTTAATTATAAGCAGTTTTGACTAAAAACACTAATATTAAGAAAATAATCATTTATCAAAAAAATATCATTTAATATACAATTTCAATCAGTTATAAAATAGTCAACATTATTTAATTGGTCACACATTATTCAATAAATATAAAAGTTGCATTGAAATATTAAAACTACTTACAATGTGAAATAATATATTTTTGCTAAAACTATCTATAATATAAAACAGAAAGAGTATATTTTAAAAATTTTACAGCCAAATCACTGGATTTTTTTTTTCTTTTTGGGGCGAAGTCTTTTAATAAGTCGAAAGTCTAACGCTTTCTGCAATTTGTGTAAACTTTCAAGTTTAAACATCCCTGAAAACAATAAAGCGAAATCTGAATTAGTTAAAAAAGAAATCTGAATTTTAAAATGTCGGTTAATTGTTATATCCTTGCTTCCAAAGCTTAATTAATTAAATAGAAAATTTTGAATATGTCGACGTTAAATAAGTTAACAGAATAACATGATTGGGCCACATGAGAGACCACGACGGGGAGCTTTACGTACGTCAGCGTATAACTTTTAATTCATGGGCATCATCTGACTCATCGCATAAACACTAACCTAATTACTGTTTGTTAATAACGTTATTATCTTACACTATACGGTTTATATATTCCTTTTATATTGTTTAAAAACCTGATTACGTGACTTGCGTCAACGTGTGTGAGTGGAGCATACAGCGCAGAAGAAATTCCATTTCAGATGAATAAGATTTAGATCGTCAATTAAAATACTATACAATAAAACATCGAATATATTACAAAGGCTGCAACTTGTAAAGTGCTTAGAAATTGTTTTCTCATAGATTCGAAGTTAGGAAATGTAATAAACTATAGATATGCTTTTTCGTGGTCGCATGGATCACTTTTTGCTAAACTTTTTATTTGCTTTTCTTAATCAATATCTTTTTTTGATATACACTTAATCAACATCTTGTTCTTGTATGTGGCTTTTTGTCGTAGTTGTCGTCGTCGACAATTTTTATTGCTTTAAGTCCACTGTTTTAAAAGTTGAGAGTTAAGAAACGACCACTGACCAGTGGTTTCGCCGTAGTCAGTGCACTAAATTGATATTATTTTAATACTGAAATTTATAAACACTATTCTAAAATCTTAATCAAATAGCATACTGTATTTAAATAAGTCGCCCATGATCCCTGAAGTTTTTTATAACTATAATCCCTAAAGTTTTTTTAAAAAAAATATAATCCCTAAAGTTACGTCAACAGTTTTTTAGAAAATAGACAATTTCATTTTTCAAACAGTGATAATTGTTTTCTGGTTTCAACTTTTGATTGGCAAAATGCTACATTAATGACCAAAGTAAATATGTCATTTGATCTGGAGAAAACTAACGACCAGAGTAAAAGAAGTTAATTATTTGGTCTTCTGTTAATTCGGATTTGGCACTTTGAAAGATACTTTAGATGTTTGAGAATTATATTTGATAAAAAGAATTTGATATGTAATCATTGGGTCTGTCAAAACGAATTTGGTTTATGATATCTTGAGTTTATAAATTTCTTAGTGAACTTCTTGAGCGGTTGGACCTCTCTATTTTTTTACTTATTTTTAAAACTGAACTATGTATTATTTGGGTTAATAGTTAATACTGACACAACTAAAATCTATGGAGTGTGTTCCTACTTGTCCGAGATTTTTAGCCTCAAATGTAATGACAGATCAATCAATATAAATATTAGTCGAAAAAAAACTATGCGCTTTGAAGGGGTGGGCTCTCCTACACAGAGATCAGGGAGAGATACAAACTGCTTTGACCACCAATCTCTGTGGAGACTGCATCGCACGCGCTAAAAAGGATAAAAGATTAGAGAATGGTCATTGTTTGTAGTATGATCTTTCCATGCACGTAGTGTTAGCTTTTACATTATTACTCTAGTTCTTGCAACTTTATTTCGCCTCCTTTTCTACCAAAAATCAAAATCAAAAAGATGATATTGCTTGCCAGCTTCTGAAGATTTTATCAGACAGATCATTCACAAGCACTACGAACTAAATCAAATATAATTTGATTTGAGATTCGTATATAGGGTTACCTAACTCATTAGTCTAAAACGCTCGAACATAGCATATGAACAAAGATAGTTTCGCCACTAAAAGAAAGAAAACACACTTAATAAGTGTTTTGGCGAATAATTCTGGCAGGCGAACATTTTCCATTTTTATTGCAAATTCAGTAAAGCCAATTACACTTATAGTTTGTTAGACATTTGGTGTGTCGAATCGAATCTTATCAAATTTTACAGTTATATTTTTTAATACAGGACAGTAATTTAATTTTCAGCTTTCTCTTGTCATAAAAGTAATTTAAGTTACAAGTGTCCACCGATGTAACCAGCGGCAGAGTTAGAACTATTTTCTAATGGGATAATACCTTATGAATTAAAGATAGATAGTTAGATACATATACAGATTTAAATATAAATTTTGAAGATATAATTTTAAATAATAATTTCCTCAAATATAATGATAATATATATATGAAAATCCAACTAACATACTAATTAATTTGACGGAGTTCACCTCTCAAATTAATATATTGTTAAGTGTTAACTTGTCATGCCATGATATAACAGTGGTATGTTCATGCACATATAAATTACATCGAGTTTTAGCTATCTTCCTCTTAACGGCGCAAATAAAATCATATAATTGCATACTATGTAAAGCCATATATATTCATTTATTTTTGTTTTAAAGCCATATATATTCATCTATTTTTGTCTCTTAGGAAGTATCATGTGTACTCTTGTACAATCCACCATAGTTTGTCTGTATTATGCTCGGTGGTTTTCATATCTACGAACATTATTTATCTTTTGTCGCATTCAAATCATATATGTTATAGTATATATGGACAAGCTATAAGAAATGTCTTAGGTTGTTCAATTAAAGATCACGTACAGTAGCTTACTAAATATGGCCAAATCATAGAGCATCACGTGAAATTGGTTACTGCGAGGTCAGATTCATAGGTTCGGTTCGCCACTACTATACGCGGTACCACCATTATCACCCAAATAAAACACGTGGAGTATAACCGGTCCGGTACAATTTCAATACTAACCCCACTTCAAGATCAGATTCCAGACCGAACAATCTTTAAAGGACTGCCCACTCGATTTGGAGGATCTGATCCTACTAGGGATTGTTCCTGAGAGGCGAGACGTTGGGACCGGGTTTAGATCCGACTAGTACCGTCTAGGAGTGTAGGACTGGACATGGTACATGCCTATATTCACGTTTCGAATTATTATGTTTTTGGTGTAACAAATTACCAATATTATCCGTATGCACATGTTATCTAATTAAAAAGATCAGATATCCGGCAAATGGTAATGGGCCGATAATATGTTCTCAAAATCTAAATTTAAATTTCTCATCAAAATATTCGAATACACCAATAAAAATATCTTTAACTCTACTTCAAATTTTTCTCTAAGATGAAGTAAAATAGAATATAAAATAAGAAATACTTTAACTCAATTCCATATTTTCCTCCGTAATAGAATTTACTCTATAAATAAAATAATTTTTTTATTATTCATTACTCCATTATGTAGCAAAAAAAATAGAATTAGATCGTTTTCATTCAAAATTTTATTTTACTCCATTTTGGAAAACAATGAAATTTTACATCGAAAATGTTCTTAGCTGGAGGTTTAATCTATCAGTTACAAAATGCTCACTGAAAAGGTTCTTATTTGGAGGTTTAAATTATCGTTTATAAAATGCTCATATATGTGGAAGTTTTTATTTCTCTAGACTCTAGTAGTTAAAAGTTTTAAAGCTTCAACACCTTGAATTATCAGAAGAAAAAACTTCGGATTATGGATTTAAGTTTATCCGAGAAATTAGGCCCACTTCAGTAGAATATAGTTGGATCAATTTTTTAGTTAGGCCAGTTTGGGTAAAATGTAAGTTGGGCCCCCAAACTTATTTTGACTATTTTTAAAAGCAAAGAGCCTCTTAACCAATCAGAAGGTTCTGTCAATCACCATCTTCACTACTCAGACGTGGTTTTGCCAGAGTCCGGTGGGCGCGACGCCGACGATTAGAGAGAGAGAGAGAGAGAGAGAGAGATAAAACAGTGTCGTAGAGAGAGTCAGAAAGCTATAAATAGAGAGAGAGAGATATTGATTTCAAGGAGGATGGCGATCAGAAAGCTTCTGCTTCTGCTGAAACCGATTGATCCGTACCCGTTTCTCCAATCCGAAAGTGTCTCGCTCATCAAAAACCCTCAGGTATTACCCTCCTCGTCTCTGCGTCTCATCTAGATTTTTGAAAAAAAAAATTCTACCCTATCACGCGTATGTCATTTCGCATTGAAGGTGTTCGACGAAATTCCCAATTGAATAAAACGATTCCGTTTGATAATTTATTGAAAATAAACTTTTCGATTTTGTGGGTTTCTTCGTTTATGTTAAAAATACAATCTTTCAGCTTCCTTCAATCCAGCATTGTGAAAAGTTTCCATTTTTATTTGTGGGCATTGAACGCCTCTGTTAATAGTGAGATATGTCAATGAAGACTAGAGTAGGTAGCAACTTGACTGTGTTATCTTCAAGTGTTTACTCATACCTGTGCAAATCAGTTACTAAGAAAGGCTTAGCATTTGGCTTCTTACATTGTTGACTCTGTTTTTTTTTTATTGCTGTTGCTGTTGTTTTAGGTTCTTAAGTATCTAGAAAGCAGGTGCAAAGTACACAGGAACGCTATAAACTTTTGTCAGGAGATACTTAATAAGAAGCAAGTTGAATGGAAACCCATTTCACGCAATGACGTATCGAATCCCATTCGTGATGTAGGATATGGTCATCTACCGTTGGTGGAGATGGCACCCTCTTGCACGCCAGTCATTTCTTAGACGATTCTGTTCCGGTTCTTGGAGTCAATTCTGACCCAACACAAGCTCACGAGGTCCTTAAGCCTGAGAGGCATTAGCTTTTTTTTTTGTTTTTGTAAAAAAATGTGAAAGGAAGCTGAGTGTTTTGGTATAACTACAGGTGGAAGAACTGAGCGATCAGTTTGACGCTAGTAGAAGCACTGGTCATCTCTGTGGTGCAACTGTTGAAACCTTTGAACAGGTGAGTTTGATAGCCTATTAACTTTGACAGCCCATTTTTTGGTTGTGTTTTGAACATTCAGCTATTTGTTCACAGGTACTGGATGACATTTTGTATGGAAGAGTAGTTCCTTCGAAAGTGTCGAGAATATCAGTAAAGTTAAACTCAGAACCTCTTCTCTCACACGCACTTAATGACGTTTTGATCGCACACCCCTGCCCAGCTGCGGTTTCAAGGTTCTCGTTCAAGTAAGAGTTTCTTAGAATGAAAAAAAAAGTAATTGAATTTGGTTGAAACACCCTTATTAGATGAAACCAATTGTTTCTTACAATGTTCACAGGATAAAGAACAAAGACGGCTACACAAGTCCAAAGACAGTGAACTGCCGCTCGAGCGGTCTAAGAGTCTGCACAGCAGCTGGCTCAACTGCAGCAATGCTGTCAGCAGGTGGGTTCGTGATGCCAATGCTGTCTCGTGATGTCCAGTTTATGGTTAGAGAGCCCATCTCTCCCGGTACAACCCTTGCTCAAATGCATTCAGCCTTCAAACCGGACCAATCCATGGATGTTAACTGGTATTCCGACCACGGCACCATCTACATGGATGGTTGCCAGGTTCGCTACAACGTGCAGCTCGGTGACACGATCGAGATATCATCAGATGCGCCGGTCTTAAACGTTTTCTTGTCTCAAGTCTTTAGTCAGATCAGATCAAGGTAACTAGATTTGTCCATAAGTTTTGGTAGAGTGAGAGACACTTTGGACACACACTTGTCTATAGATATGGATTCGTTGATTCCTTGATGCTTGAACAAGTTTTGATTGAAGTTACGTGGATGTATATGATCCTCTTGACTATGAATAAATGCTCATCTCTTTTCCCGTGCAAATTGTTAATTTCTTGGAGTAAGATCTTTTTCAAAATGGGACCTTATTAATGATTGATTAATCAGTTCTCAACGTGTATTAATATAATCTTGATATTATATAATGTGATGGTTTGGGTTCAATGAAAATTCAAGTGATGCAGAGACGGTCTCAAAGCAAACAAAGATCTGAAATGGGTTTTGCTAATTGACAGCTTGACTACAGCAGAGATGGTCTCCTGCAGTTAAGACACTTGTTATTACTGTTATGTGTATTCATATGGTTCACTCATGTGAACCTAAAAATATCCCCCTTAAGAACCTTCTTATTTACTATTTGACCCCACCACTCAGAAACGGTGCACATAGACCCTCTTCTTCATGTTTTTCAATTGAAAGAGAAATCCTCCTAACCGCCACTATTTATTATTTTATTAATTTAAAAGATATTTTCCACTAATGACTTATCTAGAACAGTGAACAGATGATTAGTCAGAAATTTATAAATAAAAATTTCATTTTTGCAAACAAAAGATTCTTTCTTCAGACAAGAGTTGCTTAAACCATAAACCTCTCAAAGCTTTGAGGAGACAGAACAGGCTCCACTTCCTTCTCTTTCTTAATATTTTTTCTACCATCACGTTTTCTCAAGATTTGAATCATTCTTTTGGATGATTTTGAGATAGAAAAAAAGAAAAGGATGAAGATTCAGTGTAACGTGTGCGAGGCGGCTGAAGCAGCGGTGCTATGCTGCGCAGATGAAGCTGCGTTGTGTTGGGCTTGCGATGAGAAAGTTCACGCCGCTAATAAACTCGCCGGAAAACACCAGAGAGTCCCTCTCTCTGTCTCTTCCTCTTCCATTCCCAAATGCGACATCTGTCAGGTCTGCTCATCTCTCTCTTGATTTGTTTTCTCAATCTTTAGGCTTGATTCTCTGAGAAGTTTGGATCTTTATAGGTTACTTTGAAAAAGTATGAAACTTTATAGGTTTAAGAGAGGCCTTTGATAACTGTGTTTGTTGATGACAGGAAGCTTCTGGATTCTTCTTCTGTCTGCAAGACAGAGCTTTGCTATGTAGGAAATGTGATGTGGCAATCCATACTGTGAATCCTCATGTTTCAGCTCACCAGCGGTTTCTTCTTACTGGAATCAGAGTTGGTCTTGAATCTACTACGGACACTGGTCCTTCTACAAAACCGTCACCATCCAATGATGATGACAAAACCAATGAGACAAAACAAGCTACCTTACCTATATCTGAGCCTCGGAAGATGGACTTTGATCATCATCATCATGGTCATCAGGTTGTGTTACCGGAAACTAATGTCAGTGATCACATTTCGACAAACCTTCCTTTTGCAAGCAGTGGATCAGCGGCTGGGAGCATTCCTCAGTGGCAAATAGAGGAGATTTTCAGATTAACTGACTTTGATCAGAGCTATGAATACATGGAGATTAACGGACCATCTAAGGTATTTTATCTGTGTGTAAACAAGTGAAGATTGATCTTTTTTTTTGTTTGGTTTCTTATTATGAAGTATCTTGTGTTTTTTTTGCAGGCGGATACTAGTAGGCGAGGAGATTCAGACAGTTCTTCAATGATGCGGTCTGGAGAAGAAGATGGAGAAGATAACAGTAACTGCTTGGGAGGTGAGACATCATGGGCTGTTCCACAGATTCATTCTCCACCCACAGCTTCTGGTCTAAACTGGCCTAACCATTTTAACCACCACTCAGTAGTATTTGTTCCGGACATATCTTCCTCAACTCCTTACATCGGTTCTTCCCCTAACCAAAGGGTTGGGAAAAGGCGGCGAAAGTTCTAGCCAAGAGATGTGAGAATATTACAATGAATTGGAAACTGGTGTTATAGTACTTGGCTTGTGACTCAATGTTTAAATGTTCTTTGTTATGTTAATGGAAAAACATGATTTTTGAATTAGATTATACTACATAATGCAGGGTAAGTGGAGTTAATCAACAAGTAGATCATTTTGCTAAATTCTAAATCCGTATTACAAAGAAGAAATAAAATGAGAATCCAAAACCATATAAAATGTTTCATCTATAGACTCATTTGCTGCTGGAACCAGGAGCAGTCCAGTGAGGTGGAAGACGGTCAGAGACAGGTAAACCGGTGGGAGTAGGCAAGGTTTTGACATTGATGTCAAGAGGATACAACCGATACTCGATGTCAAGCTCTCTGCAAATCTTGGCCATCTCTTCAACAAGTTGAGATCTACGAGCCCATTTCTCTCCCATGTCTTGATGGTTCATTCTATGCGTTGGCCAAACTGCAATCCTCACACTGTTTAGTGACTCCATGTCTTTGAATACTATCATTGGCGCTGGATACCAGTGGTCTTTCTTCCCCTCGATGTAACTATCACATAGAGTGCAGGTCATAAGTATACAAGTATCTATGTAAATTGGATATAAAATTTGCAATGTACCTTGTGATTCTCTGCTTGATGAGCATGATCTTCTCCGCTGGAGTAGTAATGTGGATGGAGAATTCGATTCCGTCTCCCATATCAGGACTACGGTAATAGTTGCCAATGGATTTAGTCCAGAGGAGACTGTTCGGGTACACAACTTTCTGGTTGTCAAACCTCAAGAACACAGTTGTCAGTATGTTCATCTCTTCAACAACCAGCTGCAGATAAACAAAAAGAATCAAAAAGAGTTCAAACATTATAAATATATAAAAGTTCAATTTACCTGGACTCCATCGATCTCACATCTGTCGCCTACATCAAAGGGGTGTATCACAAACAAGTAGATGATAGATTCGAATACTATCTTGCACATGTTTCCAAATATGAATGCAACAACCACGACTTGCGAACTCATGACCACGAGGAATTTGGTGGAAGTGATTCCAAGTATGATAAGCCAGATAATGCCTATGATGATCCCAACTACGATGTTCACCATCTTGTGAAGCCTGTTCACTGCTGTCTTTGTGTCGTTTAGGGTCAACGCAAGTGCTCTTCTCTCCCTGAAAGCATTCACCTGTGAAGAACGTTTGTGCAGGTTCATTAATATCCGAATAAGGTTAAAATTTTGTTATATTATCACCCAAGATTCTTACCACCCAGTTTTTGAGAGATGATTTGCTGATCCTATTCGTCTCAGTTGCTCCTTCAAAGAGACTTAAAGTCTTCAAAGCTTCGTCTTCTGGCAGAAACCGTGATATGTCCTTCAGGTAGATGAACCTATATAAACACGTGGAAGTGCTAGTGGTTAATATTTACATTTGTGATATGGCCAATGCCGTGGATGTTAAAAGAGAATACTTACTTTGATCCAGGCTTGGCGACATTGTGAAAGATCTTTCTTGCAGCGAGCTTTGCCTCAAACTCACTCCTGATTTGGTTTCCTTTATCATCCTCCAAGTTCGGATCCTGTAGCTGCTCATCCAAAGTAGTCAACGATCCATGCCTTATTATATTCATCAGCCTCTTCATCTTCCACGCAGAAACATTCTTAGTATTCAGCTTATGCAAGCTATCAATCGTGATCCCTTTCTTATCTCCTCCTCCTCCTCCTCCATCAGACAGAACACGAGAGATCAACAACGGGCTCTTCTCAACCGCCGTCACCGGACTCTTCTGAGCCCCCGACGTGAACGTCAACAACACCACCAGGATTCTGAAACTTCTTAACCTCAACACTGATCCTCTCTTCCTCCTCCTCATTCCTCTGAATCTCAATCAAAGGAGGACCAGACAACGTCTCAATCACGTACTGCGTAAACAAAGACTCCTGAATCCTATCGAAGTAAGTACTCATATGAAACGAGGAAGCAAGAACTTTGACCAGCAACGTCTTCACAAGCCAAAGCAAGAACCCAACCAGCAAACAAACAATAATCTTAGTCACTTTACGAAGCGCCTTGGTCTTCGTCGCTTTAGCAACTTTCTCATCAAACAAGAAATGCCACGCAAGCAGAACAAGCCCCAACCACAAACAATTCTGCACAGCCTTCCTCACTCCGTAAACAAAATACAAAACCCTCTTCCTCAAAAGGAAGTTTCTCTCGACAAAGAAAACAACAATCTTCACCATCCAGCTCGAAACCAACCTCCCGCAAATCAACACCAACACCATCGTCTCCCATTTCCAGAGATCCAGCTCCCAGATTACCTTCTCACGCAAGAAACGTATCGAAAGAGTACAAACCAGAGCTCCTATGATCAGAACCAAACTCAACCACTCCAACACAATCCACAAGCTGAGCTTATCCTTCCTATACTCTTCCGGCAAATCCTCTTCCGCGAACGGATCGTCTTCTTCCTCCTCCTCCCCTCCTTGATTCCTAGGGCTCTTCCCGAAGAAACCTGATTTCATCTGCCCTGACTTCGGAATCCTCCCCGACTGCTGAGGAGGAGGAGGAAGCGGCGGCTTCGTCGGCGTCGGCGGATCGGAGAGACGCGACCTAGTCCTCATCTTCAGCAAGGAGCTTCTCTGACTCGTCGTCGCGGCGGCTCCGCTGCACTTGACAACACCTTCTCCTCCGTCGCGGCTGTCTCGTCTTCCTCCCTCGTTGTTAGCTCTCGCCGACGCCGGAGACTCCGAGACCGGAGTCAAGCCTTTCTGGAGCTCCTCCATGCTCAAGTCCATATCGAGAGCAATCTCGCCGGAGGCTTGCTGTTTGTGGAGGAACTGACCGATCAGCTTCGTCGGAGGATCCTCGCCGCGCCGGAACTCGAACGGCTCGTTACCTTCCTCCGACGCGGCGGCGGAGGATCTCTCGCCGTCGTGGGGGTTAATAATGCCTTTGTGGAGGTTGCCGTGTCCGTCGGTCCAGAAATCGTAACTTCCGTCTCTCCATATCTTCCCCGCCGTCTCTCCGGAGGAGACTCCATTGTTATGCTCAGGATCGTTGATTTTGAGGATGACTTCACGCCGGTCAGTTGAATCGACGGCCATGATTCAAAGTTAATAATAATCCAGGTTACGCGTATACACTACTCCAGAGCGATTTGGGTAACTGTGAAAAGCTTTAAGAAGAGAAAACGCTTTTTTATCTTTTTTTTATTCAGATCATAGCTGGTCTTATAGACTGATACAAGAAAGAGAGATTATAATAATGAAATTTAATTGATGTTATTTAAGAAGGATATGACGCGTGGCGACCAATCGCTACAGCACAACAACAACGTCATCATCACTTTGAAATCGGGACGACATATCTTCTCTCTCTCTTTATATTTTTCTTCACCAAACTTTGTGAAGTTCGAGAAGAACTTGTTCACGGCGCATCGCCGTTTACAATCGCTAGATTAAGTTAATTTTAGTAATTTTCTATAGTGGATTATCAGTTGATATATTTTATTTGATACTACCGAATATTTATAAAAATCTAATAGTTTCCATCTTTGGTCGGTCTGGAATGTACATTTGCCATATTGATGATGAATAATCGAGAACGATCAAATATTGTGAGTATTTAATAGGATTGTCATTAAGTTGCAAAAAGTGGTTCTTTACATTTTTAAAGAGAAAAGCTCCAGAAACCAGAAAGTTACAAAACATGCTATTATGCCGGAGTCTGCACAAGCGAGTATTGTGGTGAGCTGGAGATTTGACTTTGAGAAAGAAAAAGCTGAGGTTTGCCATTCACGCGTTGAACACGCGCGTGTGGTAATGTCAGCTGTGTATTGGATGTCACGGCCCATGGGCCATTGTCGTATCTTAATTCCGGACCACAGGTTCGTAGCATCAACGCAAAGTAAAAAAAAATGGTCTTCCATGTTTCTATAACACTCCCGAGTGTAACGGTCTAGTGTCTTGGGTACATCATAGTCAATGATTATGATTTTTCTCTGTAGAGTCTTCTACATTGAATGTGAAAGTTTGGTCTTAGAAACATTATCTTTTTATGCAACGTAATAACATTATACTCCAATATGGCAAAAAGAAAAGATAGATGGGTAAGTAAGGTCGATGAACACGACAAAAAGGAATGTGTTCAAGAGAATCACGACTCTTTCTTCTTCTTATTGTCTACCAACGCCTCTTCTTTCATTATTCTTTGTCTTTTTCTTACAGGTTATTTCGTTACAGTTTCAGAAAACTAATTTATTTGCGTGTTTATAACCAATAAAGCTTTTTTTTGGGTATCATATGAAGTGATCAACAGATTTTGAGTTCTCTCTCATCTACTGGAGAATCTATCGAAGGCTAGTAGAGTTAAATGGGACTATTGTTATATTACATCGTGTATTTACACATCACAGAACAAATGCGATAGTTCACATCTATTGACCAGTAACAACAAATAATCTTAACTTCACTGAGAGCCCCATGAGACCACTGTGAGAGGTTTTATTTGACCCAGTTCTGGAGTATAAACTGCTGCATCAATATCGCCACGATGCTTCCCAAGCTTATGTTGATCACGTTCACTACATCATTGTTTAGCTACAAAAAAATAGCACCACAATAAGACAAAAACTACACCCAACAATACGTGAACAAATTGTAACAAATGGCTTCACTAGACGAGAAAAGTCTTATGAAATGGAAAAACTGCTTTTCCACTCAAACCAGTTATATCTATCAGTGTATCATTTTCTTTCATTGAATATTAGTAGACAGAGCGAGAGCATACCCATTCAAATCCTTCTTTGTCTTGAAAAGATGCACCTATTATGCTTTCTCCAAGGTTAGCAATCTGTGAAGCTAGTACACATACAGCTGCTTCTGGAGGAGTTATCTGTTCTCAATAGACCAAAACGGAAAAAGAAACTTGCAATTATACAGTGACTCTCGGTAAATGTTCTATGACAAGGGCATGCATATTCATTTGAAAATCAGAATTCAGACATAAATATAAGTATCTAGCTTCCATTTCATGAGCAAGTCTATGAATCTTACAACCAGTGCAATCAGGTTTATGGTTCCTCTACTTCATCTAGCAAACTAACATAGATACTTTCACATTCCTCAACAACAATATTAAATAACGTCTAGTAGTACCTGACCCAGGAAACAGCCAACAGAGGCAAGAAAACATGATGCTAAAAGCCCAGCCAATGTTCCTTCAACACTCATAGCTCCCTCGGTTCCTCTTGGTACAATCTTAAAATTTGTGGCTAAATACCTGCAAGTTTTCACCAGTTAGTAACAGGTTGAAATGCATTAACATTCAACTTGATTTATGCTATGCCATCGCAAGTTACTTGTTCAAGTAACACAAACCATTACAGAAAAGGCAACAGCTGAATAAGAGTAGCATACTCACGTAGTTTTTCCAAACGCTTTCCCTATCTCGCTCGAGACGGTGTCGGAGACTTTGGTGCAGAAGCTGGAGACGAAACCAAGGCGGAAAAGCTGAGAGAAAGCTGATCCTCCCACTTGATATATAGAAAGAAAAGCACAGACACAACCAGCAGCACTTGAACCAATCACACTGCGTGGTCCTCTTCTACCTTTTTTCTTCTCGGCTACACCTTGTGCTTCCTTCTCGGACATCTTAACCTTTGTCGCCGCTGTTCCCTGTCACATTGTAAATCATCTAAACCAACTTAGTGTTGCTCTTTCCAGCTCTCTGTCCGTGAAACAGGATACTAAAATCTAAACCTTAGCTTTTTAAACTCAAGTATCAATCTACAGGGACAATACACTGCCTATTAACAAAATCTCTCCCTACAAGAATCTCCAACGTCTCAGGCACTTCAATACATTTTCAAAACCAATAATCAAGATTATGCATTTGAGCATGATCAGACGGCCTAACTCAAGTTCCAATCTACAGAGACAATGCACTGCCTATTACAAAAGCTCTTCCTACAAAGATCTCAACGTCTCCAACACTTCAAAAGATTCTCAAAATCAACAACAAAGACTCTGCCTTTGGAACCTGATTCACAATCCCTATACGACCTAGCTCCTTAAACTCAAGTTTCAACCTAGAGAATACAGCACATTGCCTATTATAAAAGCTCTTCCTACAAGAATCTTCAACACTTAAATACATTTTTCAAAACCAATAATAAAGACTATGCCTTTGAGTATGTTCAGATGACCTAGGCTCCTTAACTTCAAGTTTCAATCTACAGAGAGACAATACACTTCCTAGTAACAAAAGTTCTCCCTACAAGAATGTCCAACGTCTCAGCCACTTCAATACATTTTCAAAACCAATGATAAAGACTCTTCCTTTGAAACCTAATTCACAATCACTACACCAAACGATAACGCAGCTAATAAACTATACGATCAAAGTTACATAACAAGTGCACTTACTAAGACGAAGTAAGCAGCGACTAAGAGGAACCCAGCAGAGCCATAAGCCCTCCAAGTCAATGTACCGAGCAAGAACGCCGCCGCGATCCCCGAAGCCGACAATCCGGTGACCAGAAGCGGCGAACCGAGAACGAATATCAACACATTGTTAGCCACCGCGGATTTCCACGTCGGCGAAGCCGTCTGGATCAGTTTCATCGCCTCAGTTACAGCTCCTTCCATCGATGTCGCCGCCGTGGTAGCTCCGTCGGATCTGTTCACCGTCGGCGATAGAGATGACGGTTCCGGATTAGTACGGTGTGTTAATCGGTGGGATCTAGCGAATGGAGACGGAGAAGAGGATCCCGAGAATCTCGGGAATCTCAGAGGTGAAGAATTTAAGAGTAGTAGGGTTGACGAAATCGACGCCATGATATTCACACTTTGATTTCTTGCTCTCGAAGACCTGATTAAAAATTTAAAAAATAAAAAAAAAAATAAAAGAAAATTAGCGTTATGGGCTTGACTCGGAGCTCCAAATGATAATCGGATCGTGAACCGGTTTATTATTATCTTTCTAGTCCTATACATAATCTTATTTACAGTTATTGCCACCACTGTTATTATTAACTGAAGAACCCAATCTTATCCGAGAAAATCAAAAGAGAGCAGCAGCAGAGGAGAGAAACACAAACACAAACATGGCGGTTCTCTGTTCGTCTTCGACAGTTATACTCCCTTCGGTGAAAACCTCCGGAAGTACCAGAAGGTCTCCGTTTCTAGGCTTTTCTCTCACTGCCATCTCGAAACCATCGGTACGAGTCGGCATTTACGCGAACACGAAGAGGGGAGTGCAGGTGAAGTGCGAAGCGGAGGAGCAAGGGACTACTACTACTTCCCTTGTTCCGGCGAATCAACGGTGGATGTTCGACGAAGAGGAAGCAAATGGCCCTGTAAGAATCTTTGTTTTAGCTTCAACGCTTGTATAGATAGTGCATCAGATACGCAAATGGATTTGAAAAATTGATATCTTGATTCGTAAAGTTTGGAGCTTTTAGCTTCTTCTCTTCGTGTTTGAGAATGGGTGATGTTAAAGTTGTAGACTTTGAATGTATGATTTTGGTTTTTACAGGACATTTGGAACACAACGTGGTATCCAAAGGCTTCAGACCATGTGAACACGGACAAGCCTTGGTTTGTTGTCGATGCAACTGACAAGATTCTCGGTAGGTTGGCATCCACCATTGCTAATCACATCCGTGGGAAGAACCTTGCCTCCTACACTCCTAAGTGTCGACATGGGAGCCTTTGTCATTGTGGTATGAGATTCTTTTATCTTTGTCTTGATGGAGCTGTATGATGTGTTGTCACTTTAACTAAAGGACTATGTGAAGCACTCATTGGACTGGTTTGGTTAAGGTGAATGCTGAGAAAGTTGCTGTGTCTGGAAAGAAGAGGAACCAGAAGCTGTACAGGAGGCATTCAGGAAGACCTGGTGGTATGACAGTGGAAACATTTGATCAGTTGCAGCAGAGGATCCCTGAAAGAATCATTGAGCATGCTGTTCGTGGAATGCTTCCAAAGGGACGGGTTAGATTGATTTTAGTCCTTACTCTTTATCATTCTCCGTTTGGATGATTAGTCGTGGTGAACCACACACTCACTCTTACATGATGATATTGTTTTGTGGCAGCTTGGGAGAGCTCTGTTCAATCACCTGAAGGTGTACAAAGGCCCAGAGCATCCTCATGAGGCACAGAAGCCGCTTGATCTTCCCATCAGGGACAAGAGAATACAGCTGCAGAAGTAGAACCATCATGGAATATCTCTACTAAGTTACTCTGCTACCATTATCGCCAAGCGCATAGAGTTTTCTTCTTCTTGGGGTTTCTGTAGTTTCATCATCTCAAAACCAGAGGAGACTTTTGCAAATTCTTGTTTTTATTGCTTGTTTTTTTCTATCAACTCTATGCTTTAAAAGCTTCGTAATGTGAAATGATCCTTTATTCAGTATTGTTTTGCTGCTAACCATCTTCCTCAGAAACCAGACATGAAGATGATGTAACACTCCAAAACACCACAAGCAACACCCTATCTGCTAACTTCTTAACAACCTTCTCAGTAAGGTTGCCATTTACAAGATAACCTTTTCCATCTACATCAACTAAAGAAAGATGAAAACAAATACTACATCCGTTCCTGAAAGTAGAATTTTCTAGAGTTTTCACGTTCCTGAAAGTAGAATTTTCTAGAGTTTTCACGTTTATTAAGAATATAATAAATGTTTACTTTTTAATTTACTATTTATTTTTTCTATACATTTTTCAATAACTATCGACCAATAAAATTTAATCGATTCAAATATTCACATTAATGTTTTTAAAAGTATACAAAAGTACCTTAAAAATATATAAAATTCATCTTTGTAAAATAAAAATTAAATCTAAAAAATCTTACTTTCGGGAACGGGTAGTAATACACAGTGACAGTCAGTTATACTTTAGTAAATGGAAAATTTTAGTTCACTGGATTAAAGTCTACAACCATTGTTGGCAAGTTGGTATTGTACAAAAGTTTTTGGGATAAATAAATTTTACATTTTAAATAGCAATTACACATATAAAATGGGCTAATGGGCTAATGGGCCAAAAGAACTCGCAACCGCAGACCCAAATCAGCAACAATTCTCTCTGTTAAAAGCACCGCGAAAGATGTGGCGGGAAAGGCCAGCCATCGCCTCCAAGTAGAAACCTCCCAAATCTGAGAGAGAAAAAATCAAATCAAAGAGGAGCGGAACGATGACACACACCGAAACCCTAAATATCCTCGACGAACTCGAGTCTCTCGTCACCGATCAGCTTCAAGTGGTAACCACCGATTATTTCTCAATCCATCTCTCGATTCCTCAACCTTTTCTGATTAGCCTTCCGATTTCAACTTCACTGGGTTTCATAATTTGTCTAAAATTCGTTTCTCTATCCTTGCATCCGCATAGATATAGAGTTTAATTGGTTAAATTTCGAAGCTTCTATCTGTAGTTTGTTGTTGTATCAGTATTGGGTTTAGGGTTTTTTTTTTTCAATTGAACTAATCTGGTCCTGAGATTCAGGAAGTGTTATGTAAAATTGATTGCTGATTCGTTCGATTCTTCAGGTATCTTACAAATGGCTGAGTCGAAATTTCTCTCGTTCATCAAAAACTGCCAAGAGGTAATACATTGTTGACTTTACTAGATTTTGGCTACTTAGACATATCCTTTTTAATCTATTGGAACCGTGACTCTTTTTGTTATTAGCTTGCTTAAGGATTTCGTCGAGAAAAATGGGAAAGATCTTGAAGTTGTATATATTGTGTCTGGGTGGCTAAAGAACACACCTTCCAATCACTGCACAAGGCTTATATCTAGTTCCAAACTATCAGGTTACATTCCCCTCTGGCTTATCTTTCGTGACTGTGTTTTGTACGAGGATGATTTTGCAACTTAGCAGTAGTATCTATGTTTATCGCTGATAGCTCTTTTGGATTTTTAGCTTTATCCTTTTGGTTTCCACCTGTCTGATAAGCTGATAAACATTATCTATGAATGTAAAGTACCTTATGATTTGACACTTCCCTGTCATTGCTTTTGTGCAGAAGTGGAGAAAGAGTTTAATGGAACTCATTCAGTTTCTATATACAGTGTTCAAGCTAGTATTCCAACGGAGCCAGCAGCCATATGGAGCAGTGAGTTTGTACAAGCAGAAGAACTCTTCATGCAGCCTTCTGCAACTGATAATTGCTTGAGAGACAACAGGTACACACCCCTTCTGTTTATTACATGAAAACTGCCCAGTACTGTTTACTCGGCCTTGTCACTGAAAGTGGAGATGTATGGACCAGGTTTTGTGGCATCTCCAATTCTTTTGTAAAGCGTAGTATAGTGGGAGATTCTGCAAATGTTACAGCCCCGCGAACTGAAACTGTGAAAACTACAGTACAACCAAAAAGTGGTTTAAATCGTCAAGAGGGTACTGCTCCAATTCCTAAGGTTGGCCATCAGGCCAAAAATGAAACTATGGCTGCTCCAGCTCAAAAAAAGTCTGTGCCTGCTTCTAAAAAGAATGGACAGGCTGAAAAGAGCGTGACTGGAACTGGGGCTTCGTTGAAAAATATGTGGGGCCGTGTTCCTGTGAAAGCAGAAGATGATTCTGCAAAAATAGAGGTCAAAAACAACGATCACTCAGGTTTACTTTCTAATCTATTCGCTCCAGATTCTTTTTTCTTTTTAGCTATCCTTGTGAACTCCTGCCTTGCGCATCTGTTTTAGTTAGTCTTTTCCCCTCTTTGAAATGTTCTGTAATTGGTGCAGAAGCTCAAAAGCCTTCTAACAATGTCAAGAGCAAGGGAGGCAGCGATGATGAGGCTCCAGATGTCAGTACCAGGAACAGAAAAAGGAAGGTGATATTTGATTTTTCTGATGAAGAGTGCGAAGATGTTATCAGCTTAGCATCTCCTAGCAGTCCAAAGACTATTCCACGTCCAGATAGCGAAGAAACCAAAGAAGATTCAGGTGTGGAGAAGACTGATGAACGTGTATCTCGAGAGACAAAAACAGATGAACCAGAGGTCAGCGAAGAAGACTTTCAAAAAACTGCCGCTGCTGATACTTCCGGTGTCAAAAAGGAGGAGAAACCTGTGGCTTCATCAAAGGAGAAGATCCAGGCCATCGGTTCTGAAGCTGGAGCCAATCCCTCAAAGGGAAGAGTGGTTAATGCTCCTAGTTCACCGAAAAGGAAAAAAGTGTTGAAGACGCGGATTGATGAGCGTGGGAGAGAAGGTATGCTCACATACATGTATCTCTTTTCGCCAAGAATTGGATAAGTGCGAGTTCTGACATGTATCTCTTTTGGGTTGTATATAGTAACTGAGGTGGTTTGGGAGGGGACAGAAACAAACGGAAAAGAAGAAAGAAGACACTGATACAAGTAAGAAGTTAAATGATGGCAAAAACGCAAACGCTGCTGTTAACAGGTATGTTTCTATAGATGTTATAGCCAATGTGTAATAAGAGCAGTTCAACCTTTGTGAATCCTGTGGGAACAGTGTTAAAGAATCCATTGTTTCAGGGCGGTTGCGCAGAAGAAGAGTCCGGCCATGGGAGCTGCAAACGCAGGAGGGAAAACAGGAAACAAGAAAGGAGGGAACGTCAAAGATCCTAAGCAAGGGAACATAATGTCTTTCTTCAAGAAAAAAGTCTAGAAAGAAAACTGTTTAGTTTGTATTTCTCAGAACTTGGGAGTCATTTGATTTGTAATGCTTGAATTCGTTTTATGTATTGAAAAAAAAACTCTGAGGTGTTAATGATTATTTATTCCTAGCAACCACAAGCATCATGAAACTTGTGCAGGTCTAGGATTGATTACCAATTCTTTGGATGCCTCCAGTCATCAATAGGTTCAGCTATTACAGTTGAAAGAAATGGGCCCTACTCTAACCGTGAATGAAAGCCCAATATGGAAAAAAATACCACAAAATGATTTGATTTTGACATGCCAAAAACGGAAAGAAGCTAAACCATTCATTCATCGACGTAAGCGAAAAATTTCAATCATCGAAGAGATGTGGAGATGCTACTACTACACAATCTGTTTACCGCTCCTACTACTCTCGTTCGTTTGTAATGATCTCACTATCGTTAAAGCTACCGAGTCGACTCAGGTGATTCTCCTCCCGAGACAACTCGGAGATCGTACATGCTCCGCGCCGGATCCGAACCTGAACGACAAGCCGATCATCGGGATCCTGACTCATCCTGGCGTCGGCACATTTGACGCTCCACATCACTCTCTGAGACACTACGAGAAGAACGTATCGTACATCGCAGCTTCGTACGTGAAGTTTGCTGAGACAGGTGGAGCTCGCGTGATCCCGCTCATCTACAACGAGCCTGAGGAAAGGCTGTTTCAGGTCGTTTACTTATATACTTTTGCTTCATTACCAAGTTATATCATGTTATTGAATTAATTTACACATCTTAAAAAATCACTAGAAGCTAGAACTGGTCAATGGTGTGATATTCACTGGTGGCTGGGCTAAAGAAGGATTGTATTATGATATCGTCCAAAAGATCTTCAACGTAAGTTCTCATTCTTCAACACTGTTGTTAGCTGATCATTTTCTGTTTCTTTTTTCCTTTGACGTCTTGCTTTGTGTTTGTATTCCTTATGTTTCTCTCACAGAAAGTTTTAGAGAAAAATGATGCTGGTGAGCATTTCCCTGTATACGCCATGTGCCTCGGATTCGAGATTTTGTCAATGATCATAAGTCAGGTGACTCTAGCTTCTCAGAGCTGTAACTTCCATCAATGTCTGGTAGAGATTTTAAGTGAATTAATTCCTTGTTTCCCACCTTGCTGCTACTTATACTTGAGCTGAAACCTTTCAGGATCCGTTCTGAACTTCTAACGATTATATATGTGTTTCTTCAACAGAGTCGAGACATTCTTGAAAGGTTTAACTCAGTATATTATGCATCAAGTCTCCAGTTCACTGAAAATGCTACTATCGAAGGAACCGTTTTCCAAAGGTGCATATAAATATAGCTTTTTAAGCCTTCTACTTTTCAGTGTTCTAGCTAGAGTACATATTATACAACTTTAATGTTTTAACATTTGCAGATTTTCTTCAGAGCTGTTGAAAAAAATCAGCACAGACTGTTTGGTTTTGCAAAACCATCAGGTTAAGTATGGCCCCAAATTTAAATATATATACTTCCCTTCTTCTAGTTTATTTTGACCTTATACACTTGTACAATTTGTTCTATTGAATAGTTACCTACTGTCTGCTTTTACTGAAATGAAATGTTATTTATTTCCAGTTTGGTATCTCACCAGATAACTTTCTAGCCAATCCTTCTCTGTCTAGTTTCTTCAGTATCCTTACAACCAGCGCTGATAAAGACGGCAAGGTAAAAGTTGATTAACATTTTTTTCCTATAAACAATGATATAATTATACAAATTCTAGAGCTTGATAGTTTCTTTTCCAGACTTATGTTTCAACTATCCGATCTAGAAGATACCCAGTCACTGCCTTCCAGTGGCATCCAGAGGTACTTATTACACAACCAGTTAGCTTGTGTCATCCATTAATTGGACAGCTTTTTTTTAAAGAAAAATCCTTACAAATAAATACTCTTAGCAGAAAAATGCATTTGAGTGGGGATCATCTGAGATTCCACACTCTGAGGACGCAATCCAGGTGACCCAGCACGCTGCAAACTATCTAGTCAGGTAAGTTCTCTAGCTTCAACTTATGTAGGAAGAATCCAATAGCTGGTTTTATTTTATTTTTACTTGAATGTTGATGCAGTGAAGCTAGAAAGTCACTCAACAGACCATCTTCTGAGGAAGTGCTGAGCAATCTCATCTACAACCACAAGCTTACATACTCTGGATACAAAGGGTAAGCTAACTCCACAGTTAGCCTCAGATCGTGTTGTACGTTTTGAAACAATTACTGTTTGATCATCGTTCTCTCGTTTATCTTGCAGGAGCGGTAACGACGAGGCATACATTTTCACCTAGTTTTCCAAGATCAAAAATCCCTTTTAATCTACACATTCGTCTGCATGATTTTTTCTAATAGTAGTTGTGTTTATAGCAATAAGATTTGACCAACTGAAAAGTATATAGTAACAGAGACATATGATTGATAATAAGATACGATTCGCAAAGAATAGTCTCTAAAAAAGGAGATCAAAAACACTTGCATAAGCTTTGGACGTCCTCTACACTTTCATAAGTCTCACATCCTCTATATGATCTTGCAAAGTGAAGATCTGATAACCCATAAACGCTTCCATTCCTTGGATGCCGACTCTTACGACTGTGTTCATCTCGGTATTGTAGTACACTAGGTACTGAAACGATGACGAATACAAGACGATCTCATCACTCCGCGTCACTCCAACAAATCGCACAAAGATGCGTCCAACCACACTCTTCCACATCTCAGGCAACACGAACGTACGCTCAGACCATTCCCCCGTCTCAGCATCTTCGAGAACACGCAACCTAATACTCGCGCAGCTTCCATCAACCGTTTCTTCAGGCCCAAGCGAAGCCACTCAACAGACCATCTCCTGAAAAAGTGCGAAGAAATCTCATCTACTACTACAACTACAAGCTATCGTACTTTGGATAAATAACTCCACCATTGGACTCAGATCCTTCTTACATTTCTGCATGTTTAGAAACGATCATGTTATTGAATAATCATCATTCTCGTTGATTTTGCAGGAGCGGCAACGACGTGGCTTACATTTTCACGTAGTTTTCCAAGCTCAAAATCCCTTTTAATCTCGTATAGTTGTGATTATAAGCAATAAGATTTGACTTCATTGGAAACTGAAAAGTATATACAAACAGAGACATATGACTTGATCAAAAGATAAAGATTCACAAAGGATAGTAGTCATCACGCTCTCTAGTCTCTACACTTTCATAAGCTTCACATCCTCTATATGGTCTAGCAAAGTGAAGATTTGAGAACCCTTAACCGCTTCCATTCCTTGGATATCGACTCTTACGACTGTGTTCCTCTCCGTGTTGTAGTACACTAGGTACTGAGGTCTTGACGAACACAAGACGATCTCATTTGTCCGAGTCATTCCAACAATGTGCAAAATCGCGTTTCCAACTACATTCTTCCACAACGCAGGCAACACGAACTTACGCTCAGACCACTCCTGCTTCTCAACATCTTCGAGAACACGCAACCAAATACTCGTACAGCTTCCACCGACAGTTTCTTCAGGCCCAAGCGAAGCTAGCTTACCGTTGTAGTTCACCAGAGGCCAACCACGATACATCTCTTCAATACATCTGAACTTCTCAGACCGTACATCAAAGCAAACGATGATGTCGTCCTCCACCAAAAGCGTCCTCGCTCGATAATACAGAACACCGTCGATGCAAACGTGTTGGTGCATGAGAATCGGATCATGGTGTATCGAACATTCGATCTTTCTCCACGACGATTCTCCTCCTCCTAGTGTTAACACTTGATGCTCCTCCGAGCCCTGCCATCGACTTACTTTAGGTTTCCACGTCATGGACAGCACCTTGTACTGCTTCTCAACCGGATCATACACGAAGAAGCTACTCACTCCAATCTTCCTCCTCGACTTCACTTTCGGTAAAATCAACGTTTCTCCCGTGCTAGGGTTACATATCAGCGACAAGTGTTCCTTTCCCTTTAAACCTCTCTCGACTCTGAGAAAGACCAAACCTCTGATCGCTTTGACACTCACGTCGGACGAAAACTCACACGGAATCTTCATACGGTAGCAGTTTGCGGTTGAAAGAGACAAATTCTCGTCATCGTCGAGACTCTGACTAGGCTGCGGTGAGGAGAAGAAGAAGAGATGGCCGTCCTTGTTGCAGGCGAACAATAGCTTTGGGAGAGACAACGATCTCGTCAAGAACAAGTCCGTGAAGTAAGGGTCGCGAAGATAGGTTGACCAGCGCTTCGATACGCAGCGACATTTAGCTAGAGATTTCGTCGGTAGTTTCAAGAATATCTCGATGATCAGGTCGAACGGGAGAGAAACTGAGCTTTCTTCTGTCTTCAATCGCTTGTTGGCTTCGGCTAACGCGCAATGGTCCTTCGTCTCCGAGACAACTAGGGACGGTGTTTCCATGAAACCCTAACAGACTTGTAAAGTAGAATTGAATATATGAATATATTATTAGGTTGTGTATGATATGAGAATTCAAGATGCATATATATATATATATATATACTATGTAACATTAACATATAATTTTAATACTAGATAATGATAATTTTCTTACAAGTTAATGTAAATATACTAATAATATTTTGAGACTAACTTCGCCTTCAAGTATTTCTTTTTAATCTTAAGGGTTTTCATGAGTTTAACAGCTTCACTTGGCAGTCATGGTCTATAGTAGCTGGACCACATGCTCATAAAATCAACCATACAAGCTACATTGGAGTCAGCAGCGACATAGATAAATTCACAGAACGATATCTTTGCGACCATGAGGAGTTTGACTGTGAAACCACTTCCTATGGATTCTCAACTCAACCAGAGCATGCAGCGAATTGGTTTCACAGCAAAAGGAGTAATGGTTTAGGAGACATACCATTCACAAGTCATGCTACCTACACTGCATCCGAACTGATTCTATTTAAGGAAAATAATTCTTTGCTTAAGGAGTATGCAACTCAATCTCACGTGTGGAAACCAGGAGATCATTCAGTACATCTAATTTCACTTGGAGAGTTGATATATACCATGCACTAAACCTCACTGGATCAGCCTAATTCTTCACCATCTCAACTTGTCATTTTTAGAGTTGATTTGCTTTAAATCCCAACGGCTCTATTGTTTCAGTCTTGCAAATCATTTGGCGATTTGTTTTATCCACCAGAAGCTCCCAAAAGCTCCTAGGATACTCCCAAAGTTGTCCAGATACAAGCAGCTCAACACATTTCCCATTTCAGCTAAGATTCTCTCATTAAAGTCAAACGGCTAGTTTTTGATATTTTCATTACGTTTCCATTTTTTTTAGCTTTCCAAGTCTTTGTTCTGAGCATTATATAAGATCTTTAGGCCCCTCATTGCAAGCCACGGAATCTTTACCCAAGAAATAATAAAATTATTAGTTTCTTATATTTACATATAATTTTTGAAAATTAAGTTCTTGTTAACATATTTTAAACAAATTTGACATAAATGTTAATATATATATATATATATATATATATATACACATTAAATATAATTAAAATAGTTCAAATATTCAATATATTATTACTCCTATTTATGTAATCCTTAAAATAATGGGAAGTTACTGATTTTAATTAACTAGATAAGGACCCGTGCGTTGCACGAATTTCATCTGAATTTTTAATTTCTCGACATCATAAAAGTAATAAATTTTCTTTTTTCACATTAATTTTTGGATTTTTCAGTATATATTGGTGTAAGACTTATTACAGTAATAATAATGTGTTTTCTTTTGATTGGTATTTTTATTTCAATAATCATGATGTTAAATAGCATATAACTTCTTAAAAAAACTATTTCACTTTTAATTATTCTTTAAATAATATTAATCGAATTTTATTGAAACATATAAAATCATAATTTTCCTATATTTTGTATATTGTTTAAAACAAAGAAAAAATAACGCAATTAAAAATATTAATGTTACACGACATCAATCAATATGTATTATTGATAGTCAGCTAAATATTAAATATATTGCTAAATAAATGTATATATGGTTTACTTTAGCAATAATGTTGTGACTTTAACCTCTATTTCTATAGATTATATGCTATCAAAAATTTATTGATATACAATATTTTGTAGAACGCTATTGTTGTTATTTGTTCATACTTTAAGAATCTGAAGCTTTGTAGTTGTAGTGAGTTTTAATAGTGCGACGTACAATGGTTCATGAGTAAAGACTGGATTTGACAAATATATATCAACTTTGATGAAGCTTTGATCTTAATTTTTATTCATAGTCATTGCATATCAAATTCATATGGATTATTGACGTTTTCAGTTTTAAAGATCATCTCGCATTTATTAGCATGAAACTTATTCTAAAAAGAAAACAAAACATTTTCTCATATAAGTACTAATTATAATTTCTGTTTCAATAATCTTTTTGCCTAAGCTAGTTATTAGTAACATTTTTTCCATTGCAAAGTCATTTTATTGATTTAATTTCCTCAGTAGCATGACTCGAACACTTATTTAAGGATCAGGTTTGTGATTTAGAATCCATAAAAATTTCAACATATTTAAAAAATATGTGATATAAAATATGTTGATTTGCTACTTCTTCTTTGTCGTTGACACTATTAAAACTCAAATAGTCTTTGATCACCGTAGAAGAAGTTAACATATAGTTAGTTATTCACTTCTTGTGCTATTTCATTTCTTGGAGTAAGTATTATTAACTCGATGAGATAAGCATAATCGTAAATAAAAGTAATATATTGACATTAACTTACCTAAAACACACACACACACACATGCATGATAGTAGGCATGTTAACTACACATAAGCATAACAGCCACATTAACTTCCTCATTAATTTACTTACAACAACATAAAACAGTGTACAAACGTGATATATGGTGTTTTATACATCATTGTATATATGTTTTCTAATTGGTTTTCAAGTCTTTATCGAGTCTTTCTAGTCCTTTTCGAGTCATTACAGGTCTGGAGTTGCACTGGATAGGAGATGGACCTGTTGGAGCAAAAGAGGCAGAAAACAGTGCACTTTGGTGATTTTCACGCAGAACAGTCTGATGACTGTTCCCGATCGAGCAGAACACCCAAGTGATTGTTCCAGCGGCAGAGATTTTTAAGGAAACTACACTTATTTCGGGATTTGCCCTAATTATCCTCTTTTTCTCTTCCAGCCGCCTGTGGCTTTGATATATCATTATTTTCTGTTTCTCATTATCATTCTACGCTATTCTAGACACCAAAAACCAGACTTGAGCTTTAGGGATTTGGGATTTGCTACTTTGTAAAGGGAGAAGGCTTCATCTTTCTCGTTTTGGAGAAGAATCCCTGAACCCTCTCTTGTTTTATATTATCTCTATGCAGTATTATTCAGTTATCATGTCTCTGATTTCTTACTGTATGGCTGAGTAGTCGATCTTGTTAGCCTAGGGTGTTAGGGTGTTAGATCATGAGCTAAACATAGATAAGTATCCATTGATTGTCTTCATTCATAACTGATCTTATCGCTTGCATTAAACTGGCCATTCAATGCATGAACTTAGGTTTAATCTATTCATTAACCGTGTAATAGGTTGCTAGACATATTATGAATGAGCATTGCATCCCTAATCAGCGAAAGTAGATATTAGGGTGTTTTGTGAACTGATCAGATCTGCTCTTAATGCTCATCATTAGCTCTCAGACCAAGCGACATCTTAGGCGCTGAGGCTGATCGATGAAAGGTGAAACACCACGACAGTGGGTTGATCTAACAGTGTGTTCTGAGTTCTAGACTAGTCCATTAATCAAACTTGAATAATTGTTTGGCTTATGATTGTAAGCACCCGTTGAACCCTAGGCTAGCTCCTTTATAATCTGAACTTTAATACATTTATTTTATTTGCTGCTTGTTACGATACCCTTAATCTCAAAACCCCCATATTGTTTTAGCTAAGTATTGATCCAATAGAAATAAAGTGTAATAGTGGTCTCTGTGGATTCGATCCTAAAGTGCTACATCGACATACCATTCGATTGTGGTAGTGTGCACATTAGGTTAATTGGTGTGCGTGAACACGAATATCAATTTGGCGCCGTTGCCGGGGACCATCTTTTTTTACCTTTATTTTTCGGTTATTTATTTAGTCTAAGACCTCTAACTTGCTCTTTTCTCTTTGTTGCAGGAGATCGCAAGGTTTAGAAAGAAAGAACAACAACAAACAAGGCCGACAAGCACCACCATGGGTGATCACGGCCATCAGGATGATCTCACTGCAGCAATGGCACTGATGCAACAGCAGATGCTTCAGATGCAGCAGACCATCCAAGCTCAGCAAGCAGCTGCGGAACAAGCTTCTCAGCAGGCTGCTCTCGCGCAGCAGGAACAGGCGACGGAGACTGTTCCAATCGGGCAGAGAAACCATCCGCGTAACCTTCCTACTACGCGCTCTGCCATTGTTCCTCCACTCTGTACCAATTTGGACTTCGAGATCAAGCCTGCTTTGATTGGTCTAGTGCAGAGTAAGGTGTTCTCTGGTCTCTCTACAGAAATTCCAATGGAGCATATTGAGAGATTCGAGAGAGTATGCAACTTTTCACGCGCGAATGGTGTTCCACCAGACTACATCAAGTGCACGCTATTCCCATTCTCTCTTGATGGAAAAGCTGCACGGTGGCTGAACTCTCTCCCTACAGGTTCTCTCTCTTCATGGGAACAGGTCCGATCAGCGTTCCTGAGCTACTTCTACACTAAGGCGAGAACTGCAGCATTGAGGAACAAGATCACCTCATTCAGACAGCTCCCCGACGAGCCTTTTTGTGATGCATGGGAGCGTTTCAATGTCTATCGCAGAGAGTGCCCTCACCATGGATTTGATGATGATTACCTCCTGGGCATTTTCTATGATGGAGTAGACTGGAAATACCGAAGTTCTATGAACTCTGCGAGCAATGGAGATTTCATGACTCAGACCACTGCTGGAGCGTTTGAGTTGATTGAGAACATGGCTGCTAGCTCTGCTGACGAGAACAATGAGAGAGATCGCTCCAAGGTAATGGACAGTGTTGGAACCCAGAAGATCGATGAGCTGACAGCTAAGATTGATCATCTACTGAGGAACAATCAGCAAGAGGTTTGTTACACCAACGGAACAGGGTATGTACAGAACAACCAGGCACAAGGATCTGGATATCAGCAAGGCTTCCCGCAGAACTTCCAGGGTAAAACCTTCATCTTCAGTGAGGCAGAGAACATGTTCGTCGCTCAGAATCAGAATTTGAATCAACAACAGTTGCAGAACAACCAGCAACAGTCGCAGAACAACCAGAAGACAGCTCCAGCGACTGTTCCGCCAGATGAGCTGAAAAATCTCAACACTATGATGCATCAGATGCTCCAGAGCCAGCAACTTCAGGTCAAGGCACTGAATCAGGTTACCACAGACATCAACACAAGGATGGGCAGCATGTTCACCGAGCTGAGTACAAAATATGATGTTGTGAGCAACCACATCAAGAGGATTGATGATCAGCTTGCTCAAACCGCTGAAACTGTTAAGAGGCAGCAAGAAACCCTTCGTGGAAAGAGCGTGATGCACTGTAATGCAACAAAGCTGAGGTGTGAGAAAGCTGAGGGAATGAACACAGAGCAGTTGTTCGCAGAGACTGTTTCAGGTGCAGAAGAGAGAAAAGAACAGCCTGCTAGCTCAGAAATGATTGTTCCTGGCGAATCTGCTGAGACTCCACCAGTGCGAGTGTATGTTCCTACGGTTCCCTATCCAATTCCACCACCACTGAAGGTATTGCCTAAGGTTGATGATCCTGGAAAGTTTGTTTTCCCATGTTCCATTGCTGGAGTAGAATTTAAGGATGCTCTTTGTGACTCCGGATCATGTGTGAATCTTGTCTCAAAGGCAATTGTAGACAAGCTGGGTATTGTGGATGTTGAGCCTTCTCATGTGACTCTGGCTTTTGCAAACTCTTCCAGAGCAGTCCCTTATGGCACCATTCGCAACCTTCCTGTCCAAGTAGGAGATTGTATGCTCCATACCGAATTTCATATTGTTGATATGAGCAAAGAACATGAGATGCCTTTGATTTTTGGAAGATCATTTATGGCTACAGTGGGAGCAATCGTAGACATGCCTAATAAGAGAGTCTCCTTTTCCAATATCAATAAGAAGGTTTTCTACAAGGCTGTCCCAACCAGATCACAAATTCGACACGCTTCCAGCATCTCAATGGCTAGTGGAGAACAGCTGGAAAATTTTTCTAAGAAAGAGTTTGGTGATGAGAGTGAGATTGGACGAGTCCTGGATGGAGATCGTCACGGTGATACCAAGAAACTCAGTGGGAATGCAAAGGTGAAAGAAAAAGTCCAGAAGAAAAGGGTCAAGGGTGATCCTACAATGACTTTGATACCTCACATGTGTGATGAGAAATCCATTGAGTATGAGGTAAAGTGTAAGGGTACCTCTAAACCTTTCTCTAAAGTCAGAGTTATACTCACTGATGAGTTGAAAGAGAAAGGAGAAGCTGCTGTGAAAGGGTTGTTGAGCAGAGTTTTGAAGCTGAACATGTCTGATTGTGGAGCTTGTTTTGGAACAAGCACGGATGCTCAACCTGACTGATCCCTGTCACCAAGTCAAGCTAGTGACTTAAACCAAGCGCTTAGTGGGAGGCAACCCACTGGTATGTGTAAATATAACTTGGTTTTATTTTTGTTTTGCTTATTTTTCGTTTTAGTTATTGAGTCTCAGGTCAAAAAGCAGAAAAATCCGAGATACTGTAGCAGAACATTCTGGCGCTTGTTCCACCCAACTGTTCCAGAAACGGAGCACCTTGTTCTCCAGAAGAGAGAGCGGCGGCTCCAGGTGAAAAACTGGCAACAGAACAAGTCTGGAGGATCACCAGTTCCAGGTAAGTATCTCAACAAAAAAAATGTTTTTATTATTGTTTTCACCTTCTCTCTGATTTATTTTCAAACCGAGACGTTGTGAAGTAAGTCTGGGGGAGAGTTTCATCGTTTACTAACTCGTTTCTTTCTTTTGTTTATCTTTTGAGTCATTTTGAGTAAGTTTTTAAGATCGAGTCAGTCAAAACTTTGTGGGAATTAGGACCTTATTCTGTATTGATCACTAACCACCTCGTGCTTTAGTTATCTTATTTAGTGACCTTAGCAGTGGCGAAAGACACACATGTGGACCTGGAACACCCTGACATATCTCACTTGATTCTCCAGAAGTTCTCAGCCGATCAGGTTACACTGGGTAGACTTAACTCCACCTAACTTGAACCTAATCTTGACTGAAATTCTTCTTATTATGGGCACTAGATCAGGGAAACGAGACATACACTCAGGACTTCTTATCCTTTATATCCATCTTTTGTTGTTCCTGAGTGGCTAGCTCATCTTTAGCTAGTTCCCACCCTGCACCTTAGCCTTTATTCCACCTCCATGCATTTGTTTTTCAGTGTTATATGTGCAGATATGTGCAAAAAGGCCGGAGAGGAAAGGATCGACGCAGCCTCTTACTCGTTACTGCTGCAAGTGTCAATCAGACAGGGAGAACAAGCAGACTAAGGAAACATTCACTCCCTAACAAACACATGCGCAAGAACAGGAGTGGAGAACAAGAATGGTACGAATCAAAACCACCAGTGGCATCCTTATATCATATGTTACCTCCTTCTTCGTCACCCCACCATCTATTTATGTACTAGTATCAGAAAAAAAAAAAAAAAAAAAAAAAAGAAAAAAAAAGAAAAAAAAAAGAAAAAAAAAAAACTATATTTTGTTTTATTTAGTATTTGGCGATGGAGAATGGGAAGAATTCAGGAAACATGAGCCACTGGAAAGGTTGAGCAGAAGAGTGGATATCAATATGAAGGGTTGAAGAACATACAGATGAGCAGAGCAGTCTGATGACCGATTCGGAGCAGAACAGAGCAGTCGTTCCAGGGAGAGCAAAAACGAGTAGGGGCTGTGGACATCAATGGATCCGTCCTCTCTTGCAGTTTTGCGCGATATCCTGCATCCACCTCAAAAATTGGTAACCCTTAAACACTTGAAACTCCACCATTGAAACACTTAAATAGCTTGTTCCACACCTAGACTGTCTACCCTGAATAGTGCCTGTGATGAGAAGCTCACGCAACTCTTAAATGAATGTAGGGAGTTCTGTCTCGATAGTGTTGTTTTTTCAGGTTTGAGATGTAGAGTATGGAGCCGATTTTTGAACAGCAGTCAGTGGGGTTCCAGTAAGCGTGTTCTGTCCTTGCTTACTGCTTGTATGGTTCAGAGATTCGTGGTTAAGGTATGGTTGCTGAGAATAGGAGAGTTCCCACACTTTCAAACCTTTCTTCCTGTTCTTGATACTTGGTCTTGTTCGAGGACAAACAAGGATCTAAGTCTGGGGGAATTGATATATGGTGTTTTATACATCATTGTATATATGTTTTCTAATTGGTTTTCAAGTCTTTATCGAGTCTTTCTAGTCCTTTTCGAGTCATTACAGGTCTGGAGTTGCACTGGATAGGAGATGGACCTGTTGGAGCAAAAGAGGCAGAAAACAGTGCACTTTGGTGATTTTCACGCAGAACAGTCTGATGACTGTTCCCGATCGAGCAGAACACCCAAGTGATTGTTCCAGCGGCAGAGATTTTTAAGGAAACTACACTTATTTCGGGATTTGCCCTAATTATCCTCTTTTTCTCTTCCAGCCGCCTGTGGCTTTGATATATCATTATTTTCTGTTTCTCATTATCATTCTACGCTATTCTAGACACCAAAAACCAGACTTGAGCTTTAGGGATTTGGGATTTGCTACTTTGTAAAGGGAGAAGGCTTCATCTTTCTCGTTTTGGAGAAGAATCCCTGAACCCTCTCTTGTTTTATATTATCTCTATGCAGTATTATTCAGTTATCATGTCTCTGATTTCTTACTGTATGGCTGAGTAGTCGATCTTGTTAGCCTAGGGTGTTAGGGTGTTAGATCATGAGCTAAACATAGATAAGTATCCATTGATTGTCTTCATTCATAACTGATCTTATCGCTTGCATTAAACTGGCCATTCAATGCATGAACTTAGGTTTAATCTATTCATTAACCGTGTAATAGGTTGCTAGACATATTATGAATGAGCATTGCATCCCTAATCAGCGAAAGTAGATATTAGGGTGTTTTGTGAACTGATCAGATCTGCTCTTAATGCTCATCATTAGCTCTCAGACCAAGCGACATCTTAGGCGCTGAAGCTGATCGATGAAAGGTGAAACACCACGACAGTGGGTTGATCTAACAGTGTGTTCTGAGTTCTAGACTAGTCCATTAATCAAACTTGAATAATTGTTTGGCTTATGATTGTAAGCACCCGTTGAACCCTAGGCTAGCTCCTTTATAATCTGAACTTTAATACATTTATTTTATTTGCTGCTTGTTACGATACCCTTAATCTCAAAACCCTCATATTGTTTTAGCTAAGTATTGATCCAATAGAAATAAAGTGTAATAGTGGTCTCTGTGGATTCGATCCTAAAGTGCTACATCGACATACCATTCGATTGTGGTAGTGTGCACATTAGGTTAATTGGTGTGCGTGAACACGAATATCAAAACGCCTAAATATAACAGTGGTTTTCTCAAAAAAAGAAAAAGGAAAAGAATTATAACTATGGCATAACTAATGTCTGACAGCATGAAAAAAAAATCAACACCAATTTAAGAAAAAAAAGAACATGCAGAAATCAGATAATCTAGTTTTTCTTCAACATGTGATACATAAAAAAGAACATACAAAAATGCGAAAGAACATGCAGAAAAATTCATCAAATATGAGAATGAACAGAATATGAGAGAGCTAAACCCTATAAATGATGTGAATAATTGTAGTACCCTTTGGTTTATGGTTTTTAAACAGAAAATTAACAATTTATATTGAAAAGTTGATTATTTGAATAATTATTCAACAAATTGTTTTACTAAAGTAAAATTACTATCAATTAATATTTTGCAATTGCCTTTTGTTTAGGATTTTAAATGAAATTTAGAAAGGAAAAACGATTATTTGAATAATTATTCTACAATTGTTTTTTGGTTTAGGATTTTAAGAAAGGAAAACTACTTTTAAAAATTCTTTTAAGAAATTCTTATTTTATAATTGTAGAAAAGAACAGTTACTATCAAATAATTCTATCAATAATGTTTTACAATTATCATTTATTTAGGATTTTAGAAAAGGAAAATTAGTATTAAAAAAATTATTTTACAAATATTTTTTATTTTGATTTCTTATTAAAATAAAAATGTTGAAAAAATATTTTTAAATATTTTTTTTAAAAAAATAATCTCTATTACTATCAAAAAATATTTTATAATTATCATATATTTAGGATTTTGAAAAAGGAAAATTTGCATTAAATTAATTGTTTTTAAAAGAAATTTTTTTTTATGATTTTAGAAAAGGACAGTTATTATCAAATTAGTTTATCAATAATGTTTTACAATTATCATTTATTTAGGATTTTAGAAAAGGAAAATTAGTATTAAGAAAATTATTTTACAAATATTTTTTTCTTTTTAATTTTTTTAAAATGAAAATGTCGAGAAAATTACTTTTAAATCATTTTTATTTTTTTAAAACAATAATCGTTATTACTATCAGAAAAAAAAATAGTTATCATCTCTTTAGGATTTTGAAAAAGGAAAAGTAGTATTAAATTAATTGTTTTAAAAATATTTTTTTTTGTATAGGATTTTTAAAAAGGAAATTTTCTAGAAAAATACTATTAAATAGTTTGACACATGTCACAATCTTAAATATATAATTGACATATGTCACGATCATGTTAATTAGTAACTTTGAAAACTAAGCTTTATATAATAAAATTATTTTTAGTCTTGACTTTTTTTTTAATATATAAGATTTTCTGCTTAAAAATAATTATGTTATATGTTAAATGGAGTAATAATCCGTTTTTATGTTTTTTTCTCAACAAAAAAATGACGATCTTAGTATCACCCCTCCACCCATCACTCAAACTCCACTCAACGTGTCAGAAACTGATGTAACTGTGACAAACGTTGGAACCATTACAGGAACAACATTAACTTCTGTTTCAACGGCTAATGTTACTGATGATACAACGCATTGTAGCCTTCTCGGTCATGATCTTTATCAAAAGAATTCAGTCCTACGAACCACAAGTGTTCCGGTTACAGTTTCACTCTTCTATCTATGTCTAGCATGTTCACTCAAGGACTGATGCCTGACAAAATTGATGGCAAAAAGCTTTAAAACATGACAGAAGAAGATGATCTTTTTCCTGTAAACAGTGATATGATTGTACCAATTCCAGAACCTGATAGCTTCTTTTCCAGACTTATGTATCAACTATTCGATCAAAAGGATACCCAGTGACTCCCTTATAGTGGCATCCAGAGGTACTTAATTACACACCAGTTAACTTGTGCTATCCATTAATATACAGCTTTTTGCTAAGAAAGATCATTACAAAGAAATACTCTTAGCAGAAAAATGCATTTGAGTGGGGATCATCTGAAATTCCACACTCCGAGGACGCAATCCAAGTGACTCAACACGCTGCAAACTTTCTAGTCAGGTAACTTCTCTCTATTCAACGTATGTTGGAAGATCCAGTAGCTCTGGCTTAATTTGTTTTTGTTTTGAATGTTGGTGCAGTGAAGCTAGAAAGTCACTCAACAGACCATCTCCTGAAGAAGTGCGAATAAATATCATCTACAACTACAACTACAAGCTATCGTACTTTGGATAAATAACTCCACCATTGGACTCAGATCCTTCTTACACTTACGCTGCATGTTTAGAAACGATCATGTTATTAAATAATCATCATTCTCGTTGATTTTGCAGGATCGGCAACGACGAGGCTTACATTTTCACGTTGTACTTTCCAAGATCAAAATTCCTTTTAATCTCGTATAGTTTTGTTTATAAGCAATAAGATTTGACTTCATTGGAACTGAAAAGTATATACAAACCGAGACATATGACTGATAAAAAGATAAAGATTCACAAAGGATAGTTGTCTTCACGCTCTCTACACTTTCATGAGCTTAACATCCTCTATATGGTCTAGCAAAGTGAAGATTTCAGAACCCTTAACCGCCTCCATTCCTTGGATATCGACTCTTACGACTGTGTTCCTCTCCGTGTTGTAGTACACTAGGTACTGAGGTGATGACGAACACAAGACGATCTCACTCCTCCGAGTCATTCCAACAAAGCTTAAAAACGAGTCTCCAACAACACTCTTCCACATACCAGGCAACACGTACATATGCTCAGACCACTCCTGCTTCTCAACATCTTCGAGAACACGCAACCTAATACTCGTACAGTTTCCACCAACACCTTCTCTAGGCCCAAGCGAAGCTAACTTACCGTTATAGCTCACCAGAGGCGCACTCCGAAACACCTGAGCGAATCCGCTAGTGTCTTTAACGCACCTGAACTTCTCCGACCTAACATCAAAGCAGACGATCATGAAACTCCCCCAGGTCTTCATCGCTGGATAATACAGAACACCGTCGATGCAAACGTGGTGATACCGCGGAATCAGAGTATGCTGTACTGAACATTCGATCTTTCTCCAACCTCCATTTCCTCCTAGCGTTAACACTTGATGCTCCTCTGATCCCTGCCATTGACTTCCTTTAGGTTTCCACGTCATGGACAGCACCTTGTGCTGCTTCTCAACGGGATCGTACGCGAAGTAGCTTCTCACTCCGATCTTCCTCCTCGACTTCACTTTCGGCAAGATCATCGACTCTCCCGTGCTGGGGTTGCATATCATCGACACGTGTTCCTTTCCGTTCAAACCTCGCTCGATTCTGAGAAAGACCAAACCTTTGATCGCGCCGACACTTGCCCTAGATGTATATTCGTATGGGATCTTCAAACGGTAGCAGTTTGTTGCTGAAAGAGACGAGTTCTCGTCATCGTCCAGACTCTGACGCTGCGGCGGAGGCGAGGAGAAGAAGTGGAGATGACGGTTCTTGTTGCAGGCGAACAGTATCTGAGGGCGAGACGAAGATCTTGTTAAGAACAAGTCTGTGAAGTAAGGGTCGCGGAGATAGGTGGACCAGCGCTTCGATAGGCAGCGGCATTTCGCTAAAGATTTCGTCGGCAGTTTCAAGAATATCTCGACGATCAGATCGAACGGGAGAGAATCTGAGGTTTCTTCAGTCTTCTTCAATCGCTTGTTGGCGTCGGCGGCGGCAAGAAGATCCTCCGTCTCCGGGACATTTCGCGGCGGTGGTTCCATGAAACCCTAACAGACTCGTGATCACCGCGACTTCTCGGCGACTTCTATTCTACAGACGGAGAAGAACCATCTCAAGTAGGAGAATCAGAGTGTAATGCGGTGGGCCTAGAGAGTAAGCCCATGTAGTAATATATAAATGGGCCCGAGTACGAAGATCGCTTAAAATCTAATTTAACAATCCGTTACACGTGGACGGTTGAGATTGGTTCCTTGAATGATATCATCAAAAGCGTGATCAAAGTCTATCTTCTTCTCTCATTTGATCGGAGATCAATCTTCTCCTCTGAGAGATGTGGAGTTACGTATGGTTGTTGCTGCTCGTACTCTTCGTCGTGTGCAAAGATACCATCGTCGTGATGGCGAAGTCAACCGAGTCGCCTGGGGCGATTCTCCTTTCTAGTCAAACCGTAGTTGACGATTCTCGGAGCTCTGTATGCTCCGCGCCGGATCCGAGCCTTAACTACAAGCCGGTCATCGGTATTCTGAGCCATCCCGGAGACGGAGCGACGGGTAGATTGAACAACGATACGAACGCGTCGTACATCGCGGCGTCGTATGTGAAATTGGCTGAAGCTGGTGGAGCTCGTGTGATTCCTCTCATCTATAACGAACCCGAGGAGCTTCTCTTTCAGGTTATTTTTTTCTAGCTCAGATAAACCCTAATTAGTTTGGTTTTTTTCATCATTGATCAATAGTTTAGATCGAAACTGTTTAGGTTTTAAGAATTGGATTGCTTCTGTTTTGGGGTCAAATCATATTGGTGATGGATTAAACATTTTTGGAATTGCAGAAGCTTGAATTGGTGAATGGTGTGATATTTACTGGTGGTTGGGCTAAAGAAGGATTGTATTATGATATCGTCCAAAAGATCTTCATTGTAAGCTTTACAAGCTCTTTTGAGTTATGCACTATGTAATTCTAGTACAATGTTATGCTCTAATTGACATCTCTATAATTCTCACAGAAAGCTTTGGAAAGAAATGATGGTGGAGAGCACTTTCCAGTATATGCCATCTGCCTAGGGTTCGAGCTCCTGACAATGATCATAAGTCAGGTATTTGTTTAATTTGTATGTGTGTTTCTTAGCTATAAAGATGAATCCTTTTTCTAGTTGTAGATTATTTGAACTTAAGTTTTAGAACCTTACTTCCATCAGGCTGAGCAGGGAGCTTTAAGCTATCCATTTCATGAATTTACGAGCTTAGAATAATATGTAGTGCAGATTGAGATCTGCATGCTCCATTTAAAATGCCTATAATCGTTTGTCTTTGTAACAGAACAGAGACATTTTTGAAAAAGTTGATGCCAAGAATTCTGCATCAAGTCTCCAGTTCGTTGAAAATGTTAGCACCCAAGGAACTGTATTCCAAAGGTTCGTACATATATATCCAAGATGTTGTATATGTCCTAAGCCGCCGAGTCTTACAAAAATATTATTGCAATGGTTTACATTACAGATTTCCCCCAGAGTTGTTGAAAAAACTCACTACAGACTGTTTGGTTATGCAGAACCATCAGGTACGTATACTGTGACTTCTCTGTAGAGAGAAATTTGATTTTATATATGCGTTTCACTATACTTTGGAAAGTTTCTTGTTCATTCTGCGTTCTTTTTCTTCAATAGTTATTATATTCCTACTCCCACCTCTTTTGCTGAAATGAAATTTGTTATTGTTTCGCAGTTTGGTATCTCGCCAGACAACTTTGAAGGCAATATTGGTCTGTCTCGTTTCTTTAAGATCGTCACAACATGCCTTGATGGCAACCGCAAGGTATTGTTATGCTCTTGAGAATCATAACAGATCTAAGATACTAGAGTCTGACCTCGTAGAGCCAATCTACTTTTTCATATGTATATTTTTTTCCAGGCATATGTTTCAACCGTTCAATCGAAAACATATCCTGTAACCGGCTTCCAGTGGCATCCTGAGGTACATACTCACAAGTTACTATCTCGCGCCTAGCCTGAGCTATCACTGTGGTCTATTGCGTTATCCTATAATTGTATGGTATATTATTGCTGTACAGCTTCTATAAAAGAAAAAGCTCCGTAAAATACTCTGCAGAAAAATGCATTCGAGTGGGGATCATCCAAAATTCCACACTCTGAGGACGCAGTCCACGTGACTCAGCTCACTGCGAATTATCTTGTCAGGTTAGTTCTCCATTCATTGTTTGATAAGAGTTGAAAAGAGAGAGTGCATCAACTATGATTGCTACATTAGGAAGGTGGTTAACACTAGAATCAGCATAAGAGTAAGTTAGTTTAGATCACATGTAAGTAGTTTCCCACTGATACCACAAGAACAGTTGTCGATATGTGTAGCAGTTTCTGACCGATTGAATTTCCCAAATGTGGTTGCAGTGAAGCTAGGAAGTCGCTGAACAGACCATCTCCTGAGAAAGTGCTGAGCAATCTCATTTATAACTACAAGTCTACGTACTGTGGATACGAAGGGTAACGCCTCCACTATGAGTCTCTCTTACTTATTTTTCTACCGTATATGTTGTTAACGTTTCTTTGGATCATCATACAAATATGGTGGAATCTGCAGGAGAGGTTACGACGAGGTTTACATTTTCACACAACAACGATCCCTTCTCTAAGAACAAACATCCTCCCGTGTGATTACTCGATTGAACCAGTAATGCTTTTTCAACTCTGATTGTATCTGTGAACTTTTTGCAACTCCGAAGTCTGATGATGTGTGGCTTGTATTTGTGAAGTGTGTATTGTATATTCTTTACTTAAAAGAAATGTCAAATAAAACACCTCAGCAAATAAGCTTACTAGATAATTATGTTGTGCTTAAACGTTTAATATTTCTGTGATGGGCTCAATAAAGCCTGAAAAAGCTTTCTCGATAACTGTTTGTTTGCCTGTATTCCTATCGGCAACCGACAAGAAGAGCTCTTGTCGGTATTGCTAAATTCCCGGTTCATCTCTAAAACCGGTATTCTTATATTGCGTACCAAGTCATACCAACCAGATTCAATTATTTTTTCTTCGGACAGTGCAGGCCGTCTTCAATGCAAGCTTCTCCATTCCTCTTAAATCAATCGTAAGTGTTCTTCGTTGTCGAATTTTTGTATCGATCTTGATCTTGTTAGGAAGAGTTATTAAAAGAGATTGTGGGCGTTGATATCCGGTTTTCACATCCTCAGGAATCATAACTAGCTATGAATACCAGTAGCCTTTCAAGTTCTTAGTTTGGATTTCTCAAGCTTATCTGTAAAAAAAGGAGAGGACTTTGAAGCTTGCATTTGTTTGGAAGAGGCATACAAATGGGGAAGATAATGGAATGGGCAGCACGATCTGATCACTTGAGAGGAGTTCCAAGGAAAACTGTGATAACAGCCGTTGGTGCGTTTGCGAGAGCGGTAGCGAATCTTTGCAACAAAACCACAGTTCACAACGCAGACACTCTTATGACTCTTGTTCGGTCACGTCCACCTGGTGTTCCTCTGATCACTGTTAGTAATCACATGTCGACGTTAGTTCAAAGTTAAAACCTTTTAATAATAATCTGAATCTTTTTCTTGTTGTCATCTCTTTCCCCTCACTTGTTCTTTTGATGTTTATCTAGCTCCTTTGTGTGTGTGTTTGTTGTAATCAGTTTAGATGATCCAGTAATGTGGGGAGGGTTCAAGGGTCTTCTTTCCTTTGATCCAGAGCTGGCTCGATGGGTTCTTGCTGCCGAGGACATATGTTTCAAGAACCCTCTCTTCTCCTACATCTTCCGCACTGGTAGCTCACCATTATTTTTTTGTTGTCTCTGTTCATGTGGAATGAAAAGATTGTAGTTAGTGACTTTGGACTTGTGAACGATTTCTTTTGAGCAGGCAAGTGCATACCTATAACAAGAGGTGGTGGAATCTACCAAGAACACATGAGTGAAGCTCTTGAGAGATTAAAAGACGGATGTTGGGTAAGTTAAGCTTTGTACATTTGAACAAATGCTGCTGAGATCGTTTCTGATCTTTTAACCTTTTGAATCATGACTAGTAGTTGCACACCTTCCCAGAGGGCAAGGTGTTTCAAGATGATGTGCCTGTAAGACGTCTTAAATGGGGAACCGCAAGCCTCATAGCTCGTTGCCCTGTCACCCCTATCGTCCTGCCAATAATCCACCGTGGTTTTGACGAGGTAAACATGTCTTAACTCTAGCATCCATTGTCCTAAACTCGCTACTTACTTACATTGTTCTAACTAACTTAGATGATGCCGGAGAAGTATTTGTTTGGTAGAAGACCACCGTTACCACTGTGGAACAAGAAACTTCAAGTTGTGGTTGGTGAACCAATCGAGTTTGATGTTCCCATGATGGTTGAGACCGCTGTCTCTGCATCCTCCGATCATGTAACAGCAGCTCCTCTTCAAGAAACGAAATGGCCTGTGATCTCTTCTGCTGGCAAAGAGCTAGACGAAGCTGCTCAGAGATGCCTCTACTCAGTTCTTTCAGAGAAGATTCAATCCTCACTGGAAACATTGAGACTCTTATCCAAGCGGTTGTAAACTTCAGATCAGGACCCGGTTCACAATTTTGAAGTTCCCGGTTAAGATCCGCAACGGTATTCAATTATTTCCTTTATTTTAGTTTATCTTTTAAGCTGAGAAATATTTTACACAATCACATTGTAATAAAGATGAAAATGTAACTAACTTATATCTAAATAACTCTCATCTTCAAATATATTATTCTCTCTATTTCATATTGTGTCATTTTATCCCTTAAATTTTGTTTTTTATAAGCCATGGATTATAAGTGTATGTTACATTTTTACATGTGGTGTGTGAAATCCTTTAAAAACATTTATTATGAACCGAGAGGATATATTAAAACATTCGAGACAAATCCCTTTGAAATCTTTGTGTCTATGATTCATCATTATTTTATTACAATGTAAATTAAAACCGTTATTAGTGTATTGTCTGTAACGCTGATGATCTGGCAGCCAGTTCTGTCTCTCTGCTGCTGCATCATTGATGTTGGGACAGAAACAGCTTTGAACAACCAGTTTGAACAGCAGAAGGTTCTGATAAGAGACAAACGTGGGTGGCACACAAACACGGCGGCCACGTGAGAGACTATCTCGCCACCGGTGCGGCGAGTGTCATCCACGCGAATGTTTATGGGCCCTACGTGGTCACGCCGGGGACGCACCCATCACGTGAAAAAGGAACCCTCCAAAGGTCAGCTAAAACGGCATCGTGGCATTGTCGTGAATCGAGTACGTTTCTAAGGGTAAACGTTAGTTCTCGCACGTGGTAACGCGTGGCAAATCGGTAAATATAAATACTCTCACGTGCTAGGTCCGGAGGACACGCGTGACATCATGCTGTGGTCTTTTCGTAAATATATGGTCAAATCAATGGTAAATTGGGTAGTCTCTTTCTTTTAAGCTTTCATCAGTATGAAATGAAACTATAACTCTTTCTTCTCTGGCACGAGAGAGTTCTTGATTAGCTTTAACCTCCTTCTTCTTCTTTCTTCTTGATCTGCTCCGTTCAGCTTAACGCTCAAACAAGAGGAGGAAAGTAAACGAGAGCGATCATGACGTCAGGGACGAGGACGCCGACGTGGAGGGAGAGAGAGAACAACAAGAGGAGAGAGAGACGGAGGAGAGCTATCGCGGCGAAGATCTTTACGGGTTTGAGAACGTACGGTAACTACGAGCTTCCAAAGCATTGTGACAACAACGAAGTGCTTAAAGCACTCTGCAACGAAGCTGGCTGGATCGTCGAACAAGATGGCACTACTTACCGCAAGGTTCGGTCTCTTTGGATCTTTACTCTTGTCGGAAATACGCACTACCATTTTTTTTAATGCATCGAAACTGTCTAACATGCGCCGGAGATTTCTCATGGAACAAGATCTAGCTTCTTTTGACCTGATCGGTCACTGGATTGCTAACTTGTTCCTTACAGCGTAGGTTAGCGATACTCAAACGCTTTTTATTAAAGAGAAGATTATCTTCTATCTTTCAGTACTGTATATGATTAACTTGCAGTCCCCCATGTAGGACTAGTCTACTCTGAGTATGATACCCCTATATACCAAAAGTGAAAAGCATAGATCTCTAGGGAAGACTGATATACAAAAATAAATGTGTATTGGTACAGAGGTCGAAGTATACGTTTTTGATCTGTAGATCTTTTTTTTTGAAAAGCATGTGGGCACTTTTGCTTTACTGTCTCTCTCAAGTCTCGAGAACTGAGTCCAATGATAATCTGTCGGCTCATGAATCCTTTGACTCGATCGATTCAAAGAAGCAGATAGTTTTTTTTTTAATGTGTGAAACTATTTAGACCTAGCTGACTTGGACAGCAAGTAATTTGTTGTTAATTTAATACATTCAACAAAAATATTTATTTTATAATATTCATTTGATAAGCTATGTGTTGACTTGTTTTTCAGGGAAGTGGTAGACCAGCAGAGCGTATGGAGATAGGTGTTGGTTCAGCAACCACGAGTCCATGCGCTTCTTACAATCCTAGTCCATGCTCCTCCAACTTCTTGAGCCCTTCTTACGCTAATCTCACTTCAGGAGATGGTCAATCACTCATCCCATGGCTAAAACATCTCTCAACATCTTCCTCCTCACCGAGACTCCCTGATAATTACCTCTACATCCCTGGAGGCTCTATAAGCGCTCCTGTAACCCCTCCTTTGAGCTCTCCAACAGCTCGGATGAACCCTGATCATCATTGGCAACAACAAATCAACAACTCTTTCTTCGTATCCTCAACACCGCCTAGTCCCTCTAGGCAGCAGCAGACCGTAGTACCTGACTCTGAATGGTTCTCAGGGATTCAACTCGCGCAAAGCGTTCCAGCTTCACCAACGTTCAGCCTCGTCTCACGAAACCCTTTTGGATTTAAAGAAGCAGAAGGTAGTGGTGGGTCAAGAATGTGGACACCGGGTCAAAGCGGGACTTGCTCACCGGCTATTCAGACAGGAGATATTCCAATGTCTGAAGCCGTGGTGGCTCCTCCAGAGTTTGCGTTTGGGAATAATACTACAAACGGGTTAGTGAAAGCATGGGAAGGAGAGAGGATACATGAAGAGAGTGGTTCTGATGATCTCGAGCTCACTCTTGGAAACTCGAGCACAAAAGGGTAACTGAAAACCCGGTCCAACCAAAACCATTCTCGATTTTATTTTCCCATGTAAGGCTCAAAGTGAAACACAGCTTTAAAATATTCGTTTATTTGTAACCAGCTAACCAACCTATAAAACCCGGTTTGTATGGTTCTCTAATCAGATTATGTTTTTTCTTACATTTTCCTATTTTTTAAAACAGTTACAGACTCATAAGCAAATTACATTATTGTTTCAAAATTTATTATCATTAGTCAACAATGACGACCGCTTCAACACACGACAAAAATAGGGTTCTGCAGGTGACAGAGGACTAGCCTCTGTATATAACGGCTAACATATGGACTTGCTTTTCTTCTGGTTGAACCTCTTTAAGGCTTGCTTTTTGTAAATGGGCACATCTGAGACTAACTATAAGCTATAACTATCATATGGTAGAAGAAACAAAGGTAAGGTTAAATTCACGTACGTTCAACTGAGAAATAGCATCATGCTATCCGTTAATACTTAATACTCATCATTCATGCTATTTGAATATATTTAAAAACAAAATGATTAACCAAAATGCGAACTATTGTTAATACAGTTAATGAATTAGTAGAATTTATAATATTACTTTTATACGAGAAAACTGAGTTTAAAATCTCAGTAACCATATAAATTTACATAAAGGTAATCAGCTGACTAATTCTCGTTAGTCAATTTACCTAAGAGAACTGACAATTCTAGTTTGGAAATTTCTTTACTGACTCAAAGGATCATTTTACTCCGGAAAGAAAGAGAACACGAAGGCAAGGATGTAGTTCAATGGCTATACCGGTGAGCTTCCTTGACGTGACGGGGTATGAAGGACCTGCAGCCTTTGGTGCCTCGTTCTCTATACCGCTCTTCACGGCAAGGTCTAGTGTTTTTTGGAGGTCTAATAAGAATGTGATTTTTTGAAGGTAGTGTCTAGTGTGCTTCCAGAAATGTATTTTTTATTTTTAAAACAATTGTTTATTATATATATAATTTTGTATAAAACAAAACAAACAAACAAAAACTGGTACCTATCTATATATATTTGGCCATGCAAGACATAAGAAGGAAGCACAAAACATCTCTTGACAGCTTCCAAAGCATGCCTTTTAGCCACGATAAAGCAATACTAATACGACTCATAAATATTATAAATACTCTATAAGCTTACGAACTTCAACAATCCAATGTCACAATAAACTAAGAAGCAATAAATAGTTCATACCAAAGATAAACTTATATATGTCCATTGGTGATGACTATGAGGATCAGTAGACAACAATTTGGCATGAGCTAGAGAGTCTCGGAAAGCTAAGGAGTTTTATGAAGATGTCAGATTCTTCTTTCCTCGGGGCATCATCTTCCAAGCTTATTGTTAGCTTGGTGACAGATTCTCCTTTCTTTAGGGAATCATCCAAGGTTACTGATAGTCTCCTGAGGTTTGGCGAGTTCTCAAGAAAATAACCCACTAGTGCCATCTCCAACGCCTCTCCTTTCAGATGCCTTTCTATATCAACATGCTCTAGAGATGATAACAGATTCCAAGGTCTGGCAATAACATCAATTCCCTCCATCTCGGAATTTTCAGAAGTTCCCTGCGCGTTACAATACAACCAAGTGAAAGGACACACATGTTTAAAATATGATACTCTCACCATTTGCATCTTATATCTCAAGTTCATGATTTGTTAGATAATCCTCACCACGACAAGATGTTTTAGATTCGGGCAGACTTCAAGAAAGACTGGCAGTATCTCCCACATGTAGCTGTCGAACCTTACACGTAAGGAATATAGGTTACGAAACACCGGTAGTTGTACATATCTAGAGTAGTCATAGATGACCTACAACAACAACAACGGCGACTTAGTTATTTTGTTAAACGTTAAATAAAAGATAAAGCTACCTCAATTATATGATGACATGTGTGATGTGTTTCTCAAAAAAAATACAACATTTGAGTTTTTCAAATGAGACATATCCTTCCGATATTTGTATACTCTCTCTCTTCTCTTTGTAATTTTTCATTTCTTTATTGTATAGAATTCCATTGAGAAACTTTCAATAAGGATGGTCTTAGTACTAATAAAGGAAATCTTTTATAGGTACTTGGAGAATAATTAACTAATATATAAATATAATTTAATATCAATAATTGGTTTTAAGCTGAAAGTTCATTATTCAAAATAAGGGCTTAAACATATATAGGTTACCTCGAGTGTACTCGAGGCGATAGTCATATCTTTGACCTTAGAGATCCCAACGAGAAAAGCACGAACCATCTCTCCCTTTTGTACTTCATTTACAACGCCTAGCCACCTTTCAGAAATCAAGTCAAACACAGTATCTATATCCGCTTCTACAAGGGAAGGTGTATTCTTTATTATGAAACTTGTAGTTCGACAATCACTGATCCTCAGATACGTAAGCATGGGAGCATCAATTTCAACTATACGATCTTCATTATGATCCTCGTGATAACCCCAATCATGCATGAAGGTCAACAGAGACTTAGAATGTACACGTAAGATCGGTATTCCATCACTGAAATTACTTCTCTCAATACAAAAGTTTTCAAGAACTGGGGATTCTGAGATTAAATTCTCTAACGCCCGTTCGTCGGTAAACTCAACGAGAATCAAAACTAGAGCTTTGAGAGAAGGCAAAGAAACACGCTCGGGATTAGGTAAGGTTATTCCCAAAAGCCTTAAGGATACCAAGCTGCTACAAGTGTAAACCGTTGGACACATCACGAGGTCCCAACTATGTAATGAATTGTCCGAAACATTGAGATGTTTAACTTTAAGCCAAGTAGCAGCGTCGAGCCAGCGCTTGACGCGACCAGTATTAGACTCTACAACGTCAGAAGTATCGTACGTTAACTTGAAACGCTGTACGGACGAACCACGGTTACGTTCTAGAAAGTTATCGACAAAAGTCACGAAGGTGTCGAGTTCTTTGAAATCGTTGGTGTCTAAGTCAAGACCAGGTACGTGTTTCCAGAGAGTTTTCCATCTGGTGGATAAGAGACTAGTCTTAACCACATCTTTGGTCGGAAGATTTAAGAGCACATGGAATATTAAGCAATCTGGCAAACTGCTTAGCCGATCAACTTCACTCGGGGGGTTGGTGAAACGAGCACGTTTCACTCCGGCTGTATCCATGAACGTATACATTTTAGAAAAAGTGAGGATGTCAAGTAAGGGCTATTGGCTACAGAGGCGAGATATATAGGTTGTGATGGATTTTTATCTACACGTTTCCAATTTTATGAGCTGATGAAATTTTGTTTACCAAAATACACATATATACTAGTGGGTTTTCGCGCGAAATTTTGAATTTTTTTTCAGTTCAAAATCTAGTATAATACTATTTCCGTTTTTAAATATATTTTTGAGTTTAAAAGATAACTTGTAATAGATTTTTCTGTTGCTTTTATAAAAAATGTACCTATTTTTATACAAATGTATTAATTTAAAGTAATGACTTTACGGATATTTATTAAAATAAAGTTTATTAAATTAATATTGATAGAAAATTTAGGGGTATTATGAAATCAGTTATAGATATGCATTTATGAATAAACAAATTTTACATATGTAAAATCTAGAAAAATTGTCTTATATAATATAAATGGAGTAATTTTCTTCCTTTTGGTTTCTTAAAAATAGTCATTTTAGATTTTTATGCATTCTTGACTAATAAATGGTAATAAATCATAAAATTTAAGATTTTTTTTTATTTAGAATAGTTGAATTTCTTAGCTGAGAATCTTAGAAAATTGTTTAGTTTGAAAGTTATATATTGAACATTGATTTATTACTTAACTTGTCCATATATAATATATACATATGAGTCACACTACTATATTTATTACATATAATTAATTTTTACTTTTATTATCATTAATATGTGTATCTAAGATGTATATATGTGTCACACTACTATTTCATTGGTAAATATACAATTTAAAAAAAAACTAAAATATAGGAGAAAACTGAAAAATCCATTAATCTTAAACTATGTGATTATCTGTTTTTCTAAAATACTCCAGTAATCTTATACATAAAATGGTCTCTACAATATTCAGTATTTGATTCCCCACTAAATTCAACTTAAAACGTTTTTTTCAAATTTGGAAATTGATGACTAGAAAACTAAATAAACATATCGAAAAAGCAAAACTAACCTGATATTTTAACGGTCAAAAATATGATATGGTACCATTTTTGAATATTTTCTTGCATAATCAACCCTTTAAAAACTTAGAAAAGAAAATCTGAGAAGGAAAAAGTTTCTTAAAATTCGGAGATCGACTTGAAAGCTTAAATAAACATGATATGAAGACAAAAACAAACGTAATACCATGTTCGATTAGTTTCACATGTTCCATAATCAATATTACAAAAAAAAATGGAATAACATTTTTGATCAAAAACATTTAAAATGGATTCTGAAATCGACTAATAAACATAATGTGCAGACAAAACAAACATATTATCTCTAACAATCAAAATATGATTGGATACCATATTTGATTAGTTTTACATGTTCCATCTATACTATTTTATAAATTGATTTTGCTGATTTGTCATATACTCTTTATAGTTTTAGATGATTTTGCTGAATTGTCATATGTTTTTCTAAGAAATTAGCAAAATCATTGATTCATTATTATTTTATAGCTAAAATCACTAATAGATTAATTTATAAAATGCTATTAATGAATAAATCTTAAAAATGAATTTTATTTTAATAATTATAAATTTATATGTTATATTAAAATTTAGTTAATCTAGTTAATTTTTCTTATTTGTCACTTTTATTAAGTTTTAGACTTTTAGCCAAGTTACTGATTTATTATCAATTTCTAACTAACTCGCTAATTTGTTAAAAATTATAAATTTATATGTTATATTAAAATTTAGTTAATTTTTCTTATTTGTCAATTTTTATTAGGTTTTAGACTTTTAGCCAAGTTACTGATTTATTAATTTTGATGAATTTTATATAATTGAAACGATTTAATAATTAAAAACAATGCAATATTAAATATTTGCTTCTGAAATAATATAAAATTACCAAAATATTTGATTATGAAATAATATATATTGTGTTGCTATCCAAAACAATATATTTATTATAAAAGTAAAAAAAAAATTAAGATACACAACAAATTTAGTCAAGAAAAATATTTATATAAATCTTTATAAAAAATATAAATCTTTACAATATATTTTCTAGATTATTTCTAAGAAATGAGTGTTTTAAAAAATTAAACACAATAATAAGCATATATTTTGCTATCAAAATATTTTAAAATAAGATTATGTTGCTATCCAAAACAATATATTTATTATAAAAGTAAAAAAAAAAAATTAGGATTACTCAACAAATTTAGTCAAGAAAAATATTTATATAAAGATATTTTCTATATCATTTCTAAGAAATGAGTATGAGTGTTTTAAAAAATTAAACACAATAATAAGAATATATTTTTAAAGTTATCAAAATATTTTAAAATAAGGTTACGTTGCTATCCAAAACAATATTTTAAAATAAGATTATGTTGCTATCCAAAACAATATTTTATTCTAAAAGTTTAAAAAATTAAGATATATTGAAGAAAATATTTATATAAATATATATTTTTTAGCCGCGCTCCTCCCTCCGATAGCCGCGCTCCTCCCCTTCTCTCAGGGTCTCTCAGGGCCGAGATCTCTCAGGGCGCCACTGTCTCCTCTCGGGGGAGGGCCGGCCGCTCTCGCGAGAGCCAGCCGCGAGAGCCAGCCGCGAGAGCCAGCCGCTCCCCGCCCCCCGCCCCCCGCTCCCCTCCCCCCCGAGAGCCGCTCCCCCCGAGAGCCGCTCCCCCCGAGAGCCGCTCCCCCCGAGAGCCGCTCCCCCCGAGAGCCGCTCCCCCCAAGAGCCGCTCCCCCCGAGAGCCAGCCGCTCCCCCCGAGTTGGCTCCCCCCTGTAGAGGATAATTATATGAGGACCTTTTATGTAAATACTCAATAGTTAATATACCTAATGTACGCTGTATATATACTGTATTCTCATCAATAATACAAATCATTCAGTCTTATTCCCTATATGGTATCAGACGCTTAAGATCCCTAGTTTTTCAAATCTCTTGGCCGCCACTTTTCTTCTTCTCCAACCACTCATCGTTTCCTTTCAATCATGTCGTCATCTCCGGCCTCTCCGAACGAAACGATCGTCGTCACCAATACGACCACTCTTCTCAATCTTAACATGACCAACGTCACCAAACTCACTGCTTCCAACTTCCTCATGTGGAGCCGTCAGGTTCACGCACTGCTCGACGGCTACGCCCTCACTGGTTTTATTAATGGTTCTGCGCTCATGCCTCAACCTACCGTAACGGTTGATGGTGTCACTACAGAGAACCCCGACTACACTCTGTGGAAGAGACAAGACAGGCTGATCTATAGTGCCTTATTAGGTGCGATAACAGTCACCATCCAGCCGATTCTCTCTACCACAACCACGTCCGCACAGATCTGGTCTACTCTGTCTTCAACGTATGCGAAGCCTAGTCGTGCTCACATCCAGCAGCTGCGTCAACAAGTCAAAACCTGGACCAAAGGAACGATGTCAATTGATGCTTATGTTCAAGGTTTCACAACTCGATTCGATCAGTTGGCTTTGCTGGGAAAACCTTATGAACTTGAAGATCAGATTGAGTTCATTCTAGAAGGTTTGCCGGAAGACTACAAACAACTCATCCAGCAGATTGAGAGCCGTGACACCACACCTTCGGTTACAGAAGTACACGAGAAGCTGCTGAACTATGAGGTGAAACTCCAGACGAAGCTCCCATCCACGCCGGTTCTTCCGATCACGGCGAATGTTGCTAACTACCGTGGGTCTTCTCACAGCAATGGTAATCGCAACAACAACTACTCCGGCTCCAGCAGAAACAACAACCAATCGTTCCAACGCAACAACTACAACAAGAACGAGCAGACATGGCAACAACAACAGCTCACGTCGCGTCCTGACAACACTACTCGTGGTTATCAAGGAAAATGCCAGATATGTAGTACGTTTGGGCATAGCGCTAGACGATGTCCTCAACTACAAGCGGCTGCGGGCTCTTCCACCTCTCGTCCGGTGTCTCCTGCTCCGAGTTCGTGGCAACCTCGCGCTAACATGGCCCTAGCCTCCTCCTACAATCCGAACAATTGGATCATGGACAGCGGAGCTACTCATCATCTCACTACCGATTTGAGCAACCTCTCTCTCCATCAGCCATATACAGGTGGCGAGGAGGTCACCATTGCAGATGGATCCGGGCTCTCCATCTCACACATTGGTTCAACATCTCTTAAAACTCCATCTCGCTCCTTTACTTTACAAGATACCCTATGTGTTCCTAATCTTCATAAAAACCTTATCTCTGTTTATCGCTTGTGCAATTCTAACAATGTTTCTGTTGAATTCTTTCCTGCTCACTTTCAGGTGAAGGATCTCAGCACGGGGGTCCGATTACTCCAAGGCAGAACTAAAGACGAGTTGTACGAGTGGCCTGTGACATCCTCAAACTCCATCTCCCTGTTCGCCACTCCCACACCAAAAACATCTATCTCTTCTTGGCATTCCCGTTTGGGACATCCCTCTTTACCTATTTTGCAAAATGTTGTTTCCAAATTCTCTTTACCTTTGTCCTCTTCTTCTCAAACACCTTGTTCTCATTGCTTTATCAATAAAAGTCATAAACTCCCTTTTTATTCTAATACAATTGTTTCAACTCAACCTCTCCAATACATTTACACAGATGTTTGGACCTCACCAATTCTTTCTATTGATCACTTTAAATACTACCTCATTTTTGTTGACCATTATACAAGGTATACATGGTTTTACCCACTCAAACAGAAATCTCAAGTCAAAGAAACCTTTATAGCCTTCAAAACCTTAGTCGAAACTCACTTTGCTGCCAAGATACGAAACTTATACTCTGATAATGGTGGAGAGTTCATAGCCCTGCGATCGTTCTTGTCCTCCCATGGCATCTCTCACTTTACCTCACCACCACACACACCGGAGCATAATGGAATCGCAGAACGTAAACATCGACACATAGTCGAAACGGGCTTGACTCTCCTTCATGAAGCTTCATTGCCTACGACATACTGGACGTATTCTTTTGCGACGGCGGTCTACCTAATCAACCGACTTCCCTCGCCGGTGATCAAAAATGACTCTCCTTACCAGAAGCTGTTTTCCAAGCCGCCGAACAATCTCAAGCTCAAAATATTTGGCTGCTTGTGCTTCCCTTGGCTCAGACCTTATACTGCACACAAGCTCGACAGTCGCTCTCTCCCGTGCATTTTTCTCGGCTACTCCATCACACAGAGTGCTTACTTGTGTTTGCACCAAGAGACAGGACGTATCTACACGTCTCGTCACGTTCAGTTTGTCGAAAGCAAGTTTCCTTACACTTCAAAGGTTCCAGAAAAAGTTCCAAACCCAGACTCGTCTCCTCCAACTTACACACCACCCACACACATTCCCGTCACAGTCCCGCTCGTACAGCCGTCAATGCCTCCACCCCCGAGCCAGGATCCTCAATCACCATTGTTGGCTACGCCGACGAACTCTGTTTCTCAAGAACAGAGTAATAATGTGAGTTCAGGAATTAATTCAACTGATACAATTGTTAGTTCTGCGCAGGTACGAACGGAGACTCCGACCCCATCACCCTCATCTTCATCATCACCAGGCTCTCAGACACCACACCCAGAACCACCCACGACTCCATCACCTTCCTCATCACCATCGCCTTCACCTTCCCCTGCACCATCACCATCTCCATCACCTCCGCCAGTAACCAATAACCACCCAATGCAAACCCGAGCTAAAAACAAAATCACCAAACCTTCTCAAAAGCTTACCCTGTTAGCCTCTAAACCATCTTCAAAACCTTTGATCCCAACCACCCTAGCTCAAGCCTTGCGAGATGAACACTGGAGAGGATCCATGTGTGATGAGTATAATGCTCAAATTCGGAATCAGACATTTGAATTGGTTCCACCAGCGCCAAATCAACATGTCATTGCTACTCAATGGGTTCATACACTAAAATATTTACCAAATGGTAAACTTGACAGGTATAAATCCCGCTGGGTTGCAAGAGGAAATAGACAGGAGTATGGCATCGACTACGCGGAGACGTTTAGTCCTGTGGTGAAGTCTCTCACCATCCGCTTGGTCCTCCAACTAGCTGTATCACGTGCTTGGGGTATTAAGCAACTCGATGTGAACAACGCCTTCCTTCAAGGCACTCTAACTGATGATGTTTATGTCACTCAACCCCCTGGTTTTGTGGATAAGGAGCGGCCACATCATGTTTGCAAGCTTAAGAAAGCTTTGTATGGCCTCAAACAGGCTCCTCGTGCTTGGTACCAAGAATTAAAATCATTTCTTCTCGATATGGGCTGTCAAAACTCAGTTGCAGATACCTCCGCTTTCATCTACATCAATGGAGCTCATGTTGTTTACATTTTGGTCTATGTTGATGATATCATTGTCACTGCCAGTAATACTCAGCTTCTTGACAGTTTCATTCAGGTTCTCTCCACCAGATTCTCCCTAAAAGAGCCGACTGATCTTCGATACTTCCTGGGGGTAGAGGCAACACGAACAAGTCGAGGATTACACCTGATGCAGCGCAAGTATATTAAGGATCTCCTGGTCAAAACAAATATGCTCGACGCCAAGCCTGTTACTACTCCAATGGCTACCTCGCCTAAACTGACGCTCCTAACAGGAACAACACTAGATGATCCACGTGATTTTCGTATGGTGGTTGGAAGCCTCCAATATCTTGCGTTTACTCGGCCGGATATTGCTTACAGTGTTAATCGATTGTCACAGTTCATGCATCGCCCGACAGACGAACACTGGCAAGCCGCGAAGAGAGTTCTTCGGTATCTTGCAGGTACTATGTCTCATGGCATTTTTCTATCCTCCACGGCTCAGTTCACACTACATGCTTTCTCGGATGCGGATTGGGCTGGCGATACCGATGACTTTGTATCCACTAATGCATATATATTGTACTTGGGAGCTACTCCGATTGCCTGGTCGTCCAAGAAACAAAGCGGAGTTGCTCGTTCTTCCACCGAGGCCGAGTACAGGTCTGTCGCAAACACGGCTGCGGAGATTCGATGGGTCTGCTCCCTCTTAACCGAACTTGGTATTCGCTTACCGTCTACTCCTGTTATCTACTGCGACAATGTTGGTGCCACTTATCTCAGTCACAATCCGGTGTTCCATTCGAGGATGAAACATCTAGCGTTGGACTTCCACTTTGTGCGTGAAAATGTCCAGTCGGGAGCTCTCCGTGTTACACATGTATCTACCAGAGATCAGTTAGCAGACGCCCTCACAAAACCACTCTCTCGTGTCCGCTTCAATGAACTCATAGGCAAGATTGGAGTGACTAACCTCCCTCCATCTTGAGGGGGTGTGTAGAGGATAATTATATGAGGACCTTTTATGTAAATACTCAATAGTTAATATACCTAATGTACGCTGTATATATACTGTATTCTCATCAATAATACAAATCATTCAGTCTTATTCCCTATACCCCCGAGAGCCAGCCACTCCCCCCGAGAGCCAGCCGCTCACCCGAGAGCCCTCCCCCGAGAGCCAGCCGCTCAGCCGCTCCCCCCGAGAGCCCCCGCCCCCCGCTCAGCCGCTCCCCCCGAGAGCCCCCGCCCCCCGCTCCCCCCGAGAGCCGCTCCCCCCGAGAGCCGCTCCCCCCGAGAGCCGCTCCCCCCGAGAGCCGCTCCCCCCGAGAGCCGCTCCCCCCGAGAGCCGCTCCCCCCGAGAGCCGCTCCCCCCGAGAGCCGCTCCCCCCCCGAGAGCCGCTCCGAGCCGCTCCCCCCGAGAGCCGCTCCCCCCGAGAGCCAGCCGCTCCCCCCGAGTTGGCTCCCCCCTCCCCCCGAGAGCCGCTCCCCCCGAGAGCCGCTCCCCCCGAGAGCCAGCCGCTCCCCCCGAGTTGGCTCCCCCCCCCCGAGTTGGCTCCCCCCGAGAGCCAGCCACTCCCCCCGAGAGCCAGCCGCTCACCCGAGAGCCCTCCCTCGAGAGCCAGCCGCTCCCCGAGAGCCAGCCGCTCAGCCGCTCCCCCCGAGAGCCCCCGCCCCCCGCTCAGCCGCTCCCCCCGAGAGCCCCCGCCCCCCGCTCCCCCCGAGAGCCGCTCCCCCCGAGAGCCCCCGCCCCCCGCTCCCCCCGAGAGCCGCTCCCCCCGAGAGCCGCTCCCCCCCGAGAGCCGCTCCCCCCCGAGAGCCGCTCCCCCCCGAGAGCCGCTCCCCCCCGAGAGCCGCTCCCCCCCGAGAGCCGCTCCCCCCCGAGAGCCGCTCCCCCCCGAGAGCCGCTCCCCCCCGAGAGCCGCTCCCCCCCGAGAGCCGCTCCCCCCCGAGAGCCGCTCCCCCCCGAGAGCCGCTCCCCCCCGAGAGCCGCTCCCCCCCGAGAGCCGCTCCCCCCCGAGAGCCGCTCCCCCCCGAGAGCCGCTCCCCCCGAGAGCCGCTCCCCCCGAGAGCCCCTCCCCCGAGAGCCGCTCCTCTCTCTCTCTTCCCCTCTCTCTCCTCCTCTCTCTCCTCCTCCTCTCTCTCCCCCCCTCTCTCTCTCTCCCCCTCTCCATCTCTCCCCCTCTCTCCCAATCTCTCCTAATGTACTAATGTCTAATGTCTAATGTACTAATGTCTAATGTCTAATGTCCTAATGTCTAATGTCCAATGCTTCTCCGGTACGGCTGTAAAAATGAGTTGAGTTCTTCAAATATCTACCGGGTTTGTCACAAGTCATCTCAAATCTCATCTGAAAAAAAAAACAGAATCATCTTATATGTAGTAAATCTCAAATCTCATCTGAAAAAAACAGAATCATCTTAAATAGTAAATCATCACAAGGTTTCTGATATTACCGAGGGTTCTTGACCGAACCGTTTTTGCACTGGATCTTAACACCATAAGTGAGCACACAGGAAACACGTACCTGTTTTCACAAGTTGGAATCAAGAATCATACTCATAAATCGGGACTGAGTTAAAACGAGTTAAAAAGAAAATCAATCAAAACCAAGCCCAGATTTACAAAACAATGAAATAGAATCTTTAGCCTGAATTCATAGATACAGAGGATTAATGAAAAGAAACATATCTGACTCATGTTTGTACTTCTTGTCGCCATAATCTCTAGCTCTCTACTACATATTCTTTACTCCTTTGGTTTTTTCTTTGGTAATAAAAGAATCTGTCTGAGATTTGGTTTTTCTCTTTGGTAATAAAAGAATCTCTGTCTGAAAGAGAGCTTGTCTTTTAAGGAGAGGAGAAGGAGCCAGCAACGGTCATATTCTTGTCTTTTTCATTTAAAATAAAATGTTGGGCTTATGGCTGCAAGATTTCGGTAATGCAATTTTCTTTGTGTTTTCCTTTTAGTCCCCCCAAGTTTATAGTTTTTTTTATCTCTCCCCCTATGTTTTTTTCATATTATTAATGCTGGCAAAAAGAAGGAATCACTGATCTCGACAACTTCCAAAGCATGTCTATAGACACAATGAGAGTGATACTGATTTGACCCATGAACATGATTCATTACGAAGTTAAACACTTAAAAAATGTCATCATGATAAAGACATTAACTTAGAAAACCCTCTAAATAATTCACATATTAGCTAGGTAATCAAAGAAACTTGTATGCTTATTGGTGATGATCATCAGAGAACAACAACTTGGCATGAGCTAGAGAGTCTTGGAACGGTTAGGAGTCTTTTGAGAAGGGCGGATTCTTCTTCTGCCTTTATGGAAACATCCAAGAATAAAGTCAGTTTCTTGAGGATCGTCGAGTTCCCAAGTAAGTAACTCACTAGTTTCATCTCCGTCGCTTCCCCTTCCAATGGCGTCTCTATCTTAACATACTCTAGACACGATATGAAACGCTGAGGTTGGAACAAAATACGAGCTCCATAATTCTCCCGATAACTAGTAGATCCCTGCAATTACAACCAAGTAGAAAGAAATGCAAGTTCACAATATGATAAACATTTCCATATAAAAAAACACAGCAAGTTGATGGTTATGTTTGTAGATAAAAATCCTCACCACGACAAGAGACTTCAGATTAGGACAGCTCTCAAGAAAGACTGGTAACATCTCCCACACGAGGCCGTAGAACTCAACACGCGCAAGAAAGTGAGGTTACGGAATAAAGGTAGTGGTTCACATCTTGAGTAATCATAAATGACCTAAACAAACAAAACAAGGTACATCATGGAGGAGAAATATTCAGATAGTGTGAGTTCAACTAAAGGTATATATACCTCAAGAGTTGTACAGGCAATGGTCATATATTTAACTCTAGAGATCCCCACGAGAAAACCACGAATCATACATCTCTTTTGTACATCATTCGGATCGAAACTCTTACCCATAGTCAAGTTATCAATATCAACTTCGACAAGGGAAGACGCCACATTCTTTATAACAAAACTCCTAACTAGATGATCACTAATCCTGAAATACTCAAGCCTAGGAGCATCAATCTCAACCAGTTCATCATCAATTGATGCGGCATGAGTAAACCTCAACAGAGACTCAGAACGCATACGCAGAACCTCAGCGCAATAGCTCATCTCAATACTTAAGCTTTCGAGAACAGGGCAGCGAGGTATTAACATCTCCAACACCAAGCCATCATCAAACACAACGCTGGATAGATTAATATTCTTGAGGCAAGTCAGAGAAACAAGGTTGTTGTTGTTGACGACGACACTGGGCAAGGTTACTCCAGAGAGGTTTAAAGAGACCAAACTCTCACAAGCGTAAAGCGTCTTCGGCATCTCCAATTCCCAGTTTCCATCTGCGTCATCGATGACTTGGACATATTTCACCTTTCGAGTGGTCGCAACGGTGTTGATCCACCGGGTGATAAGATCAATCTTCTTCTCCGTCTCAGGGTCGTCTTGTCCCATTCGGAAACCGTAGTTCAACTTAAACTCGTGTAAGAAGCTGGAATTGAAATCAAGGAAGCTGTCGACGAATGTTGACAAGGTGTTCAAGTCTGGGAAATCGAGGTTCGCTATATCTAGACAAGGGACGTGTTTCCAGAGGTTTCTCCATCTGGTGGAGAGGACGCTGGTTTTGACCGCGTCCTTCGTGGGGAGATTCGAGAGGATCTGACATAGCAAGCAATATGGTAAGCTGCTTATCCAATCGAGTTCACTCCTCCATCTTTTGAAACGGTTCTCTCCGTCTTCATCCATGAACGCAGATGTCGAACTGAAAAGAAATAGTTGGAGAAGGAGGAGGAGGAGGAGGAGGAGGAGGAGGAGGAGGGTGTCTGTCTACACGTTCCACATTTCCCGCCGGCGGTTTAGAGTTTCCGGATCAATTCGGTTTAATACGAGGATTCGAAATCGTCGATTCGATTAAAACGACACCGCTTTGCCACGACAGTTTGATATTGGGCCTATGGGCCTAAAGCTCAGCCCAACTCATGAAGGTAGTGAGATAATATACGCTCTCGGCTCTCCCGCCGAGGATCTATCTCCGTCCCGCCTCCCTCCGCGCAAACGCTGTTTTGACTAGAGAGAGTGTGAAACAACTTTTCCCAATTAACTAACAATGAGAGAAGAAGAAATCGAGAAGATCCGAGGCGTGGTTCGCGACTGCGTCAGCAAACACTTGTACTCGTCCGCCATCTTCTTCGCCGATAAAGTCGCTGCTCTCACCAATGACCCAGCGGATATCTATATGCAGGCTCAGGCTCTCTTCCTCGGCCGCCACTACCGTCGCGCATTTCACCTCCTCAACGCCTCTAAGATCGTCCTCCGTGATCTTCGTTTCCGTTACCTCGCCGCCAAGTGCCTCGTACGCCCCCTTTCTCTGTCTATCTATGCTGAATTGGGTTTTAGGGTTTAAGGATAATTGATGTGTGTGTTTTTTTTTTGTTCAGGAGGAATTGAAGGAATGGGATCAGTGTCTGTTGATGCTGGGTGATGCCAAGGTTGATGAAGATGGTAATGTGTATGATGCTAAAGATGGTAACTTGATTTACTTTGATAAAGATGGAGAGGACCGAGAGATTAATGTAAGTTTTTGTAACCGTTTTTTTTATAATGTGTATATCACACTCTCCATCTCGATAGTGTTATATATGTACAATTAGTTAGCGAAGGTTATACATATAGAGTTTGTATGTTGCAGATATCATCTGCGATATGCTTTCTAAGAGGGAAAGCATATGGAGCTTTGCAAAATCGTTCTCAAGCTAGGCAATGGTTAGTTCAGGCTTTTCTTCACCTGTCTTTCGTTTACATTTTGATGGTTTCAAGAGAGTGATCTTGTTGATTCATTTGCAATGCTAGTTAGAAATGTTGGGAACTTGTTGTGTATCTTGGCTAATCCATCAATTATGATTGAGTGTTGTGTAGGAATATTGAAATTCATCCTTATCTAGCTCATGAATTTCGGTTGTGATTGCAGGTATAAAGCTGCTATCAAGGCTGATCCGCTGTGCTATGAGGTATTTCCGGGGCTTTAGTCAATTGCTGTATATAGTAGTAAAAGCGTGAAGTGCTTCCACTAGAAATCAGAATATTGTTACATGGCTCTAATTTCTGTAATCTATCCTTTCAGGCTTTGGAATGCCTTATTGAAAGTCATATGCTCACATCTGAAGAAGGTGGGCTATGATACTTCAAGTTTTATTTGTACTTTGTTTTAGTGTCTTATTTGTGTCATTGCGCAGCTGTTTACATACCAAAAGGTGACTGAGAGATTATTTTTTTCATAAATTTCAGAATCAAATCTGCTTTCCTCACTTCAGTTTAGTCCAGAAGACCGATGGCTCTCTTCTTTCTATTCATGTTTGATAAAGAAGGTAAAATTTATTATTCAGTATGTGGCACTGGCATTTAAAACTTGCGTGTTGATTCTCTATTCTACTGGATTTCGTTTTTGCACGATCATTTTGTTATTCTTCTAAGTATTTATTAGTTCTTCATTTCCAGTATGACAAAGAGAGCACTGTAGAAGCTAGGTTCAAGAAGCTTGAGAACGAAATTAGTGGTAGTGTGTCTGGCTCATCTATGATCAGTACATTGGTCAATAACACTGATCTGCTGGCTTGTAAAGCTGAGTACTACCATCAATGCTGTCAATATCAGAAGTGTTTCGAACTAACGGCTGGGTAAGTTGCATGTTACTGTTGGTACTAAATTTTGACCATTATGAAGCTTGAATGATTCTAGTAATGTGGACTCTTTTGCTCTAATCTGACAGGCTCCTTGAGAAAGATCCGTTTCATCTAAAGGTTACCTTGGTACATTTGGCCGCTGCCATGGAGCTTGGTAATTCAAATGAGCTCTATTTAATGGCATGCAATTTGGTAAAAGACTACCCTTCGAAGTGAGTATAATTTTTTATTTCTCAAGTTATATAACCTGTGGATGAGCATGTTAATTGGCATATAGGTCTTCTGTTTTTATCCCATTCCTAGTGTTTACCTGGTTTCAGCTTTCCAAGCCATGAATAAACTTTGAGAGCATGATTTATTGTGCTGATTTTTCATGGTTTTCTGTACGTGATCTGGTTGAAAAAGTTTTTACATTTTGGTGTTTCGGTATTTTCATGAGCTAGTTTGTAAACAGGACTCCTCTGTTTGATGCTTGGTGGTGTAAATAATCATTCATGACCTTGTAGGGCTTTGTCATGGTTTGCGGTGGGTTGTTACTACTATAGTATCAAAAAGTATGCTGAAGCTCGGCGGTACTTTAGGTAATTATGCTATGACATTATGCTGGCTTGATCAACTCTAGTTGGTAGGTGGAATGGTATGTGTCTGACCTGGTACTCCATTTGCAGCAAAGCAACGAATATAGATGGCTCATTTTCACCAGCTTGGATAGGCTTTGGTAATGCCTTCGCCTCTCAAGAGGAGGGTGACCAAGCGATGTCTGCCTATCGCACTGCAGCTAGGCTATTTCCAGGGTAATCAAGTTACTCTTCCTTTCTTCATAATTAGTAATGTCCACAATGAGCCATTCTCATCCCTAAGCGTTGTGGTAGTCTTCTTATTACGTTATGAATTGTCTTTGACAGGTTAAATCTTGATGTTATCTTGTTCCAGGTGTCATTTGCCAACTCTGTACATTGGAATGGAATATATGCGAACTCACAGCTACAAGCTTGCGGACCAGGTAACAAGTGACAACATGCTGTTTGATGTCTTCAAATTTTATCACTTATCTTTTTTGCTAATACTGTATTTACTTTGATATCTACTCTTGGTCCAGTTTTTCATGCAAGCAAAGGCAATATGCCCGTCAGATCCACTTGTTTATAATGAACTCGGAGTTGTTGCATATCATATGGAAGAGTGCGTACCTATTCTTTTTACAGTCTCATCTATGATCTGTATAAAATGGGGAGAAGGTAAGACTCCAGTAAACTGAGTTGGCACCATTCAATACATTTCAGGTATGGTAAAGCTGTGCGGTGGTTTGAGAAGACTTTGGCCCATATACCATCTGTATTGACTGAAATCTGGGAACCAACTGTGGTCAACCTCGCTCATGCGTATAGAAAGCTAAGGTATAGTGGTTCCAACACAACTACCATGATCTTCTTCTTATGTTTGCAATCCTGTGTTTGAATGTAAATGAAGTTATTGGCTCCCAAAAAAAAAATCTTAATTAACAGGAAGTACCGTGAAGCTATCTCATACTATGAAAGAGCACTTACACTATCAACTAAAAGCTTAAGCACTTATTCCGGCTTGGCGTACACTTACCATTTGCAGGTATTAGATTTTTCTTGAAACACCAGTCATATTTTTCTAAACAGTGATTATCACAAAAGCAAAGAGTTGTAATTTTCCCACATTCATCTTATTCTTTTCCAGGGGAATTTCTCAGCTGCCATCTCTCATTATCACAAGGTATTGCACGCTTCTATATATATGAGTAGACTCTGGTGATGTCCTTAATAGTTAGCGTGTACACTAAACGATCTTCATTTATTTTAACTTCTCTGCTCTGTTTATTTCTCACTCTTCAGGCCTTATGGTTGAAACCTGATGATCAATTCTGTACCGAGATGTTGAACGTGGCTCTCATGGATGAATGCCAGAACGGACTTGATGCAACGGTTGAGCTTTGTTGAGAATTTGGCAACCTTCTTATTCTATAGTACGTGCTGTAATTTATCTGTGATATCATTGTGACGCCTGAAAACATACTATATGACTTATTCCTTTCATCCAAGTGACTATTACAATATATTTTATAAAGAGTCTACACATTTTTGCTTTCCTTATTTTCCAGTATGGCCAAACGATACAGAGAATCAACATTCATATAGTTTATTAATGTGTGAAGGGGCAGCTGTGTTTCTCTGCAGTGTTGTCTCCACTGTCTGTGGTTTTGGTCTCTGAAATAGGATGTCCCTTGAGCAGTCCCCCGAACAGCTCTCCTGGATCATAGTAAATCTCAATCTCTTCTACTCTAAGGGATTCATCAACCTGTAGAGAAAGAAACTCTTGATGTGAGCATATCCTGCTGCTATAAGTTGTAATCATTGTAAGGAGAGACACAGATTATGTTTCAGATATACCTTTAGAACTCCCAGTCCGAGGAACTGAACCATTTCCCCAGTAGGAGCATGGCCTTTGAAATTTCCTTCAAAGTATCCCCAGTGTCTAAACTTGAAGGCTATAACAGGTGGCCCTGAGTACACAGAAAGTATCTCCCAAGCAAACCCACGTGGTAAAGCAGATCTAAAGGCGTCATGTGATGATTCGAAGCTCTCTTCCTCTGGCTTATAGTACTGAAACTCTTCAGGCACAGAGTTCTGGAGCAAAGCATTGTAACTCCCAAGCCTAAGCGTTTCTTCTGCTGATATTCCTTCTCTCCCTAGCATTGAAAGCCCACTTTAATATTATTTTTTTGGTAATTAAACAGCTTACGATCATATTTGATTAGGTGTTTGTGATAATTACCATTAACGAAGAGCTTAAACTTATCAGGGTTTATAGTCTTGAAGTCTTGTAAATGGATCTTGTGTGAGAACTCCATCTCCCATGACTTGATTGCGTTTTGAACCGTCTCTTCCAAAGACCCTTCTGGCCATACCTGTCATTCATAACCAAACACACTATTAATTACTCATTAACATCACAGATGTTTAACGCACACAGATAAATGAAACGAAGGTTTATAAGCCAGGGACCTTGGTCTGGCCTTCTTCAAAGAGCTGGTTCACAAGATCAAAGGCTGGAGGGTAACCATACCTCCATTGGACCTCTCCTACATTTTCAAGGACAGATCTATACTTATCTCTCTTTTCCCTAGTAGCCATTATTAGCTTTTGAGATAGAAAAGCTTGGTTGTCTCTTTTATAATCTCACAATACACGTTGACGTCAAGAGAACAATTATCTTTGTGTGTGAATCCCATTTACTTAACCTCACTAATTTGACGTAATGAAGTTGTTAAGAGTCACAATCAATCACACTTCTGAATGATATCAGGACTAGGTTGCAACCAATAGCCCACAATAACTTGTATGTATGTCCCAAATACGCTTCTTTTTTTATTGATTGAGATAATGACATGTTTGAACACTACAGAGAAAGTCGTAAGTATATGTTTGCTATCTATCACGCCAGATGTTGTATGGTCATTATCTTGACTTTGTCTTGAAATAATTGTGGATACCGGTGAACACCATTTGATATTATATAGTTTTATTAGTATAATCAACATGATTGTTATCATTTTATGACAATGACCACAACTGTTTAGAAAAAAGTAAACGATAGGCAGAAAAGAGAGAGTTGGTTTGTAAATTACATGGGTTCTTTCTTCTTCGAAGAGCTTGTTCACAGTGTCAAATATCGGAGGACCACCGTATCTCCACCGTGTATTCCCAGTTTTTTCATCGTTCAAGATTGATCGGTACTTATCGGCCGCCAGTCTCAGAGACGAAAGGCCACTCTCTAGAGGAGTATCCGCAGAAGAAGCCATTTTCTTGAGTTTGTGTAGTAGAGTTTATGAGATAACTAGATAAGAGAAGGCTATACATAGTAACTACTGATATCCCTTTTAACCTAGAGACGATGTCAGAAAAAGACAGATGCCACCGTTTGGCCGTAAATACTCATACTCATTGGGCGTCATCGCAATCCCATGTGCACTTGTAGTAGGCTCCAAGTTAGTTAGTTACGGTCTGACTTAAAGAAAGAATCAATCCTAACATTAGCTACTGAGCCTAACTGCGTCAGACATTGCTCATGGACGAATTGACTGTGCAAGGGATCAGTTTTCAAGCGATTGCTATGTGTCTCCATTTCAATTACACTTAGTTAATCAAGAAACACGCAATTCATTTTCACCCAAGTCTTGATGACAAGGAAATGAACATCTACGATTCTACACACAGCCTGTGTTTTTGTTTTTGTCTGTACAGAAGCTAAACCATAGAGAATGTCCGAGAAGACAAACTACGTACAGGCAGGCAAACAATCTACTTTATTTACTGTATGTAATGGACAGGACCAAGTCAAATACATATACATATCGTTCTCTTATTTTATCTTCAAATACATATACTATGCTTAGAAAACTTTGCGTGAAATTACAGTTAACCATCAGATATTAACAGTCAAGTTAATCATCAGATAATACCTTTTTTAAAAGTCTAAAAGAAGCTGAGGAAGAATCCTCTCCAAATGAGTAGCTTCAATCTTGTCCATCCCCTCAGCTTCAGCAATTATAGCTGCACGCTGCACAGCCTCTGCAATTTTTCAAATAGTAAAAACTCTTTAGTAACAACAACAACATGACTAACTGAGATTATAACCAAAACCATGATGGATGATAACATATGACCACCTGAGACAAAACTCTTGAGAAGCTCGCAGCTAAGTTTCAGAGCATTTGCATTAGCTAACAAAGAATCACAAAACATCCATCAAGCTTCATATACAAAGACAAGCAAGAGAGTTTATTATTATTATTATAATATAGAACAAACCAGAAGCAAGTCTGTTCTTCTTGGTTGTTCCCAGAGCAACCTGTTTGCATACATTTCAGCAACACACAAAAATTGGTAAATTCAATCACTCGTTTTAACATATGGAATTCTCAGAGATTATGATGGGAGTACCTCAGCGTCTGTAGCATCAATGGCATCACTCCTCTCTCTTTCTGCATTCGCAATCGCAGATAAAAATCAGAAACAGAGAAAGATCACAAATTAGCTGATAAATTACTCGATAACGTATAAATGGATACCGCGAAATCTTCGCGCCCAAATGTGCTTGAAGATAGCGTGAATCAGATCCTGATTCCATGAAGGTAACAAAAAAACGAGAATCATCGAATGCAAACGAGAGAAAAACAGCGAATGATTAGGGAAGAATCGAGAGAGAGAGATTACAGAATCGAAAGCATTGTTAGCGTCCATCGCCTTTTGAAGGAAGCTTTGGTGGAAGGATTGCAGTGAGACGACGAGGAACACCGACGACGAGCTTCGATGGAGGATTGGAGGGAAGGATAATAATCTGGAAGACGAAGGAGTTAATTAACCAAATTGAAACTAAACCGGATTTTATCAACCCATATTTAACCAAGATTATACTAAACCCGAATTTTGATCACATCCGATAATTAACAAAGACGAAACCAAACCGAATTTTAATCGCATCCGATGAGTCTATAACCTATTTGACCCGGTATAAAACAGTGGAATCGAATAGGTTAGGGAAGGTAAGCAAACGTTGTCATGTTGTCTGGTTATAAAAGCGGTTTAGCTCGAAATTACTTGATTCCACCAAATTTATTCTCAAACCAAACTATACCGAAACTAACCAATCTTCAAATTCAAGATGATTGATCCAACAACAAAGCTCCTCTAGTTTCAGACCTTAAACCCTCTAATAGTATGCTGTATACCAAACAAGTCTCAATCTTCTTTAGGACTTGATACTACATCTACTAGATACTGATTCAACTTCTGTCCAAACGTCTTCGCAGAGAATGATTCAACCACATGTCTCCTCGCTTCACTTCCCATTCTACTCGCCAACTCAGGATCCTCGATGAACTTAGCCATCGCTGAACTGAAATCTTCTGGAGTCGGTTCACAGAGATACCCTGTTTCTCCACTCTTCACCGTCTCCACGGGACCACCGCTGTTGCATGCTATCACTGGTTTGTATGCAGCCATTGCTTCTAACGGAACGATACCGAAATGTTCATCCTAATCATTTTTTTGAAAATGGTAACATGAGACTTTGAGCTTAGAGTGAAGAGAAGGTAAAAAGGATGGTGAGTTTACCGTTGGTGTGTAGAGGACGCACAAGCAGCTTGAGAGGAGTTCGTTTCTTTCAGCTGTTGAGCAAGATGTGATGAAGTTTACTCGGTTAGAAACTCCTTCTTTCTCCGCTAAGCTTTTGAGCTCCTCCAAGTACTCTACATTCTCTTTCAACCGCTCGTCATATCCGCCTGAACAACGGAGAGTGTTCTCAGAATGCAAAACAGTAAAAACCTTCATTCAATATATTAGTACACTTACCAGCAACGGTGAGGGTAACATCATCATTCAGAGTTTGCTTATGCTTGCAGAGAATAGCAAAAGCTGAAACAGCTAGCTCGATGTTCTTTTTCTTCTCAAACCGGTTTATGGAGAGAAAATTCAACCTGGTTAAAACAGAAGAATCTGGATAAATGTTCTTTTTCCTCTTATATACAGTAAATTTGGAGCTTAGAGGATATACAATACTTATAAGTGTGTGGTTCATTGAACTGATCGACATTGACGGCAGGGTAAAGAACAGCAGGGCGACTTCCTCGTGCATGAAGACGCTTAAACGTCTTTGCAAATGTTGAAGCTGTGAATTTACTGTTAACAAGGATCATATCAGCCATTCCTGCAGAGCAAAGAGGGTATAAAGACAGAGGTAAAACTAACAGATAACCAAAGGCTAGAATTGGATGGTTAATGAATGACAACCAAACCTGTGGTTTGTTCTTCAATAAAGTCAATGGGTTTCCGATACATCCTCCTAAGTGCAGTCGTATGCTTAGCTAACAAAAGATCCGGGAAATGGCAGTAGAAAACAACCTAAGATCCATCCAAATATGTTCTTCAAGATTAATCTCTATTAATAATACGAAGTGATGACTAAAGGAAAGAGTTTGAAGATACCTTTGATGATCTTTTGAGTTTCAGCAACGGGACAACGACTGAGACCTGGTCAGCTAGTACAACATCGAAGGAAGACCATCCCAACAGAACACAAAGAGCAACAAACAAGCACCTCAGATACGCACAAACAGCGTGCAGACGGTAGAAGATATGACGTGGCAGGAAAGAACCATACACCGTAACTTGAAATATGCCTGTATACAAACATAACATTATTAAAAATAATACTAATCAGACCTTATATAATGGTTACAAAGTTTAAATAAGCATTCAATTATTAAAATAATCTCAAACATAAACTTCTTATTCGTCTCTTTACCAGAGAGAGTTTCCTCGAAGCATCGAGATTTGTCGTGGTGAGAGGTAAAGACATGAACTTTGTGACCTTGAGACGCAAGCTCAACCGCCGCATCGACGATCAATCTCTCTGCTCCACCTGCATTTACCAGCAAATTGAACGCTTTAATCGGTGAAAATCAAGATAAACGAAGATCGAAAAGTTTGAAAGAAGAACGTACCGATTCCAAGATCTGGATGTATGATGGCGATGTTCATCTTCTTCGAACCTTCTTTTCTCGCCATTTTTGATCTGTGACTTTTGCTCTCACACTGTTTCTCGTCTTCAGAAAATTAAAGAGGTAAAAGAAGATATTTTACCGGGCCGTCATGGCCCAGGTTGGTATGCTCGAGGCCTGTCTGGTTGGCCCATAAAAGTTCAACAGGTAATGGTTATTTTATAAAACCAGCCCCATATCTTTTGAGATTTTCTAAGATTTCACCCAATATCTCGTATTTTAACAAGTTAGGCCTCACAATTTGAGGTTTGTTATTTCACCCATAATTTCTGTTATGAACAATTTAGGTCATGAACTTTCACTTTGTAATACTTCCATCATAATTCTCTTTGTTTTGAATTAAAGTGATAAAAAACGAGCTGGTTTGGACTTTTCGATATTGGTATTTCTTAAAAAAATCAATGTATATATTTTCCGTCAATTGTCATATATATATATTATTATTTTCACCACTGATCAAGATATATTTTCGCAAACGTTGTCAAAAAAAAGAATTGGTACTTTGTGCTACCAATGACAATTCATGTTCTCAGAACTAACAATTTGTTTTATTTAGTATTCCACGAGCTCTTCAAAAATCATTCGACTTCTTAATTAACAAATTCGTCTGTTTTTAAGAACTCATTGGAACAATATAGAGCTGATGAAAAGAAGATATACAAGATCTTCACAGTTGTCTTTTTTGGTCGATACGCTTACTTTAATTTGTGTACTATGAATGTACCAAAACTATCGTAAGCACTGTTTGAAATATGGATCTTTTTTCCACTAGTAGTCATCTCTTCTTCATTGATGATGATAAGTTGATAACTCGTTGTGAGATGATTTCTTAGTGTCGATTTTTCATCCTAACAAAATCATTTCATCTCTAGCAAGCCTTTTCATTCGTGATTCGATTAGAGGATAAGAGCAAGAGCATCAGCGAGTTTGGGAAGGAGAGGATCAACACGGAGCCCAAGGTAAGTTTTTAATATTTTTTATTGTTTTCTGCTTTATTAAAAATAATAAAAAAAATAAACAGATCAATCGTGGCCGCCACGTATCATGGGACCCACGAAAAATCTTGTGAACCGCATCTTGCAGAAGACTTCCCGTGAGACGGAGTCATCAATTTGGCAAAATTTTATTATTTTTCTGTCTCGAAAAATGTGTGAACCTGGGTGTTAATCTCTTGATGATGATGCTCTAAGAACTAGATTATCCAAATAGCCCATGAATTCACTAGAGTGCCCCCAGTGTTGAACTTCAAAATTTCTCTTTCAAGCAGTCAGTTTAACTAAAAGAAAAAAAAGAAATAAAAATCCGTATCAAAGTAATACTCCAATAAAAATTTGTATCAAAATTTATCTATACTATTAAAGCATATGACTGCTTATGAAGTTGTCTTTGAATCTTCAAAGAAATTACAAAATCTCCCATTGGTCAGTAGATTTTCACAAAAATGTTTTCAAAAACAAGAATGGGTACCTTGTGCTCCAAACAACAATTCATGTTAAGATCTAAAGCATTGCTATTTGCTGGTGGTGCATGGATATATTACTTTTTCAACTGTTAATAAGTCTCTGTATTCAATCAAATAAATCTCCTCCAGGGATCAAGTGACTCAAAAAAATCAAATAAAAAGATTAATTAATACACCATAATAATCAAGGTTTGGTATTAAAACTTAAGTTTCCGGATTCAAACCTAGCTTCTGTCTTACTATGACTAAATTAGGCAAATATGCCTAAGAGACCAAAAGTTATTTATCTCTTGAAGGTTGTTCCTTAAACCGTTAACTCAAGTTCAATGTTAGCACTACTGATTAAACCATTTACAGAGAGATTGCTTACTTCTTACTTCCTAACAGAAACTGGAAGTCTACATTTGATTAAATTGTGATATACGGGCCATGATTATTCATAATTTTTATCATCCATATGCGTTTCCATCTTATACTACCAAATTTTTCTTTTTGATATATATAGTCTAGTTCTACAGTCTAAAGCTAACAAAAACACCATCGGAGGAGGCTTTGTCCATGCATGACTAACTACACCACAACAGTCGCATAGAGCCATACGTACATACGTGTCTATAATACAAGATTAAAAGTAAATAAGAATGTTTGAAAAACAAAATATACAAAATATACATATCATAACTTACTGTAATGAGCAAACTGACACACTAGCAAAGAACCCGCCGCAAGATACTAATTTGCTAAGAACAAGTGATAAAACCTATAATATATAGATGATGTAAATGTTTCATTTGATATCCAGATTACCGAAATAGATATATTTTGTTGGTATATACATTCATAAATACACGTACATTTACACCTAGCTAAGCCAAAACTAGGGTTTTCTCGCGTACTCGTGTGTATGTATATTCTCTCTAGGGTTTACAGTGTAGTATAGTAAAATGAACCGAATCTACGTCACTATATATATAACCATACGTATAGTTAACAAAACTGATATGAGTCTCATCATTCACATGTTATATATGAAATGATCTTAGATAATTAAGATCTAGTTAGATCATTAATAAATTATCATCAAATTTTTCACCATTCACATGTTAGTATATGATCTTAGATCGGCGTGTGTATAAAACATTAAAACTACAGTCCGCAACAAGAGCGTTCGATCCAAATCTATTTAACGTTTATATGTATAGAATTCAAAACGATCATAAACGTTGTAACTAACTGAAAATTATAGAGATTAAATATAGAGAAAATAAAATGCTTACCATTAATTAATCCCACATTTGTTTTATTATATGTTTTTTGTTTGCTTGCTAAGATGGCAAGTTGGAGCTACTAGTCCCTGTAGTACCATCTCCACTCTTCATAGGATTCCTCTTCTTCTTCTTCCTTTTCTTGTACGGAACTCCTCTTGCCTTGGCCTGTGAATCTCTCACTTCCCTAAGAAAAACCCTAATACCACCGCCGGCAAAAGGGTTTCTCTCCGGCAACCCTCCGTTCTCCTCGTATGCCGCTCTCAGCCGACCGATCAAAGCATCTAAACTCCCCCACGCTTGTTTCAGAGGACAGTTACACTGTCCCGCAGGCTCGACTTGTCCGAAAAAGACGCATCCATGGACATGAACCTTTGTCTTTCCGAACTGGTCAAGATACTGTAGGAAATCTAGGATGTGGTTCGAACCGCACTGTGAGATGTGAACCGGGGGCTGCTGGTTACGAAGGTATTGGCAAAACGTGTTCCAGTCTCGCCGTTTCTGTGACTCGTACCGGCTTAAAGCTGGTGGGTTAGGAGGTTGCTGCGGTTGTTGTGGCGATTGAGACGATGATCCTTCTACGATGCCTTTGCCTTTGTTGCTAGGACTAGCCATGGATTCGATCCGCTATTTTTGATTTCTTGATCAACGATAATCACTACATGACTAGTACAGATGATTCGTCAGATTTTTTCTATATTATTTAGTATTTTGGGTCTTTGAAGGAGAGAAGAGAGGAATATAGAGAAACTATTGTCAATAATAGTGGAGAGACCTTTAGAAAATTTTCTACACTAAGTAGAAATAATCCTATTATATTCTCGCAAAAACTATTTGATGGGAATATATATATAGATACACACGTAGCATCGAATCAGTATAAGAGTTGAAAAAAAACAGGGTCCAGATGAATGAAATGAAAGGAAAACGAGGTCATTCATATCTTTCATCAAAATTACCATGCAATGATTTTTTTATTTTAATTTTTTTTTTGAAAAATTTGATGAAATGATCACTCAATTCATTCATTCATGATAAAAGATAGATTTCGTGTGAAATTAATGAAATAAACTAGTTCACATGATTTAGTATACAGTATAATGTAATCTAGCTTAAAACTATAATTTTGTATTCTTTTTTTGGTAAAAATATTTTGCTTTTTTTTATTCGAAAAATATTTTTATTTTCGTGTCAGCAAAATATGTTTTTCTTTAAATAATCAACCTCGGTCAATCAAACATATGCCAGCTCGTTTAATCATAAAGTCTGATAACATTTCATATCAAACATATGTAAAATGTAGATTATATATAATTAGCAAAGTAAAACGCAAATTATGTTGATGATGTTTTAGAATATCGGGTTAATTAAGTGATAGACGAGGGAGACAGGAGATGGGAGCCACAAGAATGCTTTAGCTCTTTCATTTTCAATCGGTAGACCAATCACATTCTTTTTCTCTTCCTTTGATCTGTACGATTAGCATTTAAGTATTGTTAACTATTTACTTTATTTGAATATTTGTTGCCATTGAAATTATAATTATGTTTATATTCAGCTTAGCAATCATTGTCACCAATCTAATATTGCCGCCCTACTATTTGTAAACAATAGTACTCGGAAAGGATAAGTAACACAAACTCTGTTTTTTACTACCCATAAATTCTGAAAACACAAATGGTCTAATTATAAATATCAGATATCAGATCATCAGTATTTTCACGTAATACTTTTACTCATGTAAGGAAAAAGAAAAAAAAACTATAAAGAACCGGTAACTTTTAATGGATACATGTGACAGGTTCTAAACAAGCCCAATGAACCTTCACGGCTTCACTTACGCCCCTCTTAGTTAACATGTTATATTCAAACAAATAAGATTTTTCTCACTAAGGACCAAAAACAAATAAAATCTATGGAGGTCCCAATCCCAAAGATCCGCAATAGACGCTTGCATTTACTTATTTGAAGTTTTCTCATCTACATAATTTTTTTATTATACTAATATGTTTGAGGATAGTTATTTACTTATTTTTAGATGCCACGAAGGGAGGCACTGGCCAATCATATATAGAAATTTAACTGATCCATTATCCAAAATCCATATGAATATTTAAAACATGATAACGTAACTTTTGTTGATTCCTTGTTTATAGTAAAATCCATTACTACTTACTGTCCTATGTTTTGAGTCTTCTAAATTCACTGAAAATTCATATTTTTGTTAGTTTTGTGTTTTTTCTTACTCATTCAAATAAGAGAGAAAAACACAGAGTAACCAGCATAGATTATGGTCCCACGGTAATCAAATCATTAACTAACAGAATTATGAAATGTACAACAATATCGAGTTGTCTCGATTTTCTTAATGTAAAACCATTAAATGCATGTTCTGAAAAGGGAAAACAAGTAGTATATGTCTACATATGAAAATATACAACAATATCGAGTTGTCTCGATATTCTTTCTTGGATCGCAACAAAAGCAAAAATAAACACATTGACGTAATTAATACTCATACAGTCCTCCGATAGTCAAATGTATATATATATATATATATAGATATTTTTCAAAAAAAAAGTATATATAGATAGAAAACAAAGCCTATGGCTTTTATTCAGATTAACCAATAGCAATACAATTATTAAAAGAAAACGGTGAGCCTTAACAAAATCATTACAAAGCTCACCGATTATTCATTATATAAATCTCAAGTGAAACACACTAATATTTAATGTAAGCAACTGAAGAAGTGTTGGCGTCTTTGATGAGTGTACCAAGAAGAGGAGCAATCAAACACTTCTTGTCTTTCTCCTTATAGAAGTAACCCAAACACTTGCAATCACGGTCGCACTTAGCCTTGCAGTCGTTCACAGAAGTTGGGCCTTGTCCATCATTAACATAAGGCCCAGTAAAATGCTCAACACCGACGATCTTGTAGTAGTTCACGGCCTTACCTTTGCCTCCACTACAAAACTGCGTCGTTTTAGGTGGTGCGCATTGGTCGCTCCACCCAAGCAACCCTTTGGGTGTAGGGCAAGCAACGCACATTCCACGGTCGCAGTAACCGTAGTCTCCGCAGAACGATGGTAAGCCGCATTGTCGGACGAAGTAAGTGGAGAAGAAAGAGAAGGACTCTTCCCATGTGAGGTACGTTGCTGGGTCGAACCACGAGAAGGCCTTGAGGCTACCGTCTGAGCCGAGTCTGAGATACGAGATGGTTCCGTTGTAGTTGATTTTGTTCAGGTTTAGTGTACCTCCTCCGTTTCCAATGGGTCGGGTTTGGAGTAAGCGCCGGTTGTTACCTGCAAGGCCGGTTCAATAGTGTTATGATGTTGACAAAAATATTTGATCTCGTAATATTAATATTTATTTAAAATTTTCAACAGTTTTTTTATCATAATATAATCCAGCCGTAATATTTATATAAATTTACGATTAAACAAAAATAATTATTTATATAAGACCATTTTCAATGTTTCATATATTATATATAATGTATATATAAAAAAATTTTGGACTGATTATTAAGAAATGGAGGACACGGAACTGGTTAGCTGGCCTAGTTACCTGGATTCGTCTGTTGTGGTGCGGGTTCTAGGAGGAGTTCATAAGCTGACGGCTCCGTTAAGTTGTCGAACTCCCTTGTAACGGCAAACGTTACGGTTCCACGAAAGTCGTGGTCGGGCCATCCGCCGTATACTAACGGCTGTCCTGTTTTGTTAACGTACATGGTTAAGCCCTTGGTGTCAAGTACCATACTGTAGGGACCATCCGAACCGTCCATGTCTGATTTACGGCTGACGAGTTTGTTAACTCCGTTGACTTTCAGTGACTGTCCGGTGAGGAGTGTGTCGGTGGGGTGGTCGAAACTCTGCCAGACAAACTTACCGTTCTTGTCGTGTAGCACGATGTTGCCGTTGGGTAAGATTCTGAAGCCAGTGACGCCTTTGTTAGCGGTGTTGGTCTGCCACTTGACTCGGCCGTTTGACTCAGCGAGGACTAAGTTACCGTTGCGTCCGAATGATAGAGTTGCGTTTTCACCGACGGGGTTGTTGCGGTTAGCGTCCCAGACCCAGCGCATGAGTGACTCCTCGCTTCTGAGTCCGACACGGAGGGCTAAGACATAGGCGCTAGGGGTAGTGTTGTAGAACAAGAGCTGGAACGGTCTTGTGAAGAAACTTGCGTTGGGTGAGTTGATGAATCTGTAGCTAGCGTCGTACTCGGTGATGTATTCGCCGAACTCGCCTTCGTTTACGACTCTGAATTGTTTCTCTGGTGGGACTTGGGCTTTGACCACTGAAACGGTGGCAATGGCGAGTGCCACGATTACAAACCGAAGCATAATGATTGATTTGCTCTTTCTTCTTTTGTTTTGAGCTTTTAGTAGTGGAGTGTTGATGTGGTTATGTAATGACATTGGGTTTGTGAGTTATTTATAGTTTCTATTGGCTGTATTTGTTTGAAAAGTCAAAGTTGCATATTGCGACTTGACTATACATCTCATTCAAATTCGTGCTGGACAAGTGGGCCGACGGATGCATTATGATTTTTGGATAAGGTTAATTTGTATCTACTCAGAATCTCCGAATCTTTCCACTATTACAAATTAAAGTTTTTATCTCATAAATCAAATATTATATATAGATTTATGTGTGTGTGTGTGTGTGTGTAATATTTTTATGTGTGATGATGATTTATAAGTTTTTGTTTGTGTTACTCTTCCTGCTTGTATAAACTAATGAAAATTTTCGAATATAGATAATGTTAAAAACAATTACGTAAGCTTCACGCCAGTTATAAACATGAAAACCACTCATATGATTCAAGTTAATGGTTGAATTTATCTGTTACTTAACTAGAAGTCATCAAAACAGTACTACGAGCCTGATGGTGATGGTTGCATAAGGAGACGGGACAGCTTTTTGTACCGACGTGTTAGATCTATCCTTAGAACACGCAGTTTCTCCACTTCTCGGATGATTTTAGATCTGTACGTCGCATATATCAAAAGGCCATCAACAATAACTGCTGACGAAATTTCAATGTTATCTAAATTATTGAGAGATTATACTGTCGGCAAATATTAATCCCATCGATTTGTTAAGCTTTTGTGTCTTTTTTGGAAGACATCAATCGTGATTTTTTTGTCTGTTAATACACATTTTCCTTACAATATTGTTTTCTGGAAGACATCAATCGTGATTTTTTTGTCTACATATTGGTATATATCTACTGATGCTAGTTTGTGACCTGTATTTGTGGTATTGACTGAAAACATCAAAGCCGTGGGTTTAATTTCATCTATAATAGAAAAACATCATACTCGTGGTTTTGAAGTACACGCATCCACGGGTAGCTGAGATCTCTATCGTATTATTACATGTGTCTCCAATAAAAGGGCAACAATAAATGCTGACAAAGATAACCCCAAATAGGCAAATATTACGGGATACAACGAAAACAACATAATCATAAATATTGAACGTTATCATGTCAATTGTCAAACCAGAACAAGTATGTAACCTAAACTTGAGTTTGATCCTAACAATAATAAACTTCATCAGAGGCGAACGAGGACTTGACAAGCTGAAAAACTTCATGGAAACGTAATGATCCGCTTGACAGCGATGAAAACAGACACTTAGGCACAGCGATGAAAACAGACACCTAGGCACATGGGATCTTGAGATTTTCTATACATCTAGAGAAACACTAATCTATGACATATCAAAAACTACAAACAAAGGAAAAACCAATTTGCAGTGAGAACATATTCACTTAAGTATAAATTATTAGGTGAATCCGCGTATGAACGTGGAAATGAATATATTTATGTAGAACCTAAATTGTAGTAATTATTAATATTTAATTTGTTTAGTTTTAATGATTCTTGTGAGTTATTAAGTTGTGATGTTCTAATATGCTTGATTTTAAAGAATATATTGAAATTAATATCTTAAGTTATCAAGTTGCTTGATTTTGCGATGATATTTTTTTTTCTAAAGTTCTAGTTTGATTTTAATTAGTTTCTTATTGTTTATATGTTTATTTTAATTGTAATTTTGTATTTAGTTTATTTAGTTTTATATTGGAGTTTGTGATTTTTTGAAATTTCACAAATCACTTATAAAATTTATAACTGATAAATTTCCAAAAACAATTGTTTACGGCCGGTTTAAAATTGCATTATTTAAAATATGAATTTACATTAAAAATTTACACATTAACATAAACTCAATTAAATATACTTTGCGAAGGAAATACTGAGTATTTTATGCACCACCTTCTAAATTAAAATCTTATTTTTGACGGTGTAAAAAATATTATATGTATTAAAATCTTTAAATGACTGTGTTACATGTTATAATTGTTGACATGAGATGACAAAAATAAAATTGTTGACATGATAAAATTATTAAAATATGTAGCTGATTGAGTTATTAGAAATCTTCTGCAATTATATAAATAATATATAGTATTCACGTTGATCCTCATCTATTCAAAGATGAATATATTCTATAACAAAAATGATGGATATGTTTTTACATAGGAAAACATTATTTTTAGGAATAATGTAGAATTTTAGATATTGAAATAGTTGTATTGATGATTCAAACTTGAAAGAGTTAGTTATTTATTTATATAGAGATATGAATATCCATATATATTTTTAATATCTTAAAAATATTTCTTACTAATTTTATATATTTATTTTATTAATGATATATTAGATATTTTAATTTCATAAGAAAATTGATCTAACCAACGTGATTTAGGATTTGTTATTTTTTCATTAAACGACATGTTATACATATAAGAGAACTTGATATTAATTTATATATACATGCATTTCCTATTGGATACTACATTCTTGATATATAATATAAACAATTATTTTTTTCTTAAATTATAGTGTTTATATATAATTTTATACTAAGGATATTATCTTTTTAATTATATTCCTTTTGATTTATATTAAATATTTTTATATTATTTACATGTTTTAAATAATAAAATTTGATATAGATTTTTTCTGAGTTATATAAAAGGAAACTCGTTTTTAAGGATATTGAGTTTTTTATATTAAATTCCTTTTTAAGTTATATAAAAGGAAATAAAAAAGGAAAATAAAAGGAAAATAAAACGAAAAATAAGGAAGAAAAAACAGTTAAATAAAGGAAATTTTTTTTTTAAATACATGTTTTAAATATAAAAGTTCTATATACATATTTATAAAGAAGTTTCCTTTTTGATAACAAGATGATTTGGAAACAAATATTAGCAAAAAAAAGAAGAAAAAAAGTAATAATAATAATATTTTAACAAGAATTTAATTCATTAAGATTATCATTGTAATTAACCATTTTAAAATCTACGTGAGAACGACTCGTAATAAATTGAATTCTCAAATAATATTATAGAGATTTAAGTGAAGAAAAAAAATTGTAAAGAAAATTGCATAAACATTCATCTGACCAACACGGGTGTAATCTGGTCTTTTCCACCTTGGCTTTCGAGATCTCTAGGAATACTCATGCATTGATAATCATTTTATTGTATGGATACTCATCTCATTCTCTTGCATCAATATCAGCTTCTTTTTCCATATTCATGATGTTTTGTAGAACGTAAATTGCCAATAACAAGACAGTTTCTGATTTGGGAGATGTGATGAGACTGTACAAGGGTTGAACACAACTTGCTCCACAAGTAGTACCCTGCGAAGTTATGGTTTCAACAAGTCCAAGATTTTTTTTTTAACGAAACAAAAGGAAAAAGGTGTGTCTCATTTGTTTGTACCTCAGCTCTTGATAAACACACTTATGAATCACAAGACGAACATTCCTAAGTGTGTGCTCTGTAACTTCGGCGATACTGTTTCCGAGTAGTGAAATTATTGGCTCAATAATGTATGATTGCATCACAATGTTGTTGTCCATTGTTGTAATAAGTTGGACTATCTGGCATATCTTCCTCTTGATATGGTTATTTTCAGTTCTTCTTAGAAAATTGATAAGAATTGGTAACGATTGATTGACCAACTAAAATGAGAACAAAGTTATAAGATGAACTACATCCAATGGTTTAGAAAGAAAGTTAAGATAAATATTTAGACAGAACAAGTAATATACTTTGCTGATTCTTTAGCTTCTAATCTGACGGACATTACCAACTTCAATTTGACCAACTTGCAGCTTCACTTTGCCAGTTCCTGCTAGTTTTTTTTGGTAATCCAGTTTCTGCTAGTTTGGAGTGTGAATAAGAGTTTTTGTATATTGGTTAAAGTTTATCCATTACACCACCACATTAGTAAATATTCTTGATATTGTAATTCTTTTCGTTTTTTTTTTCTTTCTAGGTCTCGTCTCTCCATTCTGCTTCCTCTTGAAATATCTATTCTGGTCATATCATTTTCCCATTAGCGTGGATCAGATAGGTTAAGCTTGTCAATCAGTTTTATTTCTGTTGGTTGGTGTTGTAGTTCACATTTTAATAGTAAGATTATAAATCAAGTGACGTACAATACGTGTAACAACAAGCATTGACTAGGGCCACTCGACAAAATCTTACTAAACGAATAGAAATCTATCACATCTAACGCGGCGTCGAAGCATCGCAGCACGTATCTTATTCGTTTTCGTGAAGCATATTCGCTAATATACCCTCCTTCTTGAATGTTTTCAATTTATTCTACCTACTAAAAACTCTATAGGAAAAGTCCATTCTATAGTGGAAATAAAAGGTTTTGCTCCATAATTGCCTGACATGTCAATAGTGTTTACTCGAACGTGGGCTCGTGCATTACTGACAAAACATCAGTTTCCAAAACTATACATATATCTGAAATTGATTCATCATCAGCTTCATTCATTTCACTTTATTATGGTGTAGCTTGAGAAGCAGTGCACCTTTTTATAAGGATAAACAAACCAAATGTGACATTATTAAACACACAACACAATAGTCGCATATGACCTTTCACACACCTCAAAGAACTGACTTCTTGATAGCATTAGGAGCCTTGACATAAGCTACCAGCGAAGCATCTCCGGTTCTAATCATTGTCTTGAGCTCATAACCCATCCAACACCTTGAAGTTTTCCTGTTGTAGAAAAACCCTAAACACTTACAATCACTCGTACACTTGTCCCCACAAGCTTTCTCCGTGGCAGACGAGCCACCGTTATACTTAGTCATGAAACTATCAGCCCCCTCGATCTTGAAATAATGAAACGTCTTGGGATCGCAGCTCGTGAGACTCGGAGTCTTACAAGTCTCGTCCCATCCAAGAAGCCCTTTGTCGGTAGGACAAGCGTTGCACTGGCCTTTCTTACACAAACCAAAGTCCAGACAGTGCTCAGGGATTCTACACTCGTCGTTACCGTCAGTATCGTCGTTAGTAAATGCCGTGTAGGTCACGTCCCAAGCCGTTGCAGTAGCTAACGTGCTGTAACTCCAAACTCTAACGTTACCGTCTGATTCTAACCTAATGAAACTCAACGTGGCGTTGTGTTTGGGTCGTGAGAGGAACGTTGAGACGTTGAACTGAGAACCAGAGTCCACACCTTCCATGTGTAGTCCCCACGTACTGTCGGAATCTTCCACGGCTTGGAACGTCATGGACTGTAACTGAGTGATCTTGGAGAAGAACTCGTAGTCGTAATAAACGATAGGCTTCGGAGTTTTGCTTGTCGTGTAGTACAAAACTAGCTTCTTGTCTTCCATCACGAGACTGTACGGTCCATTTGTGTTAACCGTACGAGACAGTCTGCTTACGAGCTTGTTCCGTCCTGAGCAAAATTTAAGAAATATTGAAATATTAATTTTTGTCTTCTCAAATTTTGAGCAATAATCTATATACAAATATGTTTCTAAATTTGTAAAATAATTATTATTCTGATATAAAGATCATACTAAAAGTCTCTAATATTTTAGGACCGAATATTTTTCCAAATTTATAAATTTATCATTATTTTTATTATAAAGATCATACTAAATTGTTTATAGTCTGTAAAATTTCAGAACCGGCCTTACCGTTGCGTTTAAGTGATTGTCCGACGAGAAGTGTGTCGGTAGGAGAGTCAAAGCTCTGCCATATGAATTTACCGCTGGCATCGTATATTACCATATTGCCATTCTCCAAGATCTTGATCCCCACGGCACCTTTGTTAGCCGTGTTCGTTTGCCAGACGAGGCGACCATCGGCGTCGGCGAGCACGAGGTTTCCATCTTCACCGAAAGTCAACGTCGCGTTTTCTTTGACCGGTGAGCCTCTGTTTGCTTCCCAGACCCATCTGAGAGTTGACTCTTGAGCTCTGTTTCCGATTCTTAGGGCGAGCGTGTACGCGTTTGGGGTTGTGTTGTAGAAACAGAGACGGAAGTTGTCGTTGAAGGGTTGGAAGCCACGTACGTCGGGGTTGTATTCGATCGGACTGTAGTCGGTGTAGCCTCCATCGTTGACCACTCGGAACTGCTCGTCGACGGGGACTTTGGCTTGTGCTCCGATCAAGAAAATGGAGAGAGTGAAGAAGAGAGACGATATGATTGAGAGTTTCATTTTTAATATGTTGTATTGATCGTGGTGTGTGTTTTGATTGTATAGAGTGAGGTTCTATTTATAGGAACCAAAGCGGTTTTGGTTTTAATTAAAACTAGATTTTGATCCGCACTTCGAAAGCGCATGTTTTTGAGATTGTTTTATAATATAAATTTATATTCTATGAATAGTTTATTTAAGATTTTATATATATATTTTTATATAACTTTCTCTAAGGTCTGGATATTTAATCCGGACAAAAGATCAAACCGAAACCCGACCCAATCTCTAGATTAGTTTGAATCCATGTTCAGATAATATTACCTATTAAATATTTCTTTTGGATTCGAGGGGTCTTTGTTTGAGTTTGAGTTCTATCTGAAACCTAGTCAGAAATATTTTGTGTATATTAAGTATATTAGGGTATTTCGAATATGTTTCCAGTATTACATATATTTTTTTAAGTTTTGAGTTTGAGTTTACAATAGTTTTGGGTTTCAGATAAAATCTGATTTTTTTTAAAAAAATTTGGGCAGTCGGATAAAATTTCGGATATTTTTTGCTTCATCGGATCAGATTTCAATAAAATTTTAATTTTTTAGATATTTAAATAATTTTGAAGTTTAAAGTATTTTTCATGGGTATTTTTCATATTTTTTTGGATATTTAAAATCTTTTTGAATCCTAAATACCCGAACAGATATGTCCATATCTGGTATACTTACTATTAAATTTGTGAAAATATTTAAAATATATACTGCAAAGCTTTATTTATATTTATAGATTATAACCCGTTTTACGACGTGTTATTGTAAAAATTATAACTAAAGAAAAAAAACATTTCAGCTTCGACGCAAAAAAAAAACTCAAAACTATATTAAAGGTTATAACCTGTTCCTATATAACAACCTGTGAAATTGTTTTAAGAACTCATTTCTGAAACATTTAAAAAAAGAAACCATAATATTTTTCTATTCAAAGAGACACTTAATCATATACAACATGAATATGTTTGCATGTCACGTAATTACAATATGAGGTGGACCTGAGAGATTATAATTTAGAATATTATAATATTTTGTAGTTCTCATGTGAATATTATATATATTCTAGATGCCTCACAATTTTATAGCACAATTGTCTTGCGATATTAATTCTTTTTCATTTAATAAATTTTTATTTGTTTTCAGTTTTAAGTGGTCTATATTTTTGTATAAATTTAAGATGTAGATGTATCATGTATTTATCATAATCTATTTATTAGTAATTCTTTTATTGTTTCCATATTTAAAAGTAAGATATTTTCTCAGTGATTTATTACATGGATGCGAGTTATGGTAACTGAATATATTTGATGAAATATTGATTACAAATCGACTTTTTAGATATTGCTAAAAAGTCATAATTGTTTTTTTTCAATGCTATCCATGTTTTAATACTATCATATAGCAAACACTCCATAATTTTTTAATATTATTATCCAAGTGTACAAAAACTCCGGTTTTTGTAATTTTACTTTAATAATATAGATGTCTTGATAGTAGTCTTTTAGACGACCTTTTGGTCAAAAAAAAAGACGACTTTTTGGTCTTTGTTTTGCTAATAATCTATTGATTTTGCTGGTTTTGTTTTGAATATGATCATTCTAGAGAGCTTATCTTGACCTTGATGCTAAACCCGTGCACGGTTAGATAATCTCCATCACCCCATGTCAACGACTGACAATGATATCTAATGAAGCAAGATACGAGTTAAGGTGTTAAGCATATGGTTTAAGATTTATCTGTTGTAAGCCGGTAAGAGTGATTTCATATTTAAATATAACAAGGTTAGATTTTTAAAACAAAAAAAAATCACTAGTAAAACTTAGTTACAGTGTTGTTTCCTACAAATACTTCGTGTCTATCATGTGATAGGGCTCTGTTTTAATTAATTTTTGCTCTGCTTCAAGTAGCCAAGGCTGTAAACAATACTTTTTCTGAATAAATTTTACATATTATTCAAAAAAAAATAAAAATAAATAAATACTCTTAGCAAAAACTGACATGTTCATTCACAAAGCAGTCAATATTTATTGTGCTTGTTTTGTTGGTTCCTAATTGTATAGTTTCTTCTTTCGTGTACCACATGCAGCGTTAAGTTAAATAAATTCGAAATGGTAGGAAAGCTGCTTATTAAAAACAAAGAAATATAAATCGTACATCTGAGGTAGGACCGACCCTTCACCTTTCTATTAATATAAGCGACCGGGAAGATGCTCGTGGTCGATTTTTATCGTCTCTCTGTATTCGATTAAATCTTTTGTTTTTTTTGGAACATCATAGACTGGTGGAATTCGAAATTTACATACATGCATTTCTGAATAAATTTTTAGATAGAGAGAGATAAAGGGAGATGATAATAATTAATACGTTGCTAATTATTTGTCTTTGTTAAATGAATCTGCCACTTGTTTATAAAGAATCACTAAGAAAATTAGAAGGTGCTTTTACAGAAAGTAAATAAACGGACAATGATCGGAAACGGTGTTCATGTGTGTCCCAATTAGGGGGTGGGCAAAATATCCGTAAATTTTGATTCGATTCGTTATTCGCTTCGATTCGATTCGAAAAATCCGGATATCCGTAACTTTACAAATCGAAGCAAATACTAAAATTCAATATCCGTCAAAAACGAAGCAAATCACAAATATTAAAATTTTGAGAAGCGGATATCCGATCCGATCCGGCAATATATAAATACATGCATATCTTAATTATATTTAAAGTTTTATCTGTATAAAATTATATAATTATTATTCTCACATATGATTTTGACAGATTTTATTTACATTATTACTTATATAAAAGTATTACATAAAAGAAAAAAACAATATTTTGTGATAATTATAATTTTTTCTTAAGTTTTGTATTATTATAATTGTTAACTAAGTTTAAAATTTTCACAAAATATGTAGATTTACTAATTCTTTTAATTTTTATCTTATATATCACGTAAAAAATATATTATACAAAACAAATATGCATCAAAATTTTAAGATTATTTGTATTAATCAAAACATATGAGATATCCGTAAGTATCCGCAAATATCCGCAAATATCTAATTATTTTCCGGATATCCGTTTTTCCGAATATCCGTATTTCTCCGAAGCAAAGCAAATACCAAAATTAGATATCCGTAACATACGAAGCAAATCGCAAATACCTTCAAAAACCCGGATATCCGATCCGTGCCCAGGCCTAGACTCCCAATACCCGGCGGCTTGCAAGGTGTGTGGGGCCTTGTAGGACAGGTCTTATTCGGCTGCTCGAGGCTTTAATATTTATTTAGGTCAACCTTTTATGATTGGTTTTCCGAGTCCATGTGCCAACTTGTGTTAAGAAAATAGCAAAGGCAACCATAGATCTATTCATTGTTTGAGCACTAGGAGAAGAGAAAAGTACTTTCATTGTTAGAGCATGAATATCAATTGTCCTTAATAAAAAGTCCCAGCAATAATTAATTGTTATTATCTCCTAAGGACATATTTAAGGACTTGACGGAAAAATGACGAATATTGGTAGGACTTTTCGGTTGGTCCATAGGTTAAATTTTTTTTAAATTTTTTTTAAATTAAGTAACAAATATAAACAAAAGACATACTTATTATTTTAATAGAGTAGTTATTAATTTAATACAAAAATTAATCCGAGAAAGGACATACCTTTTTTCGAGTTCAATCGGTGGGGAAGCTCTCGGTTGGACAACGGATCGGCGTCAAGCTTTGAGGTGGCGAAATACACGAGAAGTCGACTCAGAATGGTGGAGAACCTCGGCGTTTTGTCCAACGAGAACGGAGCAACGTGGCGAGAGAGTCCGACGAGAACGGTTCGGCCCCGACTGGGAGAGATTGGAACGAGAACGGATCGGAGACGAGAGGGAGAGAGTCAGCCGAGATCGAACGAGATCGGACGGGAATGGAAGAGACCGGATCGAATGATATCCACGAGGTTTCGCGTCGAGAGAGAGGAGAGAAAGAGTTCGACCCAACCAATTGATTTTGGGAACTCGACAAAACGACACAGCTTTGCCAAAACACGGTTCCAATCACGTGGAGACAGCTGGGAGTTAGGACAAAACAAAAAACATCTTAACTTGAGACATTTCTCCCCGTTTCTAACATTTAGGCCCATTTTTGATTTATTTTAAACCCAAAATTAGCTTAGGACATTGCCTAAGATACACCGATATTCATGGTCTTAAGCACATCATAGCACATGGTCCTTATATCTAATGGGCCTTTGTTTATCATTCAGCTCTAGTTGTTGGGCTTCATTATTTGTTGCTTAAAGTCTGTAATCAACAAAATAAATTATAATGGAAGGAGTTAGTAATATTCAAAACAATATGGAAAATTTTGTATTGATAACAGGCTAACAGCACACTGATGCAGACATAGTAGTAGATAAAAAATGAGGGTTATATAACTTATATGTAGTAGGAAACTAGAGGGAATATTTGTAAATAGAGAAAACTTTGAGGAACATGTGAAACTGTTAAAAAAATAGAGGGAAGGGTTAGTGAACAAACAAAAGTTAGAGGGTCTGAACTAAACTAAACAGAACATAGTAGTGATTTCTAATAAAACATAGGACGCATATGTAATTGAGAGCAACATATGATAAGAAATGATAAATAATATAAAGTTAAGGGATGGCAAGTAATATATACAAAAGTTAAGGGAAAGTATTTAATTAAAGGTAGAGAGAAAGGAATCGGGAATTAAACTCATTCATCGAGGAGCACGCACGTCAGATTCTCTCTAAACCCTAGCTCTGATCGAATCGAATTCGGCAGCGCGAGATCATGGCCAACAGTAATCTACCCCGACGAATCATCAAGGTTTGTTTTCCAAATCTCGTTTCGATCTCGTTTGTCGTTGATTACTGATTCTTAATTTTGTTCAATTGTGATCTGATAGGAAACGCAACGTCTGCTCAGTGAACCGGGTAAGCTCTTTTGATTCGCTCCACCTTGTTTAGTTCCCAGCTGATGATTCCTAAAATCTGATCAAGTTTGAATTTTGTTGTAGAGGGTAAAGTTAAAAAAGTGATTTTTTTTAACGGAGTTTTTATCAATTTTGATTGTTGCAGCTCCGGGTATAAGTGCATCTCCATCTGAGGATAACATGAGGTACTTCAACGTTATGGTTCTTGGTCCTTCTCAATCACCTTATGAAGGTAAAATTGCTTTTATATCTCTACTTCATATTTTACTTTTTTTTTGTTCGTATGGAGAAGTGCACACACATGTAGCTGTTGAAAGATTCTTACTTGTGGAAGTAATTAAGTAGTCTTTCTGATGATCTGAGTTTCAGTTTATTGCTTTGAGGTTGCACAGCATGTTGAACAACCATTGCTAGTAGTCTTGTAGATTGTTCGTTTTGGAAGAAAAAATGAAAATTGATATATAATGAGTTAAAACTTGCATTTTTTTTGTCTCCGCTGACTCAAAAAGTTTAATCCTTTTATTGTCATTTGCTGCTTCCTTCCATTTTGTAGGAGGAGTTTTCAAGTTGGAGCTCTTTTTGCCTGAAGATTACCCTATGTCTGCCCCCAAGGTAAGTTGCTTGGATTGGAGTTTCTATGTTTCTTTTATTTTTTTTAAAGGTATATTGTTTTGAAGTTCTGCTCCGCATACCATGTTGGCTTGAATATAAGTAGGTATAGTTATAAGACTCTAGCTGTTAAGTAAATTTCTCTGTTTGGATATAGTGATACGAATGTAGTGTCGCAGTTCTTGTCATTGTTACTCTCTTTTAGTAATATGTATAGTCACTGGGTTCGAATGGAAATGGTTTGTGTGTATTTCTGTACTTCAATACTTGTGGGCTCTTTTAATGATAAATTGATTTGGAACAGGTTAGGTTTCTCACCAAGATATATCATCCTAACATCGATAAGGTCTGCTCTAACTTTCGCCTGAATAGCCATTCACAAAACAAAACACATTTTTTTCACAAACTTTTTTGGTTTGCATGTACAGCTTGGAAGAATCTGTCTTGATATCCTGAAAGACAAGTGGAGCCCTGCTCTACAAATACGAACAGTGCTCTTAAGGTACGCATGAGTTGATTACATTAGATCCTATCCTGCCACAAAACATAAGTTTCATGAGGTGTGACTGCTTTCTTATTCTATTGATGTGTTGTCTTTGTATAAGTATTCAAGCTCTTCTGAGTGCACCAAACCCTGATGATCCGTTGTCTGAGAACATCGCTAAGCATTGGAAGAGTAATGAGGCAGAAGCTGTGGAGTCAGGTAATGTTTTGATTTAAGTACTATGTAGTTAACGCGTTACTATACTTCTTTAATCCCTTGTATTGGCATCTCACACCATTCTTTTGAATTATCTGCGCAGCTAAAGAATGGACCCGTCTTTACGCAAGCGGAGCATAATGGATGCAGAGGGTGGAAAAAAAATCTCATTCATCCAAATAACATTACATTTGGTTGAATCTATCTCAACATAAAAGTTATGTTTTGGCTTTGTTCTTATTGTATCATTACTAACAAGATTTCAAAGTTTCGTTGAATCAAAAGCTCTCTTCTTTGTTTAATAAGCTCTGCAACTTTACAAATATTGAAAAGGTTGATAAATCTTACAGAAACGTCATAGACAGGGCGATTATATTAGGACACAAGTTCAGAACTTTACAATTACAAACCATAACACACATTAAGTCACTGAAAAGTAATCAACAACCATCAACCTAATGTTGTTACTCAGATATAAAATAATAAGAGAGATTAAAAGGTAAAAAGAAAATAAAACCAACAACCAAAAGGAATCATCATCAGTAGAGTAGAGAGCGAGAAGCCACCAACCAAAGACCACATTTCAGATTTCATGAAAAATATTAATGAAGCCGAAGTGAGTTTTTCGTCTACCAACCGTGGAAGGGAAGGACTCTTACTATCTAGACGGGAATGGCGTCAACGTTCGATGAATCTTCACATCTCAATACAATTCCTTCAAGGCTTGCAGGGAACGTGCACTTACTCCATTGCCAACCAGCAGCTAATGGCTCCGTCGTTGGGACTATCATCAGCACGCTCTCGTTTCTCTGCACCACTCCTATCACACTCACTGTGCTTCCTTCCTTGATATACCTGCAAACGAAGGGAAGTATCACCACATATCCCAAAATGTTCTTGACCAACTCTTTTAAGGTTCTTGATCATTTGTTTCTATAAGTTGAGTTTCAAATCCATACCCTTCTTTTAGCCGCATTACTCGTTCATCATTGGAGAGATTTTTCTGACCCAACCACCTAACGAAATCTGGAGACGCTTGCTCGCTTCCTGGCTTAAAGTCAATGACAACAGAATCATCGACAATAGGTGTTACCTTTGCACCGTTTCCGGTTTTCACCAATGCTCTAAGACCAGACTGGAAGTCAGAGATGTAGAAGTCCACCACATGCCTCTGCCATGTATTGTAGATATACAAAGTTTAGAGACACTTCACAATGAAAGAGAGAGAAATATCATTTAACCTCTGCTGATCTGAGTCCCCATGTGAAGCGGCGGTGTGAAGCATTGGCCGGCTTTGAACCCCAGCCACGGTACTCATATAGACAAGTAGACGTGTAAACACACCTAGGAACTCTATGGAAGGATGACTCAAGCGGCACGTTACCACAGGTGACAACCTATTCAACAAACACAATGTAAGAAACCAATATCATAAACATAGTAGGAAGCGTACTTAGATAATACTCACCCCAGTGACCTTAACGTATTGACCGTTTTTGGCAGTTCTAAGATCAGCATCAGGATAACGAGCGATAAAATCAGTGATACCACGTCTCTCACAAGATATATTCCAAAAGAAGAGCGCAGCAACAACCGCGAACAAGACGGCCACAACAATGAGGAGAATAGCATTGTGAACCGCTCCGAGAATGAAGCCACCAGCGAGGAACCCCATCACGAATATAAGTATAACCAGCCACATCACAGGCTTGGGGAAGCTCTTCATGCAGGAAAAGTCATCTTCAGGAGCAAGGGTGGTCACCGCATGGTTGTGGACAACGGAGGAAGTAGTATTGTGATGCGTCTTCATCGAACCGGAATAGTCTAGAGGACCAGAGATCTTCCTAGGAGCCCCGGATGAGTTCAGAGGGCCTGAAGTGATCGGACCTGATGTTATGAGACCTGTGGTTGGGAGTATTGGAATAGGACCGGAGTTTTGACGCGTCACGCCACCGGACTGAGGACCGGATGATTTCTTTAACGGCTCCCCGTGTTTTGACAAAGGGCCAGAGTTTGTTTTCTTCATTGAGTTCGAACCAGCGGAAGCTAAAGAGCCTGACATACGACCGGTTGCGTTAGGCCCGCCCGGACCAGGCTGCTGTCCGCTTCTTGATGAAGCTCCGGTGATTGGACCGGACTTCCTCGACTTAGACCCATCTGTGGGAATGTCAAACATTTTTCCTAGCTCTCCAGATTTCTTGATGTCACCACCGGTGTAAGGCATGGCTACTGAGCTCATCGTTGGAGGCTTTTCTTTGGGTTGCTCTGGCCTACCGGACACGAAGAGCCCGTTGCTGAGCTGGTGAGATGCGTATCTCGAACCCATTTTGATTTCTTCAGGGAATCAAATCTAGCTACAGACAGATGAGCCCCCACAAACAAACGCTGAAACGTAAATAGAAAACTATGAGAAACGGGAGATAGATAGTTACAGAACAGGCTTTGCATACAGTATATGCTGAACAGGAAGAAGACATGGTCAGATAGAGAACTGGTTTGTATTATATACACGTGTTATATAGACTGATCCTGCATCACTGAGAATCTGGAGAACGTGTAATAATATACTAATTATCAGTATAGATCTACATAAATTCAACAGAGGAACCAAAACATAACTCAAGTATCCAGTAAAAAAAAAGAATAGAAAAAAAACTAAACATAGTTTCTAAATCAGTAACCATTCATGTCAAAACCTACCTAGTAAGATCTCTGTGATTCAGAAGCAGGTTCCATTACAAATCCCAAATCCATTACATTCATTGATTTGAACAAGTACTAAAAAAAAGTAAAAGTAAAGCAAAAACCTAAATCCCCAAAATGGAATAAATGATCAAACACGAAAAAAATCCAATCTTGAAGGAAAAAAAAAGATTCTCACCAGAGAAAGAGTGTAAGTTTCAACGAATCTCCGTTTGAGAAGAAGAAAAAAGAAACTAATCAAGGAAAGTAGTGTAAGTTTCTCTCTCTCTCTCTATCAGGACAAAGGCTTTTACTTTTTGATTGGACAACCGACTGAGGAAAGAAAGAACACTGTTTTTTGATGTCGCCGTCTCTGTCAAATACTAAATTTTATTAAAAAAATTGTTTTCGGAGTTTTCTATAATATCTCTAAACATAAGGGTGTAAACTGTAATTATTATCTTAACCGAACCGAAATATTTGGGTTTTGGTTCAATTTTGGTTATCGGTTTGGTTCACCGAACATATCTTTCTCTTTTAATCTAGTCCTAATCTCGTCGCAACAGAAAAACAGAACGCAAACCGTTCTCGTCTAATCTCTCTGTCTCTATCTCTACAATGGCTCGATCCTCGTCTCCTTCACTTTCTCTCTCTCGATGCCGATTCGCCGCGGCTTCACTCCTCCCTTCGTCTCGGACCATCTTCTTCCGATCTCAATCCTCGAACCGCCGCTCTAACCTCGGGGAGCTAATCGAGATCGATATCGCCGCGTCCTCGCAGTCGCAATCGGATCCTCTCTCTCAGAAGCTGGAGGACGCGGTGCATCGGATAATGGTGCGCCGAGCCGCGCCTGATTGGCTACCTTTCCTTCCAGGAGCTTCGTATTGGGTCCCGCCTCGTAGATCCCAGTCTCACGGGATCGCTAAGCTCGTCGAGAAGCTGGCGAATCCGATCGGTGATGAAGAGTCAGTCTCTATCTCGTCGGGTCGTGGATGGCCTTGCTCTGATTACTTTATTAAAGGTTGATTAAAATTTTGATCTTAATTGCGTTTTGGTTTATTGCTTGGAGTTGGTTGATTATACAAATGAATAACCTTTGAATGTGTTCTGATTTAGTGACTTGATAAAGTTTCGATTTTTTTTAACATTTAAAGGATCCATTTTGATCTATAATTTGCAAAGGTTCTGTCTTTGGCTAATCGTTATACGCATTTTTGATGATTATTTACGTAACATTTGTCATGGCTCTCTCTGGCTTTGCTTAACGAGATTGGTGGATAAAAGGACATTGAGGAGGAAAGATTTGGTTTTGTCTGTTGTAGTCTTGTCGTTGTCTTAGATCTTTGGAAGTTATTACATGTTTAAATATCAATGATGGCAATGGGTGACCAGCTAATTGCATAGAGAGTGTTTTCTTTATACGTGTTGTCGCGATGGAACAGGTTTTCTTCTTTTATTGGTAGTTGAAGTCAGACATGTAGTGTTGGTTATCTTTCTTGCTTTTGGTTCTTGTCGAATAATCACTCTGTTTTTTTCTTTTTCTTAGAACAGAATGATATATAATGTGTTTGTTTGCATAATTTAGAGGCAAATGGTGTGCCTCCCTCGATCTTGTAATGTCATATATGTTTATGTTTGGCTTTTCTTTTAGCATTTCTTAAAATCTGAGCAGCGTCTCTTTATTTTTTTAATATAGGTGTACAGCCTGAATCGGTGGAGACGGAGATGGCTTCCGGTACTGCATCTGAGGATGAGGAAGGGTAAACAACAAGAACTCGTTAAAACCATTGTCTGGGTACGTTTGAGCTTGATCTTATTATAAGATTCTTATATAACTTTCTATCCATGATTTCATGTGTTGAAAGTAGTTAATATGACATATACACTAGTTGACTGACCTAAGTCTTACGTTGGCCTGTATCCATTTCATGAATTTCTTTGGCCTCTGATGAGAAAAAAATGTCAAAACTTTGTAGACTCTTCAAGATTTGTTGATTTTAAGAAGGCGGATCAAAGAAGAAATGAACCACCAAGAGCGGATGTGAAGACGTGACATGGTTTAAGATAGGGTAAGAGTAAGCAAACCTTTTACAGAGACATGAGATCCTAATCAAGTTCTGAAATGTAAAAAAACCCAATAAAGAAAAGGTGTTGTGGCTCAGCCCCCTGTTTTCAATGTAATCTTCCACATAACAATTGTTGAATTTGTGTATATATATATATATTCGCATAAGCTCGCAGGTTCAGTTTCAATTAACACAAGGTGCAAACTGTTTTTTTCCCAATGCATTGTACAGTGTATGACGTTCAAGTTTCAAAATAATGTAAAAAGCATAATAAATTTACACACAGGATCTGCCAAGACATTCATCAGGTAATCGTGTATACAGAACAGAAGGGGCCCTATTTTGAAGCTATGAACATGTGAGCAGAAAAACAGTAGAAGCAAAAGTGCTATAAAGTAATAAAACCATGATTCAGTCCATGAATTTGATTTTTTTTCTTACGTGGGTGTGTATCATAAATGATGCAGAGAATATTTGGATATATTCCAAATATTATTATTATTTATTAAAGAATATTTACTTTTATTGTGTTAAGGTTTTTAATAGTTTTCCTATATTAAATTATACTAGGGTTTTATAAGTTTAGTGATTTATTATAAATAGGCATCCAAGCCTAAAGTTGTATTAAGTTTATGATGATTTAATAAGAAAGAGATTTTCGATACGAGCTTTATAGCACGGGAAAGAGTATTTCCAAATCCTAAAAAGGTTCTTATGAACCACTGAGAAGAGTATTCTCAATCCTAAAAGCTTTTAATTAAGCACTGTGAAGAGTATTCACAAATCCTAGAAGCTTCCGCTACATCAATAAACAGTTACATAAAGAGAAACAAAATTTTACTGGCAGAGGGAGGGAAGGCATGAAAATCCAAAGCAAATTATACAAGAAAGATGACTATACAGTGTTGTTCACTATGACTCATAAATTGATCAAAGGAACCATCATTGATTCACCTAGAAATTAAAGGGAGACTAAGTTTAGTCCATGTCTTAATAACTAATAACAGAAAGAAAAAGAATAAGGCATGAAAGTCCAAAGCAAATCAAACATGAAGGAAATACACAGAAAATCAATCATACAAGGGACCCACTTATTGGGCCTTTAAATAGATATTATAAAGCCCATAAATAATATGTCACGTGGCGAATCCACAACCCGTAACAAGTGTGAACAGTCACGTAGAGGATCGCTCCACGATTGAATCAATCAGATTTTAACTTCTACGACAACGTGCATCCTCCCATCTCGCTTTTCTTCTGACCACTCTTCCTGTCTCTACACTGGTCTGGATCTCTATCTATTTCTTTTTGTTTCTTTCTGATTTATTAAATTGTTCTCTGATCCAAAACCTCGATCTCGATTAGAGTTCTGATTAATTGATTGTATTTGATCGGATCTCTCGCCATTTTCCAGGAGGTGAATTTTGATCGGATTTGAGTTTTTATTTGAATCTCTACGAAAATGCCGGCGTTTTACGGAGGAAAGCTCACGACTTTTGAGGATGATGAGAAGGAGAGCGAGTATGGTTACGTTCGAAAGGTATCATATCATCTTTGTTTTTCCTGTTCTATGTTAGTTTCTAAACGAGATACAACGTGAGATAGATTTGTTTTTTTTTGGGAACTCGTATGATCTGATCTGATTTTGACATTTTCTCTTCGATACAGGTTTCAGGGCCCGTGGTTGTTGCCGATGGTATGGCCGGTGCTGCTATGTATGAGTTAGTGCGTGTTGGTAATGATAATCTTATTGGAGAGATCATCCGTCTTGAAGGAGATTCCGCCACCATCCAAGGTTTGTTGTTCTTACAATTGTTTGACTTTATACTCTGCTCATTGTGTATCTCTCAAAGAGTACTTGGATCTAGATTGAACTGTGGCCTCCTTTTTTGTTATCAGTGTACGAGGAGACAGCTGGATTGACGGTTAATGATCCTGTTCTTAGAACACACAAGGTTCGTCTTTTGTTTATCTCTGTTTTTCTTCTTCTTTGGGGTTGTTTGTTTGTAGCTAACATAGATCTTGTCCGATTTTTGTCAGCCTCTTTCTGTGGAGCTTGGACCAGGAATATTGGGAAACATCTTCGATGGAATTCAGGTTCAGTAAAGTTTATGACTTTTATGTTTTGTTGTAACATTACAGTCCGCAGACACTATGGCGTTCTCACGATTCTATTTCTATATTTATCACAGAGGCCGTTGAAGACTATTGCTAAAAGATCTGGTGATGTGTACATCCCTCGTGGTGTCTCTGTTCCTGCTCTTGACAAAGATTGTCTTTGGGAGTTCCAACCTAATGATTTTGGTAATGTCTTTTACTTACTTTTTATTTCTCTCTATGGAAATGTTTATACGGTCATAACCCTCATGTTAACTGAATTTACCTTGGTTGCAGTCGAGGGAGACACAATCACTGGTGGTGATTTGTATGCTGTAAGTTCATTGGCCACACTCCCCTAATCTAATTGAATTTTATTTTTCTGATAATCAAACATAACTTTTGGATGCAGACCGTTTTCGAGAACACTTTGATGACTCACCGTGTTGCCCTTCCTCCTGATGCCATGGGGAAGATCACTTACCTTGCTCCAGCTGGTCAATATTCCCTTAAGGTTTGTGTTTAACTTTCTCTCAAAACGATATATTATATGAATGACTCTTTTTCTTCATTGTTTGACTTGACTGATTTACTTTGTTGGAAAAAAGATTGATTTTCTTCTCATGGCTGCTTGATTGTGTTTTTCCTTTACCAGGATACAGTGCTTGAGCTTGAATTCCAGGGGGTTAAGAAGTCTTACACCATGCTTCAGGTTTGAACGCATCTTACATTTTTCCTATTGGCAAACGTTGAGTTATCTGGCCATTTTGTAAAATTGGTTTGTTTGATAATATGACAGAGCTGGCCTGTACGAACGCCTAGGCCAGTTGCATCCAAACTTGCTGCCGATACTCCTCTACTTACGGGACAGGTGATTACATCTTATCATACAATGGTCATAGTCATTCGAAGACGTATCTTGCTGATAATTATCTTTTCCCTGTTGTCAGCGTGTCCTTGATGCTCTTTTCCCTTCGGTTCTTGGTGGAACTTGTGCCATTCCTGGTGCTTTTGGTTGTGGTAAAACTGTTATCAGTCAGGCACTTTCCAAGGTAGGCTGTGACACTTGGATTTTGCTCCACGTATATCAAATTTCCAGAGCTAACATGTTCTTTTATATAAATAGTACTCCAACTCCGATGCTGTCGTTTACGTTGGTTGTGGAGAGAGAGGAAACGAAATGGCTGAGGTATGCCTCTTCTCCTTCTGAATGTGACTCCTATTGATCACATACACATAATACAAAATTTGGTCTGATGGTTTCTCATAAAATTAGGTGCTTATGGACTTCCCACAATTGACAATGACGTTGCCTGATGGCCGTGAGGAATCTGTCATGAAACGTACCACACTGGTTGCCAACACCTCTAACATGCCTGTGGCTGCTCGTGAAGCCTCAATTTACACTGGTAATTTTAAAGGCTTGTAGGTCTCATAGTTTTGAAGAAGCACATATCCGTCTTCTAATGACATAAATCACATACAAATCTTTTTTGGGTAATGTGAACTCCAGGAATCACCATCGCTGAATATTTCAGAGATATGGGAATGAATGTTAGTATGATGGCAGACTCAACTTCCCGTTGGGCAGAAGCATTGAGAGAAATTTCAGGACGTCTGGTAATGTCTTTGCTTCACACTTTGCTGTGTATATATATTCTCGTGTTGACCTGCTTACTCCTTTTCTCAGTTTCTTGACACCTACTTTGTTTTGTTTTGTTTTCCTAGGCTGAAATGCCTGCCGACAGTGGATATCCTGCCTATCTAGCAGCACGTCTAGCGTCTTTCTATGAACGTGCTGGTAAAGTAAAATGTCTCGGTGGACCAGAGCGTGATGGAAGTGTCACAATTGTTGGCGCTGTTTCGCCACCTGGTGGAGACTTTTCAGATCCCGTGACGTCTGCTACCCTTAGTATTGTGCAGGTAGATTATCTAGCTCATGACTGTTTATCATTTTTATTATCATTTTTTTCCTCTCTACTTTGAAACGCTTACTCTTCTATTTTGGTTGTGGTATTTACTGTGCAGGTCTTCTGGGGTTTGGACAAAAAGCTTGCCCAGAGAAAGCATTTCCCTTCTGTTAATTGGTTGATTTCCTACTCAAAGTATTCAACGGTATGCTTACACATTCCCGTTGTTCTTCAAACCTGTTGTGGTACAACACTATCTCATAGTTCTTGTATATGTAAAAATAAGTTGCTTGGTTTTGTCAGGCATTGGAATCTTTCTATGAGAAGTTCGATCCAGATTTCATCAACATCAGGACAAAGGCCAGAGAGGTGTTGCAGAGGGAAGATGATCTTAATGAAATTGTCCAGGTACTTGTCACATATCCTTGTAAAACTACCTAACCTTGTCACTAATGAACTCTTGTCTCTTAGCGATAACCTTGGCATGTAACTAGACTCCAGTCATATAAGAGAATACTTTCTGAAGGAGCTTATTTTGACCCGTGTTGTGTGCAGCTTGTGGGAAAAGATGCGCTAGCAGAAGGTGACAAGATCACCTTGGAAACAGCTAAGCTATTGAGAGAAGACTACCTTGCTCAGAACGCGTTCACACCGTAAGATCTTTTGTTGTCTCCCTTCGTTTTGCTTTTAGCTATCTCTCGACGGGTTATTTACCCTTTGAATGTTTTTGGATGAATCCTTGACAGATATGACAAGTTCTGTCCGTTCTACAAGTCTGTGTGGATGATGCGTAACATTATCCATTTCTACAACCTAGCCAATCAGGTAATAAGATGCTTTGTTAGGTGTAATTGTGTTTTTGGTAAATTAGTTTGTCCCATAGAGTTGTAACTCGGTATCAAATGTTGTTGTTTGTGATGCAATAGGCGGTTGAAAGAGCAGCTGGAATGGACGGTCAAAAGATTACCTACACTCTCATCAAGCATCGCTTGGGAGATCTTTTCTACCGTTTAGTGTAAGCAATTTCAATTTCTCCACGAATCAGTCATTAGATGTGTGTGGAACTGAAGTTGTCTATGGAAATAAACAGGTCTCAGAAGTTCGAAGATCCAGCAGAAGGTGAGGCAGCGCTAGTGGCTAAATTCAAGAAACTGTACGAGGATCTCAATGCTGGATTCCGTGCCTTGGAGGATGAAACTCGTTAAGCCTTCTGTCAGAGGAGAGTCTCCACAAAAAGTATCTCTTGTGTTTTTTGAGCCAACAACAAACTACCATAGTGGTCGGTTATTTTATTTATCGGTTTGCTTGCTCCATCGATTGAGTTTAGCTTCGTGAACGTCATACAATTCTCCGGCTGTGCTGTGTTATATGTTTGATTCTTTGTTTGTTTTCATTATTGTAATAAGGTGCCAGCCAAAGTGACTTATGTATTTGGTTTTGATGTACCACTCTCAATTCAATAAACTTTATTATTATTTTCAAATGTGCTGAAAAAAACTATTGGTGATAGTTGTACTTTTCTCATGATAATATGTAAGGGAAAATCGCATAAAAAAACTTTCAAAGCGTCATTTACTATCATTTTAAACTTTGAATTTTTTTTACTAACACTTTAATTTTCAAAGTGATATTTGCATCATAAAAAACTTCTAAAATAAAAAATTGATCGGTTATACAGATAAAAAATTGATATTTCAATTTTTTTTAAAAAAATAATTATTTAATTAATAAAATAAACAAAAATAATAATTAAATTTTAGAAAATTAAATTAAAATAGAAAAATTTAATAAAAAATTGCAAAATTAAATAAACATTCAGAATTGTTTTAAACTATCCCTCGTATTCAGTGTATCAAGCGCAACTACCCAAGTAATAAAAGCATGTTTCGGTATTCTCCCTTTGAACCTAACCTGTCTGGACCAGAAGATTGGTACCCCTTGCGGGTGTAAGGCCGACCAAGTATCAGCAGTCGAGAAAGAGCACACTGCTTCTCTACTTCCAGGCTTCCACAGAAACAAATCATCCACTTCAGAAGCTAGAATCGGAGCTGGGTCCGGTAGGCACTCTCTCACGAGAGAAATAGTACCGTTTCTACTTCGACTTCTACTCAACCACCAATCTCCATTCCGTAATACGTCCGCCACCACCGCATTAATGGACAATCCAGTAGCTGAGGGACCTCCTTCTCTAGTAAGTTCAATAAGCGGGCCAAGCCAGGTCCAATTATCATGCCAAAATCTGGCTGTTCTTCCCCTTCCCACATCACAAACTACCATCGGTCTAGCTACTCCTCTTAGCTTACACAGATTTTTCCAAATCCAGCTATCAGTCCTCTGTGACATGCACACACACTTTTGCTCAGAGCTCAGCGCAAACGCAGAAGTTCACTCAGTCGGCGATTCGATGCTTTTCACCATGAATCATTCGATATCTCTGTTCAGTCGATCCCTTACACTTGTTTAATCGCTTGATTTTTCTCGATTCGCTGCACAATCACCCCCAAACAACAGAGAGAAAGAGAAAGGAAACACAGAGAAGAGAGAGAGCATTCGAGAGATTTGGATTCCCAAGTCCCAAGTCCTTCCTTTTCCTTTGCTTGCAATGTGTGTCTTCTTCTTCTTTGCTTGCGCGTGTGTCGTCTTCTTTGCTTGCACCCCAAGTAACCAAGTCTTTTTCCTTCAAATATCAGACATGTGTCGAGAAATCATAACCTATGAGGTTACTTGTTTAGAAATTTTCAATCGATTGCTATAAATGTATGTATTTCAATCTATGAGGTTACTTGTTTGGAAATTTTCAATCGAGATGTGTGTTTTTTGACGGTTTCTTCTTTTTTCAGAGTTCAACACCTTACGCCAGATTGCCCATGGTGTAATGTCACAGAACCGAGATCTATTACGGCAGTCCATACGTGAACTACAGCCCCTGGCTACTTTGCAAGATGCTCCTGTTGAGGCCATTATTCAGCTTGGCCTTGTTCCCAGACTTGTGCAGCTTTTCAACATGAATAACTTCCCCTACAGGGTAAAGCATCATGTTCTTATATAGATTTGCAGTAATGCTTTTGATTGTATGTTGATTGGTTCTGGTTTCCTGTGTTATTTTAAAGTCTGAAGCACTTGTAATACTCGCGCACCTGACTCGCTCCAGGAACACGACTGTGTTTGTTAACAGCAATGTAATTCAGCTGTTTGTCGGCCTTATCAACTCTGATATGGAGCACCAATTTATTGGTATGACCTTACAGTATCTTGCTAGTGAATCAATAATCTGGAACAAAAACTGACTTCTTCTTTTATTTCTTCAGTCTATCTGGGCATTGGGTAACATTGCTAAGTACCACCCTCAAGATCGTCAGCATGTCCTGAACTCTGGTGTCATGCCGTTTCTTCTGTCTAAGTTCAATGGACAGTCATCATCTAGGATGATTCGCCTTGCAGCACGGACACTAGTCAACCTGTGCAATGGGAATCAACACCCTGAGCAGGTTAGCATTTCCCCTACTTACGTAATAACAAGAGACCATTAGCCCATTAGTTATGAGCTTTCCTAAGTGTTTAAAGGTTTCTTGGTAGCTTCCTTTGTTCAAAGACTTCTAAGTTCAAATGGGTACGTTGACGTTTACTCTCTTGGGCTTATAGCTATCGATCATCTGACTGATGAGGGAGACAATTATTGTACATTAGTTCATCTTTTCTAGCAAAACTCACTCGAAATATGCTAATTCAAATGATAATTGTAGTGATGAACGTCCGAGGTGCAATTTTCTTGCTGTCCACGCTATCCACAACATAATCTTGGCTCCACAATATCTCCAGGTATTTTCTTTACCAACATATAACTTTATTCTACATTTAAATTTTAATTCTAACATTTGTTCCCATATTTAGTTGGTGACTGATTTCCAACCGCTACCAAGTCTCAGTGCCCTTCTAAGAAGAACCACAAATGACTATGTCATGATGGAGATTTGCGGGATAGTCGCACTTATCACCACAGTAGAGAACGCCTCTGTCATGCAATCAGATATCCTAGATTCGATCATTTCCCTTCTCGGAAACAGCACAGCCGAAGTTACGGAGGAAGCAATTAGGGTTGTTCGTTCTGTGATTCAGAATTGCGTCTTTCAAGAGCTCAGGTAAAAACAAGCCATAGACCCTTTTTCTTTTATGTTGAATTCTGAAAAAAAAAATCTTCAACTTTATTGAAACCATTTCGCAGGGTACTAATTGTGGATCAAGATTGTATTGATCTCTTGTGCAGTCTCATCACTTCTCCCGAATCAGAACAGGTCTCGTTATTGGTAATTTACGTTTTAGAAGATATCATGGATTTTAAATTTTAAATAATTAAAAAAAAAGAAGATATCATGGATTTGGAAGCTGCTGCAGGAGATGACTTTCCTTACAAGACTATGATAACCGATACTGGAGTATTCCAAGAGTTTTCCAAGCTTGTTTGCACACGTGAATAGGATGATGATTTGGAAAATGAAGCTTGGCATTTCGTCCTGACGTATGCACCACGGTAAGATTACACCCGTGTGGGTCCTGGGAAGTGAAGAAAAGACCAAGTGAAGTGGTAAATTTACAAGTGAACCAAAAATGGTGAGGTGAGAATGTGGAAAATTCTGGTTGGGGTTTGTTTCTTCGCTTTTCTTAGTTTGATGGTTTTGCATAAACATAATTGTCTACGGATTGTTTCTGTGTTTTTGCTTCGGACGTTCATGCGTTTTTTCTCGGCGGTGAAACTTGTTTTCTTTTTCTCGGCCACATGATCTTACAACTCTATAACTTTTCTTAAGGGTATACGAGCTGATCCACCATTGGGATATTGCCTAGTTAGAAATGTAATGATATTCTTCCACCTCCACACCTCAATGTAGACCGATCCTAAGTGTGTGACATGCGGTGAACAAAACAAAACAAGATTCATCAGTACAAGCAACAAAAGCAAAGATTAAAAGCTACTAAAATAGTAAAAAAAAAAGAAACATTTTCAGTATCAGTACTTTTATCGTTTTTGTTGATCAAAATCTGTATTTTTATTTAAAAGCGTCATATAAAAATGCTGGGTTATCAAATCAAATATTATAGTGATGGTATGAAATACACAGAGATCAGAACTGGGAGATTCTTAATAGGATCCATGAAGCATATTTAGATAAAAGCCCAATAGGCTTATCTGGAGAACTTATCTGCCGTTTTGCCGGCGCTTTCACCTAAACACAGAGAGTCCTCCGTCTTCTTCCGACAAAACCTCCATGTGGAAGACCAAGACGATAACTAGCTTCAACAGCTTCCGTCAGGTCTACCTGGCATCACCGACGACGCGGCGGTTCTCGAGAGTTGCTCCGCCGCAACCGGCGGTTATACGCGTGGCAAACAACATAGCACATTTGGGACCTCCGAAGACAGGACCTTTGCCACGTCAGCTCATGTCTTTGCCTCCTTTCCCCGGCCATCCGTTACCAGGCAAAAACGCCGTTAACGAAGCTGACGGAGAGGGAGATGTCGGTATCGGCCACGTCACGGCGATAAGCTGGGTCAAGTACTACTTCGAAGAAGTCCATGATAAAACTATCCAATCCCATTTCACAAAGGGCCTTGTGAGTCTTCTTCTCTCCTGGTAACACTTCTCAAAATCAAAAACCTCATTTCGGTTTAAAACAACAGAGGAAGAACACTCATTGCTTATCTTGTGTGGTAGGTTGAGATGGTGAAAGAAGATGGAGTTAGAGGCATGAGAAAGGTTAAAAATTTGATCTTTATTGTACTTCTTGTTGTTGGTGTGATCATTTTTTCTAGGAATTGAGTTTTTTTTAGTAACACAGGTTAAGCATAACGAGGTGATGCAAGTGGGAGATAGAATCTGGTTGCCAGTTTCAATCGCTGAAGCAAGAATCTCTAAGAGGTATGATACTATACCAAGTGGAACCTTGTATCCCAACGCTGACGAAATCGCTTATCTTCAAAGGCTTGTCCGCTTCAAGGTAAACAACACATCGTAATGGTTCTTACATGGATTGGTCCGTTTTGGTTTGGTTTAACCTTTTTGGTTTCTGTAATGCAGGACTCTGCTATTATAGTTCTTAATAAGCCACCTAAGCTTCCTGTCAAGGTAATATAGAGTTTCATGGAGTTACATTCTTCTATTCGTTGATTAATCAAAAATCATTTATATCATTGTTTTGTTTTTCAGGGGAATGTGCCTATACATAACAGCATGGATGCGCTTGCAGCTGCTGCTTTGTCTTATGGTAACGATGAAGGTCCTAGATTGGTAAACACTCACTTATTCACCGTTTACTTTGGAGAAGTTCTTTTTTTTTTTTTTGGAAATCTTATTTGAAAGAGTTTCTGTGGTCAGGTGCATCGTCTTGATAGGGAAACTAGTGGTCTCTTAGTAATGGGTCGAACCAAAGAAAGTATAGATCATCTTCACTCCGTCTTCAGTGATTTCAAAGGGAGAAACTCAAGGTGTAAGGTACGTACACTAACACACTACTACAGCCTAATAAGCTAAAGGTTGAGCATAATAAATATTCCATAATCGTAGGCTTGGAACAAAGCGTGTGAAGCAATGTATCAGCAATATTGGGCACTGGTGATTGGTTCTCCAAAAGACAAGGAAGGAGTAATCTCAGCTCCTCTTTCAAAGGTATCTCTCTCTCTCTCTCTCTTTCACTTCTGATGCTTGGATCTAAAGAAAATGATTCGAATAAAAAAACATGTGTTTAGGTACTACTTGATGATGGAAAAACAGACAGGGTGGTTTTAGCTCAAGGTTCAGGCTTTGAAGCTTCACAAGAAGCAATAACTGAGTATAGAGTGTTGGGACCAATGATCAACGGATGTTCTTGGTTAGAACTTCGTCCTATTACTAGCAGAAAGCATCAGCTACGTGTACACTGTGCTGAAGCTCTTGGCACTCCGATAGTAGGTGACTACAAGTACGGTTGGTTCGTCCACAAGAGATGGAAACAGATGCCTCAGGTTGATATCGAACCGACCACTGGGAAACAGTATAAACTGCGTAGACCAGAAGGTCTTGATATCCAAAAGGGAAGCGTCTTGTCTAAAGTTCCTTTGTTGCATCTGCATTGCCGGGAGATGGTGCTTCCGAACATTGCCAAGTTTCTCCACGTCTTGAACCAGAAGGAAGCGGATCCGCTTCGTCCAGGGATCGGTAGCAAGCCGGATCTGTTGAGGTTTGTAGCTTCAATGCCTAGTCATATGAAGATCAGTTGGAACATCATGTCTTCATATCTGGTGTAGCTTTTCTGGTTCCTTTTGTTATTTAACATGACGGTTCCTGTAATTCCCTCTTCTGCAGCTTCATTTTGAGAATACTTGTGTTGTACATAATAAATTTTCTATAAATTAAAATTATTGGCATTGTAAGATATTTTTGATTTTATAGAATTATGATAATCTTTAGATTTATATTTTTTTAAATATCTTTACTTGAAAACCGAGTATATTTTAAATCTTTGTATATAAAGAAGGGGTTTACTAACTCCATTCTCAGAGTGCTACATCAGACAGCATATTGGATTTTACTTATCATGTTATCAATTACACTTGCGCTTCCATTTTATTTTTTTGCTTGGGGCAATGACATAGCCAATGAGGTCCTAACTGAGGTGCATCTATTGCTGGTTGAAAACACTTGAGCTTCTCTAAAAAAGTTCATTAAGAAATCAAGGTGAACACAAAAAGCTTACAAAAAGACATTTAATTTTTGATAAGAAATTGTTTTTGGTGGTTTCTACAATAAAACAGGCACAGGCATATAAAATATTAAATGATGGCGAAGAGAATTACTTAATAAAAATTACACTTTTTTTTGTCAACTAATAAAAATTACACTTAAACTAAGTGAAAACTATTATCTCTAACGATCAATAAAAATTGACAAATTAACATGTTCTATAGCTTTCACATAACAAAATTATATTTACACTTCCATAATCAATCATACAAAATAAAATATCTGTCAAATAATAAAAAGTTAAAGTGAACACATGAAATTATAAAAAACTTTTGATCTTACAAAAAACAAAAAATGGTGCATACAACATGAACATACTTATTTTAAATTTTTCGAAAAAAACTTAGAAAAGTAGAAAAAAAGGAAAATTGTATATAGGAAGATTTATTAGAAAACCAAGTAAACACAATTATGAAGAAAATTAAATATTGTATCCGTAACAATCAATATTAATTGAGAGGATACCATGTTTGATTAGTTTTCACATCAAACATATGCGCTTAATCTTTATAACCATTCAGATCATACACAATTCCTCAAAATGTTTAAAAGTATAAAATTTTAAATAGATACAAAAAATTACAACAAAACATCCATTTTGAAAAAAGTAAAACATTTGATCCGCTATTTTTTAAGAAACTGGTGATTTTCCTATAAAAACAGAGAGATATAATTATAAAAAATAAGAAGGAAAAATTATATCTTTATAACAAGAAAATTCAAAATAAATAGAACGTGAACTAAAACAATAATACGACATATAAAAGAGAGTTAACCGAAGATAAGAGAGAGGAAAAATGTATAAAATTTTCACTAAATTCAAAAATAAATATATAAAAAGATATTTTTCGTGTTTAACATATTTGAATACCATTTTATAAAATTGATTCTTCTTAGTCAAAATGGAACAGATATTTGTTACAATTAGAAAATAAAAAGAACAAACATTTTAATGGTTAAACAAGTATATGATTTATTTCGATAAAGTAAACAAGTATATGATTTCAAAGTTAATTAACGAAATAGTTTAAATCAGATAATAAAAATAAAAAAAAATCAATATCTTTGTAATTAAAAATAATTAAAATTTTAAAATATATGAAGTTTTATTTATTTTCTTACCTGCTCGTAGGCCGGGTTGATTACACCTAATTATTTTCTTCACAAACTTACTTTCCTCTTTTTAGAGGGAGAGAAACAAAAAGAATGAAGAAAGAAAAAATTGAATATAGTTGTGAAAAAATTTACAATGAAAAAGCTTCGTATGTTAAAAGGTATAAAATAAAAATAGAAATATTTCTAATAAAATATTATATGTGACAAAAAAGATAAAGATATATAAATTATTTTAATACTTTCGCATATTTTTACATAGAAACATAAGAAAAACATGATATTTTTTTGAGCAAAATATAAGAAAATATATAGGATAACAACTTTTTTGGTAAAAAAAATGTGATAACAACTTAAATCCTATTAGATTATCTTATGCATCGAGATATAATATATTATAAAATATAAATAAATTTTTGGTCTTCTAAAATTAGCAAAAATAAAGAAAAATTAGATGAAATTTATTTTGGTGACAAAGGTAGTGGTGGATTGATTTGTCGACAAAAAAAAGGTATTGGTGGTTCTTATTTAGCAGATTATATCTAAATATGGGCCGTATTAAGCAAATGTACTGGGCTAGGCTCATATATATGATGAGGTTTAGTTTTTTTCCGACAAACAAAACATTTTCAAGTTGATGGGCCTTTTAGATCATTTTGTAATAGCTCAAGCCATAATTACTAACGTAGAAGAGTGATGACGTGACATCGTTTCATTGGATAAGATGCGTCACTACCCGTAAATTACTATTCAACCACTGAGGAGTGAGAATAATTATTAATTAATTTTTAGGATATTCCGAAAGTTCTCTGAAAAGTCATCGGAGACAAAGACAGAGAAGGAGAGGAGAGGAGAGGAGAGATCGATTCTTCGACGTAGGAAAAGCTGCGGTTTCCTTCTGATCATTCCCCCACGGAGCCTTGTAATTTATCTTCTCTGCTTCTACCGATTAGTTTGTTTACGAAAATACTCTTCTTATGCTTCGCTTCGCTTACCGTTACCGAACGAACGCAATTGATTTCCAGGTTTAGATCATGTGATTTTCTCTTAGTATGGAAGCTTAGATCTAACGCGATTGAAGTAATGTTGTTAGGTTAATTAAGTAAGATGCATTGCCCCTTTCCCCTTTTTTATTTTATTTTATTTTCACACTCTCACTTGATTAGATCTTGGCATTTGATTCGTATAGGAAATTTAATTTAATTTTGAAATGTTTTAATTCGGTAGGTGAAGAGAATCATCAGGAATTAATACCTTTCCTATTTTTCTCAGGAGATTTGATTGTGGTGGAAACTTCTTGTGAAGAAGCGGGGATCAAAGATATAGATTGATTTAGAGGAGGTTTTTGTTATAGCTTGTGGTGATAACGTTTGGAAGAGCATTTTGTAGTAGTATACATCAAAAATTCAGCGTCCAAGTTCTGGGGGTGAGTTGCCCCATAGCACTGGTTTTACATCACAGCCTATAGTCCGGAAGGCTAACTCAGCTCAAAACATGATGATGGATGAAGATGTTGAGCAGGCCAGTCTCATGTCTTTCAATGACAGGCCCAGGGCTTTTCCCAACATGCGTAGTAAAACCTACAGTCCATTGGTAAGTGCTTTATTACTGATTGCCTTTTATTTCTTTTAGCTTCTTAGATTCCTGAGTGTAAAAAAAAAGTTCGGTCTTTTTTTTTTGTGTGTGTGCAGATATTCCGGATTCTTAGGAAATTGAATGTTCGTGTTGTTTCAATAATTCTACTATTGTGCTTTGGAGTGATCTTTTACATGGGAGCTACTGCTTCTCCTATCATCTTGTTCGTCTTCACTGTATGCATCTTCAGCTTCCTCTTGTCTATATATCTAACCAAGTGGGTTTTAGCGAAAGATGAAGGGCCTCCAGAGATGGTTCAGGTAAGCTCCCTCAATTTATGTGGTGTTAATCATGATGTCGGCTTCTTTCTTTCATATATTTTTTTACCATCAAATTTTATAGTTCTAATTTGTGAGGTGACTCTCGTACTTGTAGATATCAGATGCTATACGTGATGGAGCTGAAGGGTTTTTCAGAACGCAGTATAATACTATTTCCAAGATGGCCATCTTGCTAGCTTTTGTGATTCTTTGCATATATCTGTTCCGTAACTTGACTCCCCAGCAAGAGGCTGCTGGTTTAGGAAGGTGATTATTCATAGTTACATACAAAATATTTGTTTAATCTTTTTTTTGTTGTTGTTGTTGTTATTGTTATCAATGATATCTAACTTATATTACTGTTTACTGTAGGGCGATGTCTGCTTACATTACTGTTGCCGCATTTCTTTTGGGGGCGCTATGCTCAGGTATTGCTGGATATGTTGGAATGTGGGTTTCAGTTCGTGCTAATGTGCGGGTTTCCAGTGCTGCTAGACGATCTGCGAGAGAAGCACTGCAGGTTCTTTTTCAGTTTAGTTATTTTTTGTACGACGTACACATATCACCAGTTACTAAGAAGGAGGTATAATGCAGATAGCCGTTCGTGCTGGTGGGTTTTCAGCTCTGGTTGTTGTTGGTATGGCTGTGATTGGTATCGCTATCCTTTACTCTACGTTTTATGTTTGGTTGGGAGTGGATTCACCAGGCGCAATGAGTGTTAATGACCGTAAGTCCTCTGTTCTGCTTTCTATGAAAGTTAATTACATTTTCATCTCGTCTGGGTATGCTATATATCATCGTACAGACTTAAAAAATTATCTTTATTGTTTCAAATGATCGTTTTAGTGATATTTTCTTGATTATGTTATGACCTGGGTTGAGCAGTCAACCCTATATGCTCAACGAGAAACGATGTTTATAGAATCTCATTGCTGAAAGCTGTATATTTTCCATGATCTACTGGCTTGTTATATTTATTGGTTGATTTTTGTTTGATCATTACAGTACCTCTTCTTCTCGTGGGATATGGTTTTGGTGCTTCGTTTGTCGCTTTATTTGCTCAGTTGGGTGGTGGAATATACACTAAGGGAGCTGATGTTGGGGCAGATCTCGTCGGAAAAGTTGAGCAGGGTATTCCCGAGGATGATCCTAGAAATCCTGCTGTTATTGCTGATTTGGTACTCCATCTTTGTCCTTTTTGGCTCTCACTTTCACATTTTATGTGTATGTTCAGTTTACACTCCGCAGTATACCCGTCAAACTCAAACCTTAAAAAGCAAGTATTTTCATCTTCCTGTAGGTTGGAGACAATGTGGGGGATTGTGCTGCAAGAGGTGCTGATTTATTTGAAAGTATAGCTGCAGAAATTATTAGCGCTATGATACTAGGTGGAACAATGGCTAAGAAGTGCAAAATTGAAGGTTTGTAGGAGATCTCTCTTTAAAGTTACTTTTCACATGCAATATATCTGATATATGTTTCAGTTCCTGACTTATACTGATAAAATCAAAAGGACGTTTAGGATTATAACTTGAAATGCAACCCTAAAAAATTATGTAGTGAACTTAAGATCATAAAATTCAACTTGTTGTCGGAAACATAAGCTAGCATGGCTGATCTAGAGTTTATAGTTTAGAGTGCGTTGTATGAATCTGAGTAAGCATGGTGTTAAAATCGAAGGAGTGCTACTTTTCATGTCATCTTTAGTGTTAGTAACACTTCACTTGAATTAGTATAAAAGATTTTGCGATTTGAAGTTCGGAATTAAATGATAAAATGTGTGCGTGCTTACTGGAACTCTTATGTATTACGCAGATCCATCAGGCTTTATCCTGTTTCCTCTAGTTGTTCATTCGTTTGACTTGGTAATATCATCAATTGGTATATTATCAATCAAGGGAACACGTGATGCTAGTGTTAAATCCCCGGTGGAGGATCCAATGGCTGTACTTCAGAAAGGATATTCTCTGACTATAATATTGGCAGTTTTGACTTTTGGCGCGGTAATATTTATCGATACAGACTATTTACTGTCTTATTACTTTGTTTCGTCTGACAATCAATGCTGCGGCTTGTGTTTTTATTCAAACTTCTCATTGATTTTAAGCACACATGCACATAATTGCCCATCTACGCTAGTGAGATCTTTTCATTTCCTTAATCTTCTTCTGACATTATTGTTTATGTTTTGTAGTCCACTCGCTGGTTGCTGTACACTGAACAAGCTCCATCTGCATGGTTCAGTTTTGCTCTATGTGGGTTGGTTGGCATCATCACAGCCTATGCATTTGTCTGGATATCCAAATATTATACAGACTATAAGCATGAGCCTGTTAGGACGTTGGCTCTTGCTAGCTCCACTGGTCATGGGACCAATATAATTGCTGGGGTCAGCTTGGGTCTGGAATCGACAGCTCTTCCTGTCTTGGTTATAAGTGTTGCTATAATATCTGCTTATTGGCTGGGCAATACGTCGGGACTAGTTGATGAAAACGGAATCCCCACTGGAGGGCTATTTGGAACAGCTGTTGCTACAATGGGTATGCTAAGCACTGCAGCGTATGTTCTTACTATGGACATGTTTGGCCCCATAGCTGATAACGCTGGTGGGATTGTCGAGATGAGCCAGCAGGTAAATGTCACATGATTGGTTTGAAAGCCTTCTCTGATTTATATTTATACTAATTTAGATGTGACTAATTGTCTCATGTAGCCTGAAAGTGTCCGAGAGATCACTGATCTTCTTGATGCTGTTGGGAATACTACAAAAGCAACAACAAAAGGATTTGCCATTGGATCTGCTGCACTTGCGTCATTCCTTCTTTTCAGTGCGTATATGGACGAGGTTTCAGCGTTTGCAAATGTGTCTTTCAAAGAGGTAAATGTTACTACAAACCTTTGTTGTGTTCTCCACGTTCAGACAGCTTCTCATACTCATCCTCGGAACAAAACAGGTTGATATTGCTATCCCAGAAGTCTTCGTAGGTGGATTATTGGGTTCCATGCTTATTTTCCTCTTTAGTGCTTGGGCATGCGCAGCAGTTGGTCGAACTGCACAAGAGGTTGTTAACGAAGTAAGACGACAGTTCATTGAGAGGCCTGGCATAATGGTGAGTCTAGTTTTCCTTTCTTAGTGCTTTCTCTTTTTCTCTGTCTATTTGGATTGTCGCTGTTGACTCACAACACTAATTTCCTGATAAAGGAGTACAAGGAGAAACCAGATTACAGTCGCTGTGTTGCCATTGTCGCATCAGCAGCATTGAGGGAAATGATAAAGCCAGGAGCTTTAGCTATAGGATCACCCATCGTGGTTGGTAAGTTAATAATGTTTTTAGTATGCTTTATCTTGTACTGAATCGAGAAGATTGTGACCAAAACAAACCTCTTGGACTCTCTCAGGTCTGGTGTTCCGTATCTTGGGATACTACACGGGGCAACCTCTGCTTGGAGCTAAAGTTGTAGCTTCGATGCTCATGTTTGCAACAGTTTGTGGTATATTAATGGCACTTTTCCTAAACACAGCGGGTGGTGCTTGGGATAATGCAAAGAAATACATAGAGACCGGTGCACTCGGTGGCAAAGGAAGTGAAGCTCACAAAGCGGCCGTGACCGGTGATACGTAAGCATTTTACTTCAAACATCTCAAACAAAGTTATATTCCTACATGTGATTTTCTCATGAGCATTCACTTGGAATTTGCTGCAGTGTTGGAGATCCGTTCAAGGATACGGCTGGTCCTTCCATTCACGTGCTCATCAAAATGCTCGCCACTATAACTCTTGTCATGGCTCCGGTTTTCCTCTGAGAGAGGACCATTACGTATTATCCATCGCTGTTTGTTTACCACCATCTCTTGCACATAGACATAGAGATAGGGTGAGAGAGACCTTGGTAATGATTATGAATGAGTCTCACATAGATTGATGGTTTTGTGTGTTCATTTCATCTGAATAAATGAGATGTTTCTGTTTTTTAAGTTTAGTGACACTTTTAACAATTCTAGAGACTATTTAATCAGCAACATCTTTGACTTTTTGAATCTTCTGTCTACTATAGTTTACCTTTCTAGCATTTCTTACTCCTTGATTTGCCTTCTATTCTATTCGACCATACATATGCCTAGTCAGTAGCCTTTGCACAACTTGGTGTCTGTAACAATCCAAAGCACTGAAACAATCCAGCAACCGAATGTCATTTTTTACTGACTAATATACTAGTGTTGCCAGTCTATAGGCTGTTTAAGAGAAACAAACTTTTAATAATTTTCTGTGAGCAAAGAGAACTTAGTTATTAATTAGCATTAATAGCCAAAAGAAACCATACACCGCTGTATACAAGAACAGTACAAGTAAATACACTAGCAGCTATATGAACAAATACAAACAAACAAAACTGAAGAATCTCCTATATGATCTTTCTCAAAGAAACTTGTAGCCTATATAAATAATCTAAGAGGTTTCACTGTGAGTTTGATGAAGCTCTCCTAAACCCAAGAAATCAGCAGCAAACTCTTCATCGTTTTTGCCTAACATCTCGTGTAATGTACATTCTATGTTCCTTCCTTTGAGTACCCAAAACCGCGGTTTTATCCTCTTCTCCAGAGAGTAACTGAAGTATCTTGGGTAATCTATCACCTCTCTAACTGGTTTCTCCATGCTGTTCACGAGAAACTCTAACTTGGGTCTAAGCACGTTGTCTATGCTGTATCCTAATAACGGTGAGAACTTACGTATCATGAAAGCAATGTCCCTCTCTGATATCCCAATCTCCATCAGGTACTTAACCCTGAAAGAGCAAACGATTTACAAAATCAAGGGTCATGCTATAGAAAGATTTACAGTTGCTTGGCAGAGAGATAGATATACCGAGGAAGTACTGTTTTCTCTGCGTCGTATAAGAGAAACTCCGGATACTTCTTTATGATTCTTGTAAAATGAGTACTGGAAACACCGAAACGAGTGAGGAAGCTGAGCTTCTTCTGCAGGGTTTTATCAATGCTGCATCCAAATATCTCAGGGCATCTACAGAGTATTTGACCCACGATCTCCTTTTGAAACCCTAAATCTTCCAGAAAGGTAACAACCTGTTTACAAAGATGAGGAATCATTTAAAGTAAAAAAGAAACAATGAATGAAAGAGTACACAGGTTCTGTGAAGTTGACGGTTTCTTTTTTACCTTGAGAAACTCTTGTGGTTTATATAACAAAATCTGAGGCCTCTTGGGTATAACCTTTCCCATCCTTTTATTTCTAACACCTAGTTTATCAAACTCCTTTACCATCAACTTCATGTTGCTCGTTGAGCAGCCGAGGAGTAATGGCCATCTCCTTATTGCATGGTCAATATCCGTTTTGAGCACCTAAGACAATGCAAAATCATACAAACACTGTCTGTTTAGAACTAATCATGGGACAACAATGATAAAAGGGCAGCTTAATATAACAATGATCAAGCTTTACCGATTCACTCTCTAACAACGAGAGGATGCGTGAATAGTTTTCTTGTATGCTTGGTGAAAGAATCCACGGATACTTCATCAGCACTTTTCCAGAATCTTTACTCACCACACTAACCTGAATCAACACATCCCCAATTTTTGCAAAGAATCAGCAGAAGCTCCATATGCTACTATACACAAATCCAATCAAATAGCATATACCTTCTCCAGAGCTGCGGCTACCCTTCTTTTCATCTCCTCAGCTTTCCCGAGCATGATAGGAGGGTACAACAAAAGCACCTTCCCCAAGCAATCTCTAGGCACACCAATACTTTCAAGAAACTCTACCAAAGGCTTCATATCCTTCTCTTCCGAAAGTAGAAGAAGCCTAGGGAACGACTCTAATAAAAACCTGAAAGACGCATCTACAGAGCCCAGCATGTCCAACCCTCCACGCCTTGCTTCAATCTATAAACCACATTTTTAAAACATCCATCTTATTCAAAAAAAAAAAACACATTGAGAATAATGCTATAAACTGAGGAAAGACTAAACCTTTTCAAAAAAGGATAAAGTTTGCTGCACATCTTCATCAATGGGAATGGATAAATAAAACATCATCCGCCGTGCATAGGCTCCAACAAGACCGTTCTCATCACTGCCTGAAAAGAATATCCCCTTCAGGTACTTAACCTAAAAAACAATCCAAGATTAAGTACCACCATTCCAAATCTAAAGACAAACACTAAACAACACTCTGTTATGAACACTAAACACTCTACCTTATCGAGAAGGTTTGGGAGTGATTCAGAGGAGACGTAATGAGCCAAGTACATAGCAGAGGACAAACTCAATCCAACACTCTCCAAGAAGGCGACTTTACCACCCTTCTGCTTCACCATGTAAACCACTTTCTCGCTAAACCCTAAACCCTCGTTCCCTTTCCACGTGTCCCATTCCTCCAAATCCCTAACGCCCTCCACGATCATCCTCGTGTACTTGGGACAGTTCTCGGAGATGAAATCCGAATCGGCTTCGGACAGTCCAATCTCCTGTAGGAGGAACTCGGAAATAGAGACCTGTGCAAGAGAGATCTGGTCTTCATTATTTGTCTGCGAAGAAGAATCGGAGCTAGGTTTAGATTCTCCGTGGTGAAACGAGGCGGAGAGAGAGACGCGAGCAGCACCGTGGTGAGACGGGAACAAGGTTACGCGGCGACGAGGAGAGAAGACGAGAGAGTTGAGGGATTGTGAAGGAGGAGAAATCAATGTTAGGGTTTCGAATTTGGTGTTGAAAGGAAGCTCCTTTATCATGGTGGTGGAGAAGAAGAAGAAGAGAGCAGCAGCAAACCATTACAGGGTTTATCTGTATCTATCTGGGTTTAAAAAAAAAACTCGAGATTCCCGGTTTAGTAAAACCGGGAGGAACAAAACGACATCGTTTCGAAAATTTCTCAAATCGTACAAAATCAAAAGGGGGTAACCCACGAAAAATGAGTGGGCAGGGCAGGGCAGTGTTCAAATGTAATTTTGAGTGACCAAAATTACTTTTTTTTTGAAAAAATTCATATACATGATTTTTTCATCTAATACTAATAGTTGAAAACTCCATTTATCAGTTTTGAATTTTAAAACAGTTTGAAATGGTTTAGAACGAACTGAGTGATTGTTGCAAAACGTCAACAACCGCTACCAACCGAACAATTAGCAGAAGCGTTTTGCGGTTGAACAATTAATGTGCGTTTTGCAAAAGACAGCTCGAGATTCTCGGTTTATTCAAATCGGTTCGAACAATTGGACATATTAGTGGGGCGATTAAATATTGATAATACAAAAACTCACAGTTTCATAGAACTGGGTTTATGTTTACACCCTTGATGGGCCTGTATCGGCTTAGTAGTAAGCCATTACAAGCATATACCAAAGTTTCGGCTCTCTACACTAACTTCTTCCTCAAGCTTCTGATGAACTTCAAAGAAACTTGCTCTGCCTTTTGTTTCAAGCTTTAGTGTTAAACACTCAACAAGATGATTCCAAAAGTTAGGACTGGGATTCTGCAGCTGGAGATTCCGGGTTAGATATGAACTGATCACTCTGCAAGAAATAAAAATAAGCATAAGAAACGTTACAAAACCAAAAGCTTACTAGCATTATCAGACCAAACCAAAATGAAACTCACAGTTGATGTAATGGAGACTTGGCTATTGTTAGAAGACCTTCCTTGGCTACCTGCGTAAAACACACTCTCTAAACTCTCTTCACCGATGTCTCTTAACCTATTGAGCTCAGGTAATAACTCTTTCCCAAGATCAGGTCTATCTTTTCTTCTCAACTCTGCGCACTGAAGCGCAAGCTTAGCTAAACACGTAGCTTCCTCCATAGGCCAGTCCGGTACTGCTGGATCAAGCATATCTTTAAGAGTCCCTTCCTCTATCGCTTGCTCAACGTAATAAGCCAAACCCATCGGCTGTTTCGCTGTCAAGATCTGAAGAAGCATGATCCCTAGAGAATACACATCTGATTTCACACCTAACATTCCTGTCTGTTGATACTCAGGATCTATGTAACAGAAAGTTCCTGCAGCTGATGTGACTCTGTACTGTGTAACGTTCTCTGCTATTGCAGGGACCAGTCTTGCTAGCCCCACATCGCTGATCTTGCTCACGTAGTTGTAGTCTAGTAGGACGTTTCCTGGTTTGAGGTCTCTGTGGACTATTGGTTCGGGTTTGGCTTGGTGGAGGAAGAGGAGTCCTGTGGCTATCTCAGCGGCTATTCTGAAACGTAGCTGCCAAGTAATTGGTGGTGTGTTGCCTCTCATGCAAAGACGGTCTTCTAAGCTTCCTTTAGCCATGTATTCGTATACAAGGATCCCAAATTCTGGACAGGCTCCGAGAAGTAGCACCATGTTTGGATGTCTTATGCAGCTTAATACTTCAACCTGCAAAACATTAAAACATATGTTCTTAATTCTTGTAAGAGATTCTTGAAGATTGTTTTTTAGTATTACCTCTTTCTGAAACTGTGATCTCCCTTGAGCTGCATCAGGACGTAAGACTTTAACAGCAACACTTGTGTGATCAAGATAGCCTCTAAACACAGGACCATACCCTCCTTCTCCAACTTTTTGTGACTCTGCAAAGTTTGAAGTTGCTTCTTCTATTTCTTCAACTGTGTACTTCCTATACCTAACAAATCCATGAGAGAACGAATCTGATTCCTTCAATGCCTTCATCTCCATGGTAAGTCTTTTCTTAGATTCCACTTCTGCTAATCTCTTTGCAGCTTCTGCAGCTTCCAAGGCTGCTTTGGCTTTAGCTCTCTCCTTCTCCACTATTGACATTGCTGCTTCCTCTGAAATCTTTGCTTCTTCCAACCTCTTTTCCTCTTCTGTTCTCAGCTTTTGCAATGCACTAGCCTAAAAAAGAACCAAACAGACAGTAAGATTAAGTAAACAGAACCAAACTGAAGTTTTCAGATGCTTATATATTACCTGTTGTCTTGCACTTAAAGCTTCTTTGCAAGCAGTACTATACATATCCATGGTTTGTTTTAGCTCTAGACGAAGCCTCTTCATTTCAGCTTCAACATCATCCTGAAACAACACGAAGCACACAACTAAATATGAGTGGATCTTAAGTACAAAAGAGGAGAGGATCTTGAGTACTAACCACGCTTTGAGATGAAAATGAAGATGTTCTACCACTCTCTTCAGAGAATGTTGTTGACGAATCATTAGGGAAACCAGGATCACTAAACTTGATTCCCAAGCGATGTGACCCAATGCTCTGCTCTGAGCTTGTTGAGATTCTTGAACTCCTTCCAGACTCAGGAAAGTCAAGTGTGAAGGAAGATCGGTCAACGCTAGGCCTCCCTGAGCTGATGAAGGAGATGTCATGAGAGTCTCTATGTGAAGAAGGGCTTATGAATGATAGGTCACTATCTGAATCATATAAGTCCCCATATGGTTTCACTTGTCGTCTCCCTAACGGTGACCTACAAAAAGAAAAAAAAAACAGAACATAAGTCTCAGAGATCTTTTAGACATAAAGAAACCACAAGGCCTCAGTTATGTTACTACCTTGTAGCATCTGCTTCAACTGATTTACGTGACCTAGGTGGCGTACTACCTGCGGAGTGGCTATGGTATGGAGGAGTAACAGGCTGTTGATTTTCATATTCAGGGAGCTGCACTGAACTTTGAAAAGGAGCAGGACGAGATGCATTTCTCACTGAAGCAATCTTTCCTTTTGAAATGACATAAACATTGCAGAAATCTGGAGCTGATTTTGATACAGTTGTTGGCAAATCCGTTTTGAATCGTCTGCTCAAAAGATGATCTTATTATATTCAGACATATTGTTACATGATCTGAAAGAAGGAAGACTAATATATACTGTAATAATACCTCATGAAGCTATTACGTGAAGGGGCTCCAACGACTAAGTTTTCTATTCCTGAAGTTGAAACATGTTCGATAATAGCTCTCACTTTGTCCGCATCTTCAAGTAATACGTTTTGACAATTTATCTGCTCCAAGTGTTAAAAAAAAACCTTAAAAGGTCAAAAAAATTGATTCTGCTTAACTATCTGCCTACCTCTTTGCGAGAACAATAACAGTGGAAGGAAACGAAGAGATCTTTCGCTATCTTGTCCCCTTGCTGTGCATCTTCAATATCTGCAGCAAACAAACAAACAAACTTGCCTTGATAAACACGTAAGAAGAAACCCTGGATGGTGAAATTAGTTTCATGGTGAGTGTGAGAAGATTTGGAACCTGAAGAAGAATGGGATTTGGAGAGGACATGAATAAGAGAGATGGTTTGGCCACGAGAGGCAAGATTCTCTATTGTCCATCTTAGAGCATGTTGGCTTCCTTTGTCTTTGTCTATTGCAACTGCTACTGAACCACTTCCTGTCTCTTTCTTTCCAGCATTGTTTGCCTTTGGTAGCCACATGATTCTTCTCTTTATGTTTCTTGTATATCAAGGTTGCTAACCTAACCTCCTTCCTCTCTTGAGTCTTGAAGATAATAACTTCACTTGATAGGTCAAAGATTTTTTTATGGAGGAAACAAACGAATGGGTTCGAGATTTGCCTCTTTTTTCTAATGATGTTTTATTTAAGGGTCTTATTTTTGGCTGATAATCTAATTTCAGAAGAGAAATTCATTTTGTGCGGTTTATCTTTTTTTTGTTTCAACGTGTTGAATAGTGAAAAAAGTGTAACAAATGGTCTAAATTTAAAGATTTTATCACTTCTTTAATCCTTCTTGAAACTTGCCTTGCAACGGACGGTAGATAAAAAGCTACTTTCTAGAACTTTAATTTCTTTATGGTGGCAAAAATCTTGGTTAATATTTTTATACATACATACAAATATAATACATATTAACATATAGTAATAAGGTGTATACGTACACATATAAATTATAGATCTAGATAAGATTAGTTTGGTTATTTAGTAGAAAACTCCAACCATGCACCTGCATATAATTAATAGGTTATAAGCAAAAGTGACCCTTTGATTTTGAGAAGTTCTTGATGTGAGTCTTTCTTCTGATCTTCTCTCTTTTCAAGGTTTTTCATACGGCAATGGAACTAGTCTACTATACTCTGCGAGCGCCCACACTGGGAAGATGTTTCTGTAAGCTGCATAGTGTAACAAGCAGGTCTTCATGAAAGCTCCAGTTATCTCCTGTGAAATATACAAATTGTGCTCTTTAGAAGTTATATAATTAACCTAGCCAAACCATTTGACTTGGAGGATTTAGTTTGCATCCACTCAAGTATATATTAAGTCTTTCATATCACAGCAGTCTAAGAGTGTTGTTAGTGTATTTTTGTGTGCTGTGTGTGTGTGTGTTAGAACCAATAAATATGTTAGACAGGGGACAGTACTTATGGTTAAACTTATACATAAAATTTTTGAGTGGTTTTATGTTATCTTTGTTTAATGTTTTTAAGAGGTACCTGTTGAGGAAAATCACCGTTCTCTAGCTGGGAGTTGATCAAGAGTTTTGCAGCACGATGAAGAGGAGTGGGATCTCTCTCAGCCTGTAATGTGAGATTAGAAGAAACAATTCAAAGGGAGAAGAAGACTAAGATCTATCCTATGACGAAGAATAAAAAGCTCTCATCATGTCACTATTCTTCACCTGTCCTGCATGAAGTAGACCCATCATTGCCCATGAGGTTTGCACCAAGTTCGTTTTGTCCCCTTCACTTGGAATGTATCTCTGCACACCAAACCAGATTATTTCTATATGTTTCTTGAAACCTCAGCACGTGTACATTGCAATGGTACTTGGTGTTGATACCTTTTTGGAACATGACAAGTAGCTTTCACCCCAACCTCCATTATCTTTCTGAATTGTGAGAAGGAAATGAACTCCCTTACGCATAGCCAAACAGTTACTATACGTCTTTCCAGCAGCTGCGAGGCCTCCCAAAGCAAACCATGTACTGTATGTGAAGCAAACTCCCCAGCTTCCGTACCTATCAATCAAAAAAGATTTGTTGGTGTTAACAGTTCCAACTTGCCTAATAGCTAATGTATAAGTAAGTTACCATGAACCATCAAGCATCTGTATGCGCTCTATGTATTGCACAGCTTTCTTGATGGAACTGTTGATCTCTTTTGTCCTGTGATCCGGATATAGTTGTTTGAACAGAATCAAAGCTTGGATTGTGGATGAAGTACACTCATTGTATTCATGCTCAACAACGATGTCAGCAAAAAACTCTGTAGGGTTTAGCAACTGAATAATCAAGAAAAAAACAAGAGTGAGATTAAGCCTTTGTGATGTAATAAGATCTTGATGGGACTTAGTTCTTACTTCCAACCATTCTTGTCCACGAGCAGGCTCCCAAGCAGTTACACCTCCATTTCTACTCTGCACCAAAATAAAAATAACATAAAAACTCTCATCAAGAAGCAGCACTATGAGTTAAGTGTGTTCTGTATAATATAAAAGCCCACCTGTAAAGACAGTAAGATAGTAACAGACTCATATAACTGTTCCGGATCCATTTTTGGACCAACAATGTCAGGTGGCATCATAGAGAGCAACAAGCAACACTGTAAAGCAAGATAAGTGGTGATACTTAGGTGTAGAGCTGATCCATTACAGTAACTGAAATATCCAGACTAATCAAATCACCTTCAGTCCTTCTGCTGTGCAATCGGAAGCTTGCCATCCATGATCACGATCAGAGAAAGTCCAAGACCCTTTGGAGATATGACGGTGCATGCTAGTGAAGTCAGACGAAGGGTTGTCTCTAACCTTCAAAAACCTCAGTTCAGTAAGTTATATGATCATTATATATAGTCATACTGCAGAGGATATCAAACCTGAGAATCCTTAAAGAAGTCATGTCCTCTCCTGAGTACATCAGGGATCTCACTACAGAGATTACTTGCAAGTAAAGCTTGGAGTGCAAACCCTGAATCCCATAATTGACTTCCAAAGCTCTGCAAAAATAAATTTTTCAATAGATTACTTGCAAGTGACGCTTTAGATTTTAAACCCTAGCTGTTACCTGCATTTTCATCCCATCTTCTGCAATCCACAAGTAATCAGAAACCCTCAGAAGATGCTTTTTGAAATGGATACCGTCAGGGTTTTCAACCCAACACGCAAGCATGCATAGTGCCTTCACAAAGAAGGCTAAGTTTATTTCAGATAATTGAATAGAAAGTCTTTAATTTGAGTACTCCTACTATTTCGTCTTACCTTCTCAACACATCCAATAGTGATATAACGGCTATTTTCATCTTCATAATGTATATGTTTCATTGCCACACTAAGAGCTTTTTCTCTAAGAATCTTGTTGAATGGCCAACATGTAAGAAACGGCTCTGCGCACATGTAAAGGCAGTCCCATATAACATTTTGAACCAGTGGACGAGGATAGTACTCGTCTTCCTGAGAATAAAAATGGAAATTTTTCTCTGAGTTTCTATTCCTAGAAGAACTATATAAAAGAATTGATCAAACCTTTGCACATAGATGGCGTGCTCTATTCCAGTTTATTTCTGCATAAGGTTGTAAGTATATTTCTTCACGTAGTTGCAAAATAAGAGGAGTTATTGGACCAACGAATCTCTTCCCGTATAGATAAGACATTGGCATGTAAACCAACCGGCAGTAACACCACATTTTGGCTGTATATTTCGTTAAATTATGTTAAACCAAAGTTAAAAATGTAAAGATGTTATAAATAATAAGAAGATAAAATGCTATGTCAAGAAACTGAACCTGGATGTATAGGAAGATAGGAAGGTAGGATCCAAAACTCTGGAGGCATGGGGTTGCTTCCTGACCAATCAAATACACCGAGAATCTACAAATATTCAACCAAAAATTAAAACAACCTTCTGATCTTAATATTGTTTTGCTAACTGAACTCTATATATTTTACCGAAAGCCATGTTTTGCCCCAGGATGGTATATATGTTGCACCACCATGGCCAAGAATCCATTCCCTGGCACGTTTGCATGCGTTTCCAGGTTCTTCATTTAGACCTTCTCCAAGTAGGCGCAAGCATATGTAGTTTAATGTGGTGCAGAACATCGTGCTGTGGCCTTCTATGTGTAGTCCCCATCCACCATCTTCATTCTGCACAAACAAACACATGAAAAAAGTGAATGAAAAGATATTTTATAAAATAGCTTAAGAGGTAGATTTTGGAAGATGTAAGTATGCCGGTCGCTACAGAAAAAGTGAAATATTGGCTTTATGTTCCCAAAATTTAAGAAATAATTACATAAAACAGGTTTCTATATTCATAAAAAGAAATTATTAATTTTTTTTATTAAATTGCCTATGGCCTCTAAAATCTTATGGTCATCTGTTATAATGTACCTGATGACAGTAAATATATCGGAGGATCTCCCGACGATGCTCTTTAGTGAATATTTCATCGAAATGTCCAGTGACGACTAGACAGAATACTAGTGGAGGAAGAAAGAACAATGGTCCAGTATTTTCGGCAGGCCAGTGTCCATCACTTGCTTGCAATGAGGATAAGAAACTGACTCCTCTCCTTAACGCATTTGAAGCTGTTTCGCTCGTTATTTTCTTGGCCTCTTCAACCTTCACCGGAGGTATAGCTTGCTTAAACTTCTTCTCCTTCAAGAACTGTAACAATCATTCAACGGGTCAAGGACAAAACCAACCAGCAGGATTTCCATCCAAATTAACCACTATGTCACCGTTTTGGAATTTGAAAACAAGGGCTGTTATATTTACTCTAACGAACCCAGTCAACGAGGCTTCAAGTGCGGCCGGTAATTTTATTCCCGGTAAATAGAACCGGTAAGAAGATTATTTTTGAGAAAGATATGTTTACCTTATATATATTATGCGAGTTGTATATTTTCTATTTTAAACAAAGGTTAACGGTCTAGGGTTAGCCAAAAACTAAAAACATGGACCTAACCCATAATCACGTTCTTTAGCGAGCTACAGGTTTTACAAAAACAATGGAATGTTATATCTTTTTTTTTACTGATTATATCTTTTTTTTTCAAACAACAAAGTTTTGTATCTTTCTAAAATCACTCGAGACCTAACCGAAGATGGATTATAGTGAAATTTCATGAGTTATGCATTTACAATAAATTAGATGTGCAATGTAGATAGAATCAATCTTTTAGCAAAAAAAGATGTAGATAGAATCAACCAAAATGTATAACATATAATGATCATATCAGTTGGGACGTGACACTAAAGATTGTTTATGATCAATTCCTCAGTGATTCATGAAACGATCGTTTATGAATCCGGCAGTCATACATAACAATTATTTGCTAGAGATATTGTGCAAACAAAAAAAAAAATTCTAGAGAAATCCAAATATTAATAAGATGTTCAAGAATTTTGTTTGAAATATTCATTTTATAATGTTTTCAGCTTTACTTTAAGTCTCGACAATGACGACGAAAACAAGAAAATTCAGACTTCATTTCAAGCAAAATAATCTAAAATGAACAAAAAAGTTGCCAAAAATAATCTAAAATACACAAGAAATCATCTTTTTGTAAATCCTACTATAATTATAGTTGACAAAAAAAGAGAGAAATAAATACCTGCATACGCCATATGAGGTCGCTACTAGCTTTAACCCGAAAACGATTATCAAAATATAAACGGCGAGCTTCTTCGACCGCAGCTCGTTCCTCCCCTGTGCCGGCGTCCGAATCGAACTCCCATGTCTGCCGTCCGAGGAAGTTGTTGGTGCTGAACAAGTAGGGCTCGTCTTTGTTTCCTTTTGCTATCTTCAACTTCCACATTCTTTTGATTCTGATTGATTATTAATCTAGTAATAAAAATATTACATATTTATATCGAGACGCACGTAATATATGTGGAGAAAAGAGGGGAAGTAGTTCAAATTGAATTGATTTACACGTCCACACATACATAATTCGTTGTGAGGTTTTCTATTTAGTAATTACTGATTATTTTTAAGATTTAGAAAACATAAAACCTAAACAAATTTGCGAATGATTATTAGTCTCTTAACAATTTTATTTTACGTGAAAAGATGAGTTAGTATCTAACTTTTTTCCATTTGTGAACATTTTTAGACGAAAAGGTTAATGTATCTTGAAAACTTCTGGAAGTTTGAGACTGGAGATTGTAATATGTACAACCGATATATGGCCGAGTTTTTGGATGGTTTCTCTGTCTGTGTCGTGTGTGTGTGGGTGTGGGTGTGTGTTGATTTGCGTTTGCATGTAACTTTTTTTTTTCAAAACTAGTAGTCTACTCAACTATTGTATTGTTGTATTACATTTGTTTGCATGTGCAAGTTCTTGTATTTTTGGATTTGTTATAAAATGATGTTTCTGTTTTTTTTGGGTACAATATGATGTTTCTGTACCAAAATAAATAACGGTCTCAAACAAGTGTTTTTTCTCAAATGAATAGAGATCAATTGTAAACGCAAACATGAACTAATGCAATCCCCAAGCTGTGCATGGAAGATTTAAGGTTTAATAATTCTCACTTACAGAACTTTCTACACTTGCCCTGATAAGAAGAGTGAAAATCCAAATAAGTGGTTATCAGAGGGCGACTCCGATACCTACAAAACCTGTCCTTTGAAAATTTAAATATGTTCAAAATGATCCACTGTGAATAATTAAATATAATAGACATATTGACTTCATCGTCTAAGCTTGTTTAATTTCATCACACGTATATATAGATAAATATATATATAGATAGAAAATGAACCCAAAAATGAATAAATGGAATTCCTGATTTAGTGGTCTTCTTAGCTTGTCACGTTTCCCTGAGAAAACAAAAAGGAACGTCGCATTTCAACAGTAATTTGCATGTGTCATGTGTGGGTTTGTAAAACCAACGCAACATTTAGAAGGAGAAAACTGTTGGTGGTTGAATGTTGGCTTGCGAAGTGATCTCTCATGTGATATAATATTCATAGTTTCAAACGAGAAGCATCCTCACTTATCAGTTATCACCCAAAGGCGTTGCGCAAGAGTCCATATTCTTTTTTTTTTTATTATTTCAGGGTGGACGTTCGGGTTCGAGTCGGGTATTTCGATATAAAAATATAATATCCGTTTGGATATTTCTTTAGTTCAGGTTGGATTCAGATATTTTTAATTCGGGTTCGATTATTTCCGGCCGACTTTGAATATTTAAATTTTTTATAAAAAAACAAAAATTAAACTTTTCATTTTTTGAAGTTTATTGTATTTAAAAATATTGATTTCACTTAACTGATTTTTTATTTTTTTAATAGATTAAATGATTATCAGATTTGGAAATAACATTTCAAAAATAAATAAACATTACTTTGGTTATTGTGTTTGATTTTTGGATGTAATTTTAATTAATACATGAAATAAAAAAACTTAACATGCATGTTAAGTGAATGTCAAATCATTTTTTTCTAATTATATATATATATATATATATATATATATATATATATATATATATATATATATATATATATATATATATTGTACGATTTTAAAGTATGTGTAACATCAATAAAAAAATTTAAACTAAATGATATATATATATATATATATATATATATATATATATATATATATATATATATATATATATATATATATATATATTGTACGATTTTAAAGTATGTTTAACATCAATAAAAAAATTTAAACTAAATGAGAGATATACACTAGCAATATAAGAGTAAGTATAAATAAGTTCGATTATCTTTGGATATCCATTCGGTTAGGATATTACTCGTTCGGGTTCGGATATCCAATCTCTTCTAAATCAATACCTATTCGGATATTTTGCTACTTCGGTTTAGATTTCGGTTCGGATTTTTCGAATTGGGTTTGGATGCAGTTTCAGATATCGGGTAAAATGATCAGCTCTAATTCCATATCACCACTGAATAAAATAGAATTGTTAATTATTGATCTACTGTATCAGTGAAAAATCATCTATCTCGTGAAATTCATCAAGAGACTAGTGTGCTATATCTATCTTATTAAAGCTGGAGTACATTTTAGAGTTGTTTGTAAACAAAGATATTAGTAAATAAAATAATATTGTTGGAAACATAGATAACACTATACTAAATAAAAAAATAATGAGCTTAACTTGAATCATAGATCATTATGACCTAAAATACAATTAATGTTTATTTTTAGGTTTTGTATGATTGTTATTAATTTGTTAAAGAAAATTATTAGAATTATTTATAGTTTCATTTTACAGATTTTTTGAATAAATAAAAAACAAAATATAATCTATATAATATTTATTTCTTATTGTTACTTTTTGTTTTCATATATTTTTATTTTTCCCCAAAATTTATTGCTATATAATTTAATAAATACATTATAATTATAAGTTATTCACTTATGAGTTATTTTTTGTATTTAAGAATGATACATTATTATCAAGTTAAAAATATTAAATTACATAAAGTATATATATTTGTAAAATTCTTAATATAGTGTATTGTTTGCATTAATTTATGGATACTCATATTACAAGACATAAAATATGTAGCATAAACAATAAAAATAATAAAACTGAAAATGTGAAATTAAAAATTTCTTAATTTTGTATATACTAGATATATATTGTAAAATATGTACCCGCACAAAGATCTAGTCTACTAATTAAAAACAATGTGTTTTGTATTTTAAGCCTTGAGATATTATGGTTGTAAGCGGTGGGTTTCCAAGATTCAGTTGTGAGTATGAGCGGTAGATATAGCATTTATGAAGCATAACATTTCCGATGAACTTGGAATGTATTTATACCTTTCTTCTATGGTTTAAATCTCTATTATTAAAAGAGAAGTACGCTTATAAATTATCTCTTAATTTTCAGTGTTATTTACAATGGCATGCCACTGAAGTAATTAAATGAACCATTAAATGAACTTATATTTAAGGAATTATTGTCTTTTTCTATTTATTAAACAGTTTCCTAAATCAATTTAGCTTAATTTCGTATTTAATATATTTCCTAAAATAAATTAGTCGATTTTTAAAAATATTCATATTTAAAATTTATTTTAACAATATTAAAATTGGATAATGTTACGATTAATTATTTTGAACGAAATTAAAGTTTAAATTTGACATTAAAAAATATTTTGAATATTCCTAAAATATATGTTTAACTTACCATTAATTATTTTGAATAATAAAATCTATATATGCTAAGATTATAAATATTTTAAACTACTTATAAAACAAGATTAAATATTTATAACTCAATATTTTAATATAATTAAATCTCACCTAAGATTATATATTTTCAAGAATTTTTAAAGTATATGTTTAATTATTTTGGTTGCTATTAATTATTTTCAACAAAAAAAATTAATACTGAAATTTAAATATATTTTAATTATTTGTAAATCAATGTTTAATGTTTATAACCAAATGCATTTTTTTTAATGTATCTAAATCTTACCATATTATCCATATTTGATCAAAATATTTAATTTTTTTAATATTTGGCAAATATTTTCATGTTACAAGAAATATTATTCAAACTATCAATAAGTCAATATTATTTTTTTCAAAAGATTAATAACAAGCACGGAATGCTATTTTTACAGCACATAAACTATTCAACTGTTATGTTTATAAAAATTTAGAAATATGTAAATATTTAAAAATATAAACTGACAAACATTTAAATAATATTTATTTATATAAAAATGAAAATAAATATCCGTCCGGTCGGACGGGTCCAGCTCTAGTGATAATTAATTTACATTTAAGATTTTGTTTAAACTATTGAATTGCAAAAGATAAGGTCCATTACAGATTTTAATGCAATTTTACAAAATAGTAATGTATTAATCTGTGTGTGATCTGATTCAAAAAATAATACGTATGTTCGATGGTTATTACAATTAGTTTTAATGTTAGTGTTATATATTTCAAAGAACTAACAAGGCTTACCAAATCGACAAATCTTTTTTTTTAAATGTTTCTATGGAGTGAGATAAGCCATGATACAAAGCTAAGTAGTTATTTCAAGAAGTACGTAATATCTGAATGCCGAATAAAACAGCTAGAAACGGTACAGTCGCACTTACCACACCACCAAACCTGCCATATCAGGGACTACGGATTATAGATCAAAGCTCTTTGTGGGCTCGTTTGCTATATATTTAACGTTTCACATGTGATTGACAAATTCAGTTAGTTCTTTCACTTTCACTACATATATTTTTGTCAATTAACTAAATCAAGAGCATAACGATCATGTGCGCAACATTATGTATACGAACCATGTCCCCTCATATCAAGAAGCTAGGATGATGACATCTGTCCCATTCCTCCGCATTTAACACGGTACACGTACCCTTATGGTTAGGTCTGCCAACAGTCGTGACTTAATGCTGATTGATATTTGGTGCATGTATATGATTTGATTAGAAAAAACAGCGACGATGAACGTATCTTGAGTTGCTCTAAACTCTCTTGCAAAATCAGCAACATAGATTGTTTTTTTCTTCACAGCATTTCTATGTAGTGTCGCATGAACTAAACAGGTGGGCCGTGTCATTTATTGAATTTGTTTTTTTTTTGGATTTTGTTTAATCTAGTATTAGTATCGTTTCCTCAGTCCTCACCTAAATGATTTAGATGTTTAATAACAAATCAATAATATAATATGCAAAGACTGACAGGTCGGCCAAAAAAAGTAGACACCTAGGATGAAACATATAAATAAAGTAATTAACAAAGTAGTTAATGAAGTCTTTAATTAACAATCCCATATTACAAAAAAAAAAAATCTTTAATTAACAATCCCATATTAAATTATTCTTTGTGCGTCCTCGACCGCTATATAATCACACGTACATGATGCTTTCCCGAACTATCTAATAATCGATCGTAAAAGGCAAACATCGGCCAAGCACCAAGTAATCTCTCATTCTCTTTCATCCTCTCTATCTCATATTCGATACACGAGGGCTCATACAATACAGAGACCAAAAACCATACTATATATATATATATATATATATATATATATATCATGTATACACTTACATGTGCATATATGTTTATAAAAGGCGTTATATATAATGTTAATCTTAATCTACCGTACGCATGTATACAGGCCACAGTGTCTATCATCATATGATTATTTGTATGAACGTTTAAACTCAGTATCTATGTCCATATGGACATATATATACATAGGTCATTGTGGTTATAATGTGGAAGTTGAAGATAGGAGAGGGAAATGGGGAGGACCCTTACTTGTTTAGCAGCAACAACTTTGTCGGACGTCAAACATGGGAATTTGATCCCAAAGCCGGTGCACCGGAGGAAAGAACCGCCGTCGAAGAAGCTCGCCGGTATTTCTTGGCTAATCATTCTCGTGTTAAAGGCTGCAGTGATCTCTTGTGGCGAATGCAAGTAAGTTAAAAAAAATTCTCAAGCGAGATCAGGGGCGTTCCTGAGATGTCGGGGATCCTAGACAATTTAATAAAAAAAATTAATTTTTGTTTTTTACAAAATCGGAGACCATTTCTAGTGTAAATTTTTTTAAAAAAAATCGAGGGCCTTAACCCAATGTCTCACTTGGCTATTCTCAGGACCGCCTCTGAGTGAGATTTCTTTGTTTATCATGACAAAAAGTATCCTAAAATCTAAACAGACTGTAGTATATATATATATATATATATATATATTGTGCGTAATTACCTTTGTCCAATTTATATTTTGAATATATAACTCATATTTCATTAGCTTTTAAAATTTATTAAATTTCTGTTTTATTTTTTAATTAATATAGTTTATATGAATTTATTAATTAATAAATAAAATTAATTTTATCAAATATATAAATTAAAATATAAACCGATATTTATAATAAAGCAATTTAAACGTTTAAAAAACAATATTCACCTTTTCCTCAATTTATACTTGGGCCAGTTACACTTGGGCCCAAACGTTAGTAGGCCAAGTCACCATTTCCTTATCCATTTATTTTTTTTCCAGCCAAAAAAATATCTTTATATAGAGTTTAAGCTGAGCTGAAGTTTGAATTTGATTGTAACGCGGACAGTTTCTGAAAGATGCGAAATTCGAGCAAGCGATCCCGCCGGTGAAGATCGACGGCGACGAAGTCGTAACTTACGAGAATGCGACGGATGCATTACGGAGAGGAGTTTATTTCTTCTCGGCTTTGCAAGCCTCAGACGGTCACTGGCCTGGAGAAATCACCGGACCTCTCTTCTTCCTCCCTCCGCTGGTACGTGTGTTTGAAATGAAGCTGTCTCCAGTAAGGGATGAGAATGGGGATTTAGGGTTTAGTGTGTTTGTATTTCGTGCAGGTGTTTTGTTTGTATATCACAGGACACCTCGAGAAAGTATTCGATGAAGAGCATCGCAAGGAGATGCTTCGTCATGTCTATTGTCATCAGGTTTACTTTTCACTTAGGCTCACATTTTCAAAGCAGAGCTTTAGGTTAGTGATCAGTTAACGTTTTGCTCTTTGTTTTGTGTTTTTAACTTTTCTTAGAACGAAGATGGTGGATGGGGATTGCACATCGAAGGTAGGAGCATTATGTTCTGCACCGCGCTGAATTACATTTGCTTGCGTATACTCGGGGAAGGTCCCAATGGGGGACGAGAGAACGCGTGTAAACGGGCAAGACAATGGATTCTTGATCGTGGCGGTGTCACTTATATCCCTTCATGGGGGAAAATATGGCTATCGGTAAAATCTTGAAGACCATAGGCTGAGAGATGTTGCAACGTTAAGTGTTTCAGTCAGCATTTGATTTGTTTTTTTTTTGGTATATGTAGATACTTGGACTCTATGATTGGTCAGGTACCAATCCGATGCCTCCTGAGATCTGGTTGCTACCTTCGTTTCTTCCAATACACTTAGGTTTTTTCTCTTTTTCCATTTTTTTTTTCTGTTGAGATTTTAGTAACTGTCTCAGTTTAAAGTTGTTATTTTTTATGTTTGAATATAATACAGCAAAAACTATGTGCTATACCCGGATGGTTTACATGCCTATGTCGTATCTATATGGAAAGAGGTTTGTTGGTCCCATAACACCACTTATTCTGCAACTGCGTGATGAACTCCACTTGCAGCCTTACGAAGAAATCAACTGGAACAAGACCAGGCGTCTATACGCAAAGGTATGGCAAAACCATTCGTAAAATCTTTATATTTGTATGTCACCATAACATAAACATCTGCTTGCTCTTCCCGCAGGAGGACATGTATTTTCCCCATCCTCTGGCACAAGATTTGGTATGGGATGCTCTTTACGTTGTCGTGGAGCCGCTCCTTACGCGTTGGCCGTTAAACAAGCTTGTGAGGGAAAAAGCTCTGCGGCTGGCAATGAAACACATACATTACGAAGATGAGAATAGCCATTATATCACCATCGGTTGTGTTGAGAAGGTAAAACTTTGAATGACCCTTAGGCTTATACTCTCTTAAGAAACGTATGTTTGAATTTTTAGAACTTTTTTTTGCGGTAGGTGTTGTTCATGCTTGCATGTTGGATTGAAGACCCTAATGGGGACTACTTCAAGAAGCATCTTGCTAGAATCCCTGATTACATGTGGGTTGCCGAAGATGGAATGAAGATGCAGGTGACTAAAGGAGTGAAAATCACATTCTTGTGGTATATTCTGTCTAGCAATGGAAACTTTTTAAAATTTATAGATTTATGCAGAGCTTTGGAAGTCAACTATGGGATACAGGGTTTGCGGTTCAAGCTATGCTTGCTAGTGATCTCTTTGATGAAACTGGCGATGTACTGAAGAAAGGACATGATTATATTAAGAAATCTCAGGTTTGATATCATTTTATTATGATAGTGTAGCTTGAATTTCTATAAGAAGAATCGAATGTGTTCTCCTTGATCAAAGAAGTTTTGCAGGTTAGAGAGAACCCTTCTGGTGACTTTAAGAGCATGTACCGGCATAATTCCAAAGGCGCATGGACTTTATCTGATCGAGATCATGGATGGCAAGTTTCAGATTGTACGGCTGAAGCGTTGAAGGTAATTAAACCAGTCACTGATGCAGACCAAGTTTGCTGGAGCTTCCACGAGAGTTATGTCCCTCAATAGTACTTATTTCATTTTGCAGTGCTGCCTGCTTCTCTCCACGATGCCAGCTGAAGTTGTTGGCCAGAAAATGGATCCTGAACAAATATACGATTCTGTTAATCTCTTGCTATCTTTCCAGGTAAATTTGAATCTATAAGACTTAACTCCGGCTGTGTCCAATGGCTCTTATTAAGATTTACAGCAACGGCTTTATTTAAGTGTAGAGTGATAATGGAGGTGTGACTGCATGGGAGCCAGTCCGCGCATATGAATGGATTGAAGTAAGAGATTGAGAAAAAAAAACATAAGGATGTTTACATATTTTTCGCTATTTTTTAAAGTTCTTGAGGAATAGTACTTAAACTTTATAACTGGGTGTTTCAGTTGCTCAACCCCACAGAATTTTTTGCTAATCTCATGGCCGAGCGTGAGTACGTGGAATGCACGTCATCTGTTATACAAGCTTTGGTTCTGTTTAAGCAACTCTATCCAAATTACAAGACAAAAGAGATAAGCAAGTCCATCAAGAAAGCTGTGCGATTCATAGAAAACGAACAGAGGCCCGATGGTTCATGGTATGTTTGCTTTAAACACAATTTTTACATGGTAAATAAATAACCCTAACGAAATAATTTTTTTTTCCTCTTGAGTCATGATATAGGTATGGGAATTGGGGAGTTTGTTTCATTTATGGCACATGGTTTGCTCTTGCCGGCCTAGCAGCCGCTGGTAAAACATATAAAAACAGTCTGGCTATGCGCAAAGGTGTTGAGTTTTTACTCAGGACACAGAAAGACGATGGAGGCTGGGGCGAAAGCTATCTGTCATGCCCTGAACAGGTACTTAGTAAATGACCTTAATTATCGAACTGAGTAGTTATCTTTTTAACATGGCCTCCTTGTACGTAGAGATACATACCATCAGAAGGGAAAATATCGAACTTGGTGCAAACAGGTTGGGCAGTAATGGGTCTGATTCACGCTGGACAGGCTGAGAGAGATCCAATACCTCTTCACCGTGCTGCAAAACTTATCATCAATTCCCAAATGGAGAATGGAGATTTCCCTCAACAGGTTAGACATTATCATCTTTGATAAAAGTAAGAGTGTTGGGATTCAAATGGTCTATGTTTCATGTTGATTCATATGTGCAGGAGATAGTAGGAGTGTTCATGAGGAATTGCTTGTTACACTACGCTACCTACAGAAACACTTTCCCATTATGGGCACTTGCCGAGTACCGAAAAGCTACCTTCCCAACTCATCAACAACATCTACAGCTTCCTTAATATAAGTGTTTACATATTATAGACGAAATAACAAAATGTCTACATATGAATGTATTAAAAAAACAACTTTATTTTGTAACAAAAAATATAATATATCTCATCTTTGTTTTTGGCTACTTTTCATTGTTTAACTCTAGAAATCATACTCGTCGTGTGCTCTAAGATCATCTTTAAGTTTCATACTTGAACGTTGAACCATCCTTACAAGCGCCTGCACAACTTCCGACATAGGTGGTCGGAACTCGGGTTCAGCTTGTACACATAATGCGATAACGTCAGCGAATCTTGACAATGACTTTGGTGGGTAAAGTCCGTGCAAAGCTGGATCTGCTATATTCGCTAATGCATCTATGTCATGAAGCTGCGGCGTCGCCCACCGCACCAACGATCTCTCCGGCCTTGGCTTCTCTCTGTTTATATCACAAAGAAAAAAGAATGAACAAAAAGTGTTTTATCTTTTGGCTCAAATAAGTGATTTTAAAATGTAACTGACCCGTCAAATGGAACTCGACCGGTGAGAAGCTCTAACATGACGACACCAAAGCTGTAGACATCACTCTTCGGTGTGTAGTCATCAGGGTTCTTGGCTTCTGGTGCATTGTATCCTTCTCCAAGGTTTTGACTAGTTCTCTGTCACACCATATAATTTATATACTATTAACTCTTAATCCAAATGTTTTCTACTGATTTTAAAGATCTTTAAACTTAAATGTCTTACAAGATAGAATTTTGAGAGGCCGTAATCTGAGAGGCGAGGATTGAGATCTGCGTCTAGCAAAATGTTTGAAGACTTTATGTTCTTATGCATCACAGACGGTGAACATGCCTCGTGTAGATATCTACACAAAAAAACAGAACAACATGGTCATTAAAACGTTTGTGTGCGTCTGTATGTTTGTGTTTAAGAACTTACTCAACGGCTCGAGCGGTTCCCAAGGCGATTCGAACTCTTGTGTTCCAAGTCAAAGGTTTACTAAAACAATCTGACAAATGAAGGTACTCGTGTAGTGAGCCGTTCCTAAAGCACTCGTAGACCAACATGTTGTGACCTTGCTCTGAGCAATAACCTACAAGCTCTGCTATGTTCTGATGCCGAATCTTGGAAACGCTCATCACTATAGCCGTTAACCCTTCTGACTTACCCGAATCAAACAATGATGAATCTATCTTCTTAACCGCCAAAGTCTGAGCCAAAAACAAACCTAATCATCAGACACATGTGTGTTTACTTGTGAAACAAGGTAGGTCAGAGACTTACACGTCCATCCGGATATTTAGCTCTGTAAACTCGCCCTATTGAGCCTTCACCGAGTAGATTTCCAGGTGCGAAATTAGCTGTTGCGTTTTGCAGATCAGAGAGCTCGAACTCCGTTGCAGCACGTGTAGAAGTGGATCGTTTAGCGTTGAGCTTGTTTGCGAACTCAGTGTCGTTGAAAGACATCACACGCGATGAAACTGAATGCTTTAGTCCCTTTGATCCTACCCCTTTCACATTATCATTATCATCCGAATCTATAGATTTTCTACCTGCAAGATAAAAGCTCCTCTCGATTAGTAACTTGCGGTATAAGTTAGGTCCAAAAATGTTTCATATATACCTTTGTAATCGTTGCCAAAATCGATACGAAGCTCTTGTGACGATCCATGAGATCTCATAGATCTCAGATTTGGCGAGTGATGGCTGTCTTCATCTATGAAATGAGGATTGGGAGATGATCTTTTCTTGGAGAAGAGAGCGATCAAAAGCACGATTAAGATAAGAACTCCTAAGCTTGCTCCCGCTATCATCAGTCCGGTACCGACACTCATACCTCCTTGATTAGATCCACCGGATTTACGACCGTACGTAACACCCGGTGGTGGTGGCGGAGCAGGTTCTGTTGACCAGTCGTTGCCTCCTCCAGTCCTTTAACAGAATCAATTGCAAAACATAGAGTGAATATTTCAATGTTGAAAAGGTGTTTCTTGTGTATCACGCAACCCGTTTCACTTACAGTAAGCTGTCTATTTCCTTGAGTTCGTTAGGTATCCATCCTTTGAACTGGTTGTCTTCTACATTCCTTTAATCACACGTAAGAAGATGACAACGAATGTGTCTTTAAGTTTTTCCTTATTTTCTACGATGACAAGTTAGGGTTTTCTCTTAATTTGCTTACAAGTCATCAAGGGGGAGGTTCCTGAGCACGTTTATGTCTCCTGTGAATCGATTATCCTGCAAATGTCTTGTACAATAACACAGGAAACCAAAACAAAATCCAATTTAGCATTTTGCGAAGATAATAAAAACTAAGTAAAGATTTAATTGTTTCTTATTCTTACAGTTTTCTTAGGCTTGTGAGATTAGCAAAACTCTGAGGTAATTTCCCAGAGAGTTTATTTGACGAGAAGTCCCTGTACTCATGAATTTGGGTGTGTGTAAGGTCTCATGTTTAATGATTTGTGTTAACATTTTTTTTTGTTAGAAAACATAACTAAAGGAATTGTACCTACACAGTTTCGAGTTTGGAGAGTTTCTGAAACATATCTGAAAGTTCTCCATCGAGTTTGTTCTGTCCAAGATTACTGCATTTCACATATAAATTAATAAGTCTCTTACTACTTAATTAACAACATAAGATATATTTACTAATTTAATATGGTTTCACTACTCACATGCTTTTGAGTTTATTCATTTGAGATAAAGAGTAGGGTACGTTTCCATCGAGTTCGTTCTCAGAAAAGTCTCTGTATATCAATGTCAAGGTTAGGATTCGTTTCTTCGGTCACAAGCAATACAACAAAACAGATGTATGAACTTACAGATTGGCAATGTTGGGTGGGAGTTGATAAGGTATGTTTCCTTTGAGATTGTTTTTACTGAGATCACTGTACTACCACAAGAATTTTGAAACCTGATGTTATCTTTTGAAATACTAATATAAAAAGAGCTTATTGAGTAAGGATTCTCACAAAGTTGTGAGAGATTTGAGGTTGCTTAGTAGATAACCTAGCGATCCACTTAGCTCATACCCTGACAACTGTCTATGGAACCCAAAGAAAAGAAAGAAAAAAATTTAGAATATAACTTGTAATACAAGTAATTTTTTGAAACTAGCGCTCTTCATTAAATTTGGGAATGAATGTATACAGTTCGGTGACCGATGAGCCTTTGCATTTAACGCCTTCCCAAGAACCGTCACAAGGATCACCTCCGCTAGATTTCCAGCCTTTGAGTTTCGACGGCGAGTTTAAGCTCGTGAACATCACATTCAACGCAGAGACTGCCAACACTTTCTCGTTAAGTTCTCAATATGATTACTTAAAAGCATGTTTTTCAACTCTGATGACATTTAAGCCGCAAATGTAATAATTACCTTCTTCTTTCTCTGTTTTTGCTTGAGCTAAAGTAAAGATAATAGCGAGAGAGGCGATCAAGAGCCGTACGAGTTTCTGCATCATCTTAGCTTGCAAGAAAGATGTTGAAAACGATATTTAGGGTTAGGGTTACGTTCTCAGGTTTGCTTCACGGAAAAGGCAGTGATGGTTTGAGAGAATGGGCCATTGTGATACGTTATTGAGGTTTGGTTCACGGACAAGAACTGATAATTAACTCACGACCATTAACTTCCGTTGAACAGTTGTTTACTAAAATTGATTTAATCTTTGAGGAAGAACGAAAGATGCGCAATGACAGTGAATATGTGTGTGTCTGCTTTTGAATTAACCACTCGTTTAACTTTTTTTTCTGTAATTTGTGAATGCAAAACAAACATACTTTATGTTATATTCTTAAAACATCTTTGGCCTTCCAATTTACTCGATCTATATATGTATGAACATTCAAAATTAACTCATGGTGATATTGCTGAATCCTGAACTAATTCATTTTTAGAAAGAAAACCCCACACTTCTAATGATTTTTTGTAATCAACATTCTTTGAATTGACCTATATTTTGCTTAATAATTCAAATGTCTAGGTTTCATATTTTCTCCTCACCTTACTTTGGTAATCGTTATACGTAATTCTTTTTATAAGATAGTTTGTCAAAAATTTACACCAAAGTTTTAGAAGAAATTAACATCTTACTGGATAGGTTTTACCAGGATAAACATTCTAGTAAGAACTAGCTATATATGATGCATCCTTTTTTAATCAGTGTACGAATTTTATTTTAATGATTTCTTATCTTTATTAGCATCTTTGTAATGAAAAGAACTTGGTATCAGAACTGAAGTATGCAACGTAGCTATCAGCCGTAAAATTAAAAATGTTAGAAAGGACATTAGTTGGTTGGCAATATAAAAAAGAGCATCAAGTTGTTATGACACTTGTTTGACTATATATTCGAAAACCACATATATTCTAATCTTCCCCAACCAACACTAAAAAATCTTAGTCATCCTTCTTTACATATGTATGGTGATTAGTGATCGATTCACCTTTTAAAGCACTAGTATACAACATTTGAGCAAATATACATTATTTTGTTTATATTAGTAGAGGTAGGTCTAGGTTTAGCAGTTAAATCTGCTTAATGAATTTTTGGCGTAAGATGAACTACCAAATAGTGGATAATTAAATCTATAAACAGCTTTCAGTGTTACCAAGAACAACAGAGTAGTCTTGACTAAATCATAAATGGTACAACCGCACAAGAACGAAGCTCCAGTTTGCTAGTAACATCTATTCAGTCAATATTACATATCAACTTACATAGTTACATATACTTACATCACACACACAAAAAAACTTTTGTATTAAACTATTAGTTAATGTATCAGAAAATTTACATATAAGCTTTCTTTTAAAATATGCATAATAATTGGATTCAGCAGATTGTACCCCAAGTCCCAACATTGATAGTCAACAAATAATAATTTTTATTTGTATTGCAAGTGATCTTCCAGTAAATTATAAATTTAAGCCACAATTAGACGATGAAAAATCTTATGATATATATTAATATACGTGACAGATTTGTGGTATTATATTTTTATATCAAGTCTTGACAAAAATATTTTATGCTAAAATTAAAGAAACATTTAACATATAAGTCTGTTTTTTTTGGCGTTGGTGGTTAGACGACTTTTGGTATTGCACGGACTCATTCTAATGACACAAAATGCGTATGGTTAAGGTATAATGAAATAGTACGTGAAGGTGACTGCATATATCGAATAAGAGGATTTGTCACAGTAACCTATAAGATACAAACAAAACTGGTTGGCCATGTAATTGTAGTAGTGTTGGTGCGTCGCTATCCTTGAATGTATGTTTTGTTCACAAATACACAAAAAGATGAGTAATTGAAATTGAGTAACATTAATTATCAAAGAGGGGTGGGAAAAAAATCAGAGGGATGTGATTTGATACACACTTCGACAGATAGTAGTTCATATATTATAGGGTTGCAACACAATATAACATGTACAATAATATTCAAATACAAAGACACAAGACACGCATAATATAACATATATAATACAAATGACCCATAACTGACGTTGCATTAACCAACATATATATGAGCGTTTTAAAAAAAGAGGTAATTATTATCAATGGGTTTAAGCACATGAGATGCCTCTTCTTCAATAAACTTCAACTGTCCTTTCGTAAGGTGCAAGTAAACCATCCAATCTCTGTCATCCACCGAGCTAGGCATGGGCATCACATATCCAGCATTACCTCCCCATGGGAAATGATAAGATCCGAACACCGGCGAGCCCCACCCAAAATCCACTTGGTTCACCGGAAATCCTCTCCCGGAAGAAACCACAAACGCCGGTCCGTCGTCTGACCCGGTGCTGTAGATTCTTGAAACCGCAGGTACTGGCCGGCGAGTCTCAACCCAATCGATCAAGTTCAAGAAATGTTCTTTGGTCACTGAACTCTCCAAGAATCTGTGAACCTCATCTGTCACCCAAGATAATGGCTTGTTAATCAAGTCATCGATCGTTTGCCCACCAAATGGGATTGAGAGAACGTTTCCAAAGTAAGTATTGGTTTTTTGATCCATGAGTCTCTTCCTTCCGTCCACAACGATCCCTAGTTTCGAGTTCTTGGTCGGGACTGGATCTTTTGCAGCGTGTTTCGCCACGAGTTTCCACAGAAACGCGCTGAACGCTTCAAGCTTAGTCCTCTTGAGAATCTTTGATCCACTAGCTAGGGTTTGAAGCTCGTCTAGTGCATCAGCTTTGATGTAATAGAGACGGCTCGCGAGGATATTGTCTGGATCGGTGGTTTCTTGCGAAGGGGGCAAGGACGTGACAGGCATATACATCTGGTCTATAGATGAATCAATTATCAACGGTCGTCTAGGGTTTAGTAGAGATCTTCGAAACGATGGTACACAAGAGATTGGTACGTCGGATCGAGAGATCTCGGCCCATGATATGAGGAACATGTTCATGGAATAGGCGTCCGCTACACGATGATCAAATGTACATCCGACAACTATGCTCCCACATTTCAGTTGTGTCACCTGTTAAGACAACGAGAAAAACACAGACTTAGGTTTATGTCGTAGCATGTGCAAGTACGTAGAACGGTCGAATAATATCCAATCTTAAAAAGAAATTAAAATAGATAAATAGATATTTAAATTAACAAAAAAAGATATTAAATTAATATTTAAAACATACCACAAATTTCTTTTTTTTTTATAAATATACTACAAATTTCAGTGCTTATAATTTCAAAAAAAAAACATTAAACATAAATAAATGAAGTCATTAATATTTAAAATACACTGTATATGTACTTCATTAAATATATCTTTAATATTTTTTTCAATAAAAAAAAACTTATAAACATTTCGAATGGCACTGGTCGTTAATTGTAATGAACTATTAGTGTCTTAGGATGAAAACTGTTACCTGAATCGCTATGACTCCATGTTTCTTGATGGGAACAAGCAGGGCAATACTTTCATCAGGATCATAGAGGTTAAGCTCTCGGAGGTCCACGTTAGCAACGGCCTCCACGAAATCTACGCCGCGGTTGTTGCATAGAATCTCCGGTTCTCCAGTGGGGTTGGTGACGATCTCGCCGGCAAAAGCGTAGTAGGAGACGAGTGTCTCTGCCAAAGCCGTCTTGAGGGTTTCATTAGCCACTGAATTAGTGATGTTACATGGTTTCTTGTAGCAGAAGCAAACGCTGACGTGGAGAGGAGGAAGGAGGAGGTCGAGGTTTGAGAGAGGGAGCCAGTGGTCCTGGAGAGGAAGAGCCGCCGTGATGAGATGCTTCCTAGTGGTGGTCACGTGGAAACCACTTGCTTGCTCTGCTGCTTCTCCCATTGGTTGTTGTTTTGCGAGAGAGAATATAGAATGTTGTGTGGTGTGGGCTGTTGGAAGATGTTGTGAAGGAAGAGAGAATTTATAACCAGAGTTAGGTGAAACTTTCCAACATTGAGGTTGATTTATTATGTTTTCCTAAAAGATGGTTGATTTCTTCATATGAAATTATAAGTTACTAATATTTGTATTAAGATATAATAGTACGTATAAAAAAATAGGTTTTACACCAAAAATAAAATAAATAGGTTAACTCTTTAAATTAAAATCAAATCTGAAAATTTGTGTAAGAATTCGTATGATAGTTAACTTAATGTGTTAACGTGTTAACGATCTATTATTTTCATTGTTTGGTTTATTTTTTGGATTCATATCTAGTTTGTTTGGTAAAATGTTAAAATTTTACCATTTTCAAGAGCTTATAATGTTGCATTAGCAACTTATTACAACGGTTTCATATCTAGTTGTGTTTATAACAATGATTAATTGTGGAGAGCCATGGATAATTTCGTTCAAACTTTCAATTAATATTCATTAGTTTTGACGTGACTCGACTGCCTTTTAACAACCAATCAATAGTTTTCTGTTTTCAAAATATTTTCAAGTGTATTTGAGTATTCAAAACAATCTACAACTTACACATATGTTGTGGAATTTTGAACATGACTTATAACACGCTGGTCGGAATAGTTTATACTATTATGTTACACACCTCAAGTTATATATAAACAACTATTTGCAAATATCAATAACTTTCGTTTTTCAAAGTCAAATTTCAATCTAAGTACTGGTAAATATGTCTAATTCTATATGACCTTTTTGGTCATATGTATTGTAATTTAAGTGTTTGTATATAGCTAATTTGTGTCTTTGGTTTGATCATGTCAATAACCAACAGATTTGTTTTTTGTTGAGCACAACGATTTAATTCATTCAAGGTGGTTAAGTCTCAGCCATAAAATATTTTATATGGGACAGAATATACTTATGTACAATTTATTTAAATATTTTTACAAATTTAGTATATTGTCATAAAAATAATATATGTTTACATAAATATTTAATTAATTAGATATTCTTTCTGTTAGATAAAGATTTTTTTTTAATTTTTTTTTGAGAAATACAAAAATGCAATTTGTAAGTTATATGTAATTTACATTTAAATACCATTTCATATAATATTTTTTGTCAACAGTATCTTTTATATAAGATAATAATGGTAAACTGTAATTTTTGAGAAGCTAATTGTACTTATTGAATTATTGTTAGTTAATCACAAAAATAATATATTTATTATTATTATTTTAATAAGAATAAAATATTTAAAGGAGT